>CM067223.1:21892908-22492908 GCA_034190945.1 Octodonta nipae
AGAATTTTGGTTAGTCTGGGATTGTCTCATTCTGATGAGGCATTCGCTGCTGAAATGTCCGATTCTTTTGCAAAACGAACATTGTTTTGGGGTTGGACCATTATTGGGTTTACGGGTCTGTTGGGGTGCATTTCGGTTGACTGAGAATTTTTGAGTTTCTAGATTAGTCAACTGTAATTCTCTTTTAATACGGGAAATAGCGGTCAGGATATCTCTGGATCACTGGCTCGCACAATTTGGCCAATTTTCGGCTCTAGACCCGTAAGTAGGCTAGTTAGAGCCATTGACTCAATTAAGTCAATCTGGGCCTGTTTCTCCTTTACTGTTAAATTTTGTTTATTGACAGCTGATAACATTTTTGCTTGATGTGTTTGAAGCCTAGCTGAAAATGTCAATGGAGATTCGTTGGGTAATTGCCTCATTCTTTGTAGGTCTTGAATAAGGGCGGAGAGATCCCTTGGATCTCCAAAATGGTTTTCTAATAGACTTTGAATATCTGCTAAATGGCTGGGGTCACGTGAATTAACTAGTTCAGCCGCTCGTCCACGGAGCTTATTCTTAATGTGGAGAATTAACAGAACTTGTTGATTATCAGATGCCATATTATATGCGGTATTGCAAGAACAGATAAATGTGTTAAAAAAAATTGGGTTCCCATCGTATTCGGGAACAATGGCGAAAATTTCTGAGAGCTTGTAGGGCTCTAACATTTGTGCTACAGCTCTAGTTTTCTGGCATTTTGTAATTTTACTCAAGGATTGTGCAATATTAGGAAAATTACAAAGCTTGGGAACAAGCGAAGTAAAATAATTGCGATTTGTAATTAAAATGAAGAAAAATATGAGAAATAAATTTTTGTTATCTGGTTCTAAAAAATAAGATATAAATTAAATAAAGGTATTAAACGTAAATAAATATTTAGAATATCTTAAACTATCAAAATAAAATTTCAAAATTCGTTCTTGGGTAAATATTTAGGATGGTTCATTTAAAATAGGAAAAATGATAGAACTGTTTGTTCAACAATTATTAAATATTGTAACTTTTTTTTAAACGCTTACGTGATTATTCCTATCATAGGACTTGTTCTATCCGTCACTGAACACTGGTTAGCCGCTGCTTGTTCCTTGTGAGCTCGGTAGTTGGTGTCCAAGTAGGTTCTTTGTATCCGCGAAGGTTAGGAAACCACCGTAATTAGTTAGACTGTTTCTTGTTCTAATTACGTCTGGAATATCCTACTGACTGCGCCACTTTTAGATTGGTTTCACTAAATTCACTTTTTAAAAAATATATTATTACAAAAAATCATATGTTTAAGTTACAAAGACAATATTATAGGTATGAAGTTAAATGAAGATAATGAACACTGAGAATTGTTTTCGGTTACATTTATAACGTAAAAATGCTGACGCTATGTCATCAGTTTTTATGTGAACAAAGCGTCTACGTGATTTCTAAGAATTCTAGGAAGTTGTAATATGATACTTGTGTGAAGTCAATTACGGTTCAAGCACCTATGGTAACTTTAACGTGTAAATTGTAAGTTAGTGCACTTCTCATATAACATATATATATAAGGCCCTAACATTTGTGATAAAATATATATATCCGTAAAACATAAATAGGCGAACATAAAAGACTTTAACACTCACTGAAGAAAAAAAACTCATCCTACTATAAGTACATATTTTATTTTACATTTAGAGAATCCCAGAGGCATAATTAATTCATTGAAGACTGTTGAAAATAATAGATATAAGTATGGAGATGGGCTGTTAAGCTATCAATTGAATTTTAATTCTTCTCCACTCTTAAATCTTTTTAATGACTCTACCGAGTGGCCAAAAAGTAGGGAATATTGCGAATATTTTGAGAACTGCTGATTAAATTCTAATTGAAAATCGGCACATCAACACAGTGAAAGATGAAGGATGCACCATGTAACGCTGGAGATATTTCTCCAACTATACAGGCTGAGTCAGAAAGAAGACCAACTTTTTTATTTAAAAAGGAGCACCCTATATATTTCTGCAGATTTTAATAGTCCTCTAGGAGACAAATTCAGTGTTATATAATTTTATGCAATCATCTTTAAAAATTTCAAATTTATGTCAAGTTAAATTAAATTAACCTTTGAAATGTTCGCAATATTCCAAACTTTTTGGATCACATGTTATATATAATTTTGTATGCCGTTATATAAAATAAGTGAAAAACTCGAAGTGTTTTTTTTTGTTTATGTGTTTAATTATCCAATTATTTTAAAAAAATTTATATTATCCACTTTTTGACTTACAGGGTGGTCTTAAGGCTGTTGTCTGGACAGATTCATGGCAAGTTATAGCTATGTTTATTTCTGTAGTTCTAGTTGTAATTTTGGGTACATCAGCAGCTGGTGGACCTGGTGAAATCATTAGACTGACCAGTAATGGAGGAAGGTTTGAATTTGGAAAGTGAGCTCTATACATTTAATTTTGTACAGTTTAAAAATATGTCCCCTTTTTAGTTTTAATCCAAGCATGTACGAAAGATATTCGGTCTTCAGCGTGTTGATAGGTGGATTTACCTACTGGACGTGTTTTAATTCTGTGAATCAAACTATGGTTCAAAGATATTTGTCGTTGCCAACTGAGAGACAATCAAAAATGTAAGTAGTACTAATATTTGACGGCTTCTTCTCGACCGATTAAATTAAAATTGTTTACACTCTTTATGTTCTGCCATATAAAATCAATAAAATGAAACATCACTGTTTTTTAGGGTTCCGTATATACAATATACGGATACCCTTATAATATCACTCCGGATTTACCTCCCTCTTTCACAGCACAGCTATTTTCTCCTAAACTACTGGACGGAAAAGGTTGAAATTTAGTATCAGTGTATAGTTTAGTGACCGGTTCAGGAGTACATATTGTAAGGGAAGAAATTTTGATTTTAGGGGTACTTCTGGGGGGTAACTAAAAAAGTCGACCGCCCCCCTTATCTCGGAAAATATAAGAAGTAAAATTTTGAAAAAAATTAGAGGTATAGGGCGTCACCTGAATTTTACCGGAAAAATAACGAGAACCCTCTACTATTAATTTTGGGGGGCAAATTACTAAATTAAATGGAAAATATACAATTAAAATTGTTTCTAACACATCATGTAATATATCAAATAAAAGGGCTCATTATGGGGAAAACAAATATATTTTTTTCATGTTTTTAAAATAAATTGTTTTAAAGATATTAACAAAAATATAAAAAATTTGACCCATTCCCCCTACCTTATCTCTGAAACTATGAGCCGTAAAATTTTGAAAAAAATTAGAGATGTAGGGCCTCACCTGAATACCGGAAAATAAGGAGAAACCTCTACTATTAATTCTGGGGGGCAAATTACAGAATTAAATGAAAAATATAAAATTAGAAATATTTATAACGCATGATGTAATATATCAAATCAAACAGATCATTATGAAGAATACAAATATATTTTATTTTCACTTTTTAAAATTAATATTTTAAAATATATTAACAAAAATATAAAAAATTACCCATTCACCCCTTTATTCCCCGCACTATAAGACCTAAAAATTTTTTGTTTACAGGAAAAATACGAAGAAGTCCCTAATATTAATTTTGGGGGCCAAATTATAGAATTAAACGGAAAATAAAAAAATATTTTTTAAGGCATCATGCAATACATCAAATGAAAGGGCTCATTATGAGGAATGCAAATATATATTTTTCATATTTTTAAAATTAATTGTTTACAAGATATTAATAAAAAGATATAAAAATAAAATTTTCAAATGCATCATGTGAATTATAAATATATCATATTTTTAAATTATTTGTTTAAAAGATAGTAACAAACATATTAAAAATCTACTTAATTCCCACTTTAGAAACTACACTATAATTTGTCTAACAGATTTAATAATTTATTGTTTAAAACTTGACCTATTTTCCCCTTTATCTTCCAATCTACAGAGCCTAAACTTCAGACAGTAGATTATAAAAGGCTTCCCTGAAAGCTTAGTGAATACTATTAAATAGCTAAAATATTGAAAATCGGCGCTGATAGAATTGCATCCGATATGTTAAACCACAAGGAAAAAGGGGAGGAACACTACAGCACAATAAAAGTTTATTAGTAAAATAAAACTCTAATGTTACTTTTTGGGGGTTAAATTAGAACATTAAATACATATGTATTCTGATAAAAATCAAGCGAATCCTCGGGGCAAAGTTAGAAAATTAAATACATATTTTTATAGAAATTAAGCGAATCATGCAGCAGATAAAGTAAAAAGTCTCTGTGTGGAAAATAAAAGTGTATATTTTTTATAAATTTAAAAGGCTTCCATTAAAAGATAAATATAAGAAAATATGATGTAAGAAAATGCACTCATTCCCTTGCTTGTTTGAAACTGGAGTATTAGAAACTTGAAGGAGTTACGGAACCCTTAGTATGCGAGTCCAAGTCGCACTTGACCAAATTATTTAAATAAAAACAAGCTTTTATTTAACTGAATAATAAAAATGAGAAACGTTTTGACCAACAGTGATATGTAGGAGAAGCTCGAAATAAAGACTATAACGATTTATGTGGATTCGAGGGGTTTGGATATTTAGAAGATCAGGGTCTCATTTTTCATAAAATCCCCAATTCCGAGCATTATAAAAATTACAAAATGTAATACTAGAATCCAAATAATATGGCAATAAAATGAATATCAAAGAAGTTCCTATACTGGATAGTCTGCCGAATGAACCACAACCCTTTAAAGGACGTTTTGCTTGGCATTCTAAATTAATATTGGTTGCATAACTATTTTTTTTATTAAACGAGCAATATTTGTATGTACTTGCAGACTCGAACACATCTTAAAAAATGTTGATCAAATTTATAGACTTGGGGGGTTTAGATGCCTATAAGACGACATATATCAAGAAAAAATCCCAAGGAACAAATCTGCAGAGCAAAAAACTTAAGAACAATTACCCATCAGAAATAAAGCGTGAAAGCTTAGTGAATAAATACTATTAAATAGCCAAAAAAATTGAAAATCGGCACTGATAGAATTGCATCCGATATGTTAAACCACAAAGAAAAGGGGGAGGAACAATAGTAGCACAATAAAAGTGCCTCACTTGCATTTATATACTCAGACAAAGCATCTGACAAAGGGCAATGAAGTAAAATGTAGGGATAACTATAATGAAGACCAGTAAGTGGAGAAACAAACCAAAAAAAAAACTCCGTAATTTGAGTCGACTATACATCATATTTATTTATGACTAAAGAATATTGTTTTTGTTGTGTTTATATATTATGTTTAGAATCTTGTTTCAGATCAGTATTGCTCTTTACAGTAGGTGTCTCTGCATTCGTATGGATGTGTTGTTATATGGGTATTGTAATATTTGCACACTACTATAACTGTGATCCACTTCTATTAGGAAGAATCAATACTGATGACCAAATTCTTCCACTTTTTGTAATGGAAACTGTTGGACATCTCAGGGGAGTACCTGGATTATTTATAGCAGGAGTTTTTGGCGCAGCATTAAGGTACGGCAACAGTTTATTTTCTGTAATTTGCTTCAACATTTTTATATTTCAGTTCATTATCAGTAGTTTTAAACTCAACTTCGCAAGTATTTTTGGAAGATTTTCTAAAAGGATGTATGCGTATGTCTTTAACAGAACAAACAGCTACCATCGTTGTAAAGGCCGTTGTACTAGTGTTGGGAGGAGTGGCTATAGGTTTCATGTATGTGGTTGAACACATGGGTGGAGTACTTGCTGTAAGTGAATAAAGTATAATAATTCATTAAAAGAACGAATAATTTTTCCAACTTACAATTTTGGAAATTGCCCTGAAGCACTTTGATTCAGTCAGTCAAAAAGTCGCATCCTTTCCAAAGTGCATGTATGTGCTTATTTTTTTTCCTAAATGATTTTGTCGAAAGTCTGTCACGTTGGAATCTTTTAATTATCTTTTTAGATGGCATCATCATTAACGGCTATTGCTGCCAGCACAAATTGCGGAATTTTCACCCTTGGAATGCTTTTTCCCTGGGCGAACTCAACTGGAGCAGTGATTGGAGCCATTGCTGGATCTATAATGACGGGATTGGTAGCATTTGGAGGTCAATTTGTAGCGGCAGCTAAACAAGTTGTTGCCCACAAGTTACCTGTTTCTGTGAACGAAACATGCTTCAGCAAATATGGAATCGCTGGAAACATTACTATTCCTGAGGTAAAATTACTAATATTAATGACAACAATATAATTTATTGTATTTTTAGATAACTTATCCAGACGAGTCCGATATTTTTCCACTGTTCCGATTATCTTTCCTTTGGATTACGCCCATAGGACTAGTCACTGTATTTGTAGTTGGGGCTGTAACTAGTTTACTAACAAACAAAACCAACACGAAAACCTTGGATCCGGATTTAATTTCACCAGTAGTGAGGATGTTTACTTCCACCCGAATCGAAAAGATTCGCTGGATCGGCCATTAGAAAAATGAGGAATCAAGAAGTCATGGACCACGACACCAGAGTTAGCGATTCACAGTTGTTTTGGTTGAAAGTATGATCAGACTTAGTAGTGGAATGGCTTTTTGGGTTTGCACAGCTCTTGGGAGCTTGGAGCTAGTACATATGTTTAGGTAGATAATAAGTAGTTTAACTTTATTTTGTTTTTTACTGCACCGAGGGTTTGTAGTTTTTTAATCGAAAAATGACAACTATATGCCTTTTATAAAGCCTATGTTCTGCAGAAAATTATACATTATTTTCTGAGCATAATGATTTTTGGCAACTCAACATCGTTAGATGTAGGTATCTATGTTTGTCCAATAGTGTGGTCTGTTTTAGAAAATCGTTTTTCAAGATTTTCCATGCGCTTCTTCTTCTTTCTCTTAGGTTTATGGGACTTATGTCAATTGTTTTCCTATTTTAGTCCCATCTTATAGTTTGGCACTTCTTTAATATTTTAATACCCCTGGGATGTCATTGAGTGATTTTTGTCCTACCCATTGCCTTTTCATGGTTTTTACTTTGTGGATAACATCTATTACCTTAGTCTTATTTCTTATCTACTCTATTCCATTTTAGTCTCTCCTTGCTAAGCCGATTAAGCATATTTTCATAGTTATAGTTATAGTCATAGTTTGAGTTATTTCAACGTGTCGAGTATTTTCGGTTTTCAGAATTTCACAACCATATGTTAATTCTAGTAGAATACATTGATCAACTACTTTTTTTCTTGAGATGGACTTGAAAAGTATTGAGTTTCTTTCGAATGTCGTCCAGACAGTTTGATCTTACTGCTTATTTTTGGTACTTTCGAATCTACTGTGTATTTCGATCCTTACGTAACTGATCTGTTCTATAATATATTACTGCCTTAACTTCAATTATATGTTTATGACTTAGGTATAGACAATATCATCAGCAAATCCTTACGTCTATTTACTTTATTGTTCCGAAGAAACTTTCTCAAGCCTGTTAGATTAGCTTTGGTGAGATGGTTCCAATATTTTAATTTTTATCTTCGCTTTCCTCTATCTGCACCTTGCCTTAGAGTCGATAATATGGTAGTTCTATAATATATGAGATCAATCATGCTGGAAAACTACTACGGAAACAGACTTGTTCTCATAGTTTAGGGGAATCTAGTGTGGTTTGAACTGTGTTTGGTATGATCTGAGTGAATACTTTGTACACTACCACAACCGAATTTCTGTGTCGATTTTGGGTGTCATCTTTAGTGCCTTTCATGTAGGTAGTAGTATTAGGACCCAGTAGCATGCATTGTTGTATGCGAATGGTTAACAGAGTTGCGTATACATTTTGGCCTGACTTCGCGATATTTCTTTATCAGCATATTTTAGTAGCCCGACCTTTACTCTGTCATTCCTTGATTTCTTGCCATTCTTCGAGTTCTGTCGCTTTCTCTCTTTCTTTGATGGTGCTGAAGTTGCTCGTTAGAACTAAGTGTATATAATTTTTTACTGATCCATTTGGATACGCATCTCTCTCCTATTTTTGTGTTTTTGGAAACTATAGAGGGTGTCACATAATGCAGTGCAGACATTTTGGTAAATGATAGAACTGATCAATATAAATAAAAAAATCTTATATAACATATGTCAAAAATAGTTAAATTTTAGTTAAAGAAATTGAAATCATGGCAACGTCGGATTAAATTTGCTTTCGTTCATTAAGCACAAGCCGTAACAAATAAATTATTGAGGAAGGGTATGGTTTGGTATTGCAAAAAGTAAGGAGGTACTTATTTGTTTTGAATGTAAAATTTTCAAGCCTGTTAGATTAGCTTTGGTGAGATGGTTTCACCATGTGAGTCCTTTGTATGGTGGAAATTCTGGGCTACATACATTCCAATATTTTAATGTTTACCTTCGCTTTCCTCTATGTCTGTACGGAACAGAATGAGTATATTAATTGGTTAAAATTGAATCTTGAAACCAAAAATTCCAAAATTTCGAGGGGGTTTGAATCCCCAAACCCCCCCTCTGACTACGGCTTTGCGCACAATCTTATTCCCGCATGTTGCCAGATATATTGAAATTTCAAAAAACTTAATAATCGAATTAGTCTTGTAACTATACAAGATAGGTATGTCTTTGTTAAGAGTTTTTAGTTCATAATGACCAGTACTATCATTTGCCAAACTATCTGCATTGCATTATGTTACACCCCGTATACAGCGTCGTAGCTCTGGATTGGCGAGACGGGTGGCTGCTAGAGGCGCAACTCTAAGAGGGACACATTTTGCCGATTTTTGCGAAATAAGGCGCAAAATTCAAATCTTGCCTGGGGCACTCATGACTCTAGCTACGACGCTGACAAATGTAAATAAAACAATTTGTGTTTGAAGTGTAAAACTAAAATAAAAGTTGGTTGGTGCGATAATTCTCTGCTTGTGTCTAATATTTTAAGAACTAATCAAAAAATAACAAAATACAACATAATTTATAAGGGGTTTCAAATAAGATGCATGTGACTTTTCATGTTTCGCTTTACGTTAAGAGTAAATACTGAGAATTGTACTTAATTCACAAAAAACGATATACGGTGGCAAATAACTGAATTAAATAAGTTCTATTATTTACTTAAGAATCTGATACCATATATAAGTAGATAGATAAGTTTTTCCTGGCCTAAGTACCTTAACACTATTCAATAGAGGAAGTCGAAAAGTGGCACTACATTTCTTTGAGGGCTTTCTGGCATCAGTAGTAAGTATTGCATTTGCAACAGTCTCAGTGGGATATTTTGTACTTTTAACGATATTCAAAGAATTTTTCAAATTTTTAGCAACGTCAAAGACAGTGAAAATATTTATTAGATATCTAGACTGACTGAGAGGAGGTACGTTTATGTCAAGTCAGCGATAATAAAATTTCACAACTACGTTTCAACATAGTATAGAAATATGTCGCACATATTGAAATTGTATGTGACGTAAAAAATTGCATGAATTTATGGAATAGGAAGTGCATGATTGTAATGTGTTCGGTAGTATATAATGCATGTTTTTGTAATTGTAGAAGGTGCTTTACACGTTTATATGAAGGAGGTGGGGGGTAATAAAATTCAACTTCCTATTATAAAACTGTGAAATGTCACTTCGTACACTGTCGTACCCCCCAATTTAACTTCAATAAGAGATTTATCTAAATTCATTGTTATGAATAACAAATAGTAATTCTTTTCGAGATTTTGTCTTATCTCAATCACAAAATGTGGCATATAAATGAATTTTGCTAAAACATCTCTGCATCCAACGTTAGACTACCCAATTCATATGCTTGTTTTTTATATCCAGTGGGTTTAAAAGTTATTTATTTTAGTGATGAATCAAACACTGAGTTTAGTTTATTTCTGACTTAGTCTAAACATGGAAATGCTAATGCTAGAACGAGAATATATTGTAGGAACTACATAGGTACATATAGTTACCTTAATTTCTGAATATAACTTCAATGTTTAAACACTTTCTGAGAAAGTTATACCACAAGTCACGAAATTTCTGTATATTTCTAAGCGTTTCGGAGTCTTAGTCAGACTCCGTTGTCAATGGCAAAGAAACTATGAAAAAATTATAAAATGTAAAATTAAACTGTTTGACAATATATATTATTTGACTTATGATGTAACTAACAGCATTTAATTTGATAGTATAAAGGGTAGCACAGAAACTCCTAGAGATCATATAATAAAATTGCAATCGCCAAAAATGCGATCAACGAATATTGTTGATTCAGTGATCCCATTGAAATCATAAAAAAAACCTTATGAACCATCCCGATATTGGGTTGTTCATAAGTACATGACCATTAGCAATTTCCTTCTTAATCATCGGCAACCAGGAACGATTGAACCCCACGGAGCTAGTAGCGATACAATCGTTTTCATTTAACAAAATTGAAGCCGACTCTTTTAGTTTTCGTTTCGTGTTGTGTTCTTCTTTGTGTAATATAACTAAATTTTGACCAAAGTCCCAAGCATGTTCACAAATTTTGGATTTTTCAAACTGTCGTTTTTTAATGTAATTCGAACATTTAGAGGTTTAGAGGTTTCTTCAATTTGGTTCTGTTCTGTTTTTTAACCGACCTCCAAAAAGGAGGAGGTTATCAATTCGTCCCGTATTTTTTTTTGTATGTATGTTACCTGATTTCTTCTCCTGTGGTGAACCGTTTTGGATGAATATGGTCTTGTTTAATAGAGTATATATCCGGATTGGTGAAACTTCAAATCTTGGAAAATAATTCTATTGGTAAAGCTATGAAATTTGTGAATGTACACATGCGTGCATGGAAATCGACCAATATCCCTAACATTTTCGTCGATTTTTCGAAAATCCCTAGGTGATCTCATATACTTTTCTGCGACGTGCAATTTGTAGTTTTGCAAAAAATCGCCGAAAATTCCAAAATTATTATCAAAAATTACATCCAAATGACTCATAAATATTTTATTTTTATTCCAACGTAATAGTGCGGGAATTTTAGGCACTGGAAGTATTAATTGCGAATTTGAAAATTTTCTTTGTCCATCTCAAGCATATAGGTAGTCAAGCATAGTATTTTCGGTTCCTTAAATCAATGAGTACCAAGCTCGATTTGTTTGTATACCAGGCAAATATCTATTTAAATGCAAATTTTTCCATTTTGCGAAGACGGTGCTTTTGGTTGACACATTTTCCCGGCCTAATAGAAAATTCAGTGACAACACATGTCAAACTCTAACATGTTAATTGGTGCGTTTATACACAGGGTGTTTAGTTATAGCAAACAAAATCACAAAGTAAAGTGATAGAAGGAGTTGCATTTATATGATGACTGAAATATATGAAGGAGAATGGTTGGAATATAGGGTGGAGTGGACGTTTGGTGGTATAAATATGTTGAAAAAAATGTGTAATTAAAATTATATAGGGTAATTAAAAAACTGTTATATGATGTAGACGTAAACAAATCATATAGAGGATCGTTGAAATATATGCTGGAGTTAAATGATATTTATACAGTGTGATTAAAAATATATTTATTATATAGCCCATAAGAAGTTGCATAAAGTGTGGAGAGGAATTAATGTTACACCGGGCGATAATATAAAATGTTAAAAATGAAATAATTTATGAGGTAGCCCACAAGAAGTTATATACTATGGTTGAAATATAGGACGAATTTGACTCCGTAAATATGGGATGGATTCTACTTCGTCCTATAGTTTACAGAAGGCAACTAACAAATTTATGCTTGTCCGGGGGCAGTCGTATGTACAGGTTGGTTAGTACATAGGGCGGAGTGGAATTATCTATAGTTGTACAGAGTTGTCAAAAAAAGTTGAAAAAATGTTACATGGCGTGGTCCATAAGGCATAAATATATTTTGGGCTTATTAAGTCAACGCGTACTACATTTTGTTGGTAAACAATTACCTGTTGATTTAAATGAAAATGTATCAATGTGTAATGTTGAGGCTTTTGATGTCACCTGGTTCTATCTATTAAGGTTATACATACAAAATAAGAAATAAAGAATGAAAACTACCTGAGTTCAGAAAAACTAAAAAGTTGAAAATAAAACATTATTAAAAAAATATAACCGACTTCCACCTATAACTAAAAAGCTAAAAATAATTATAACAAAATACAACTCTAGCAAATAATAACACATTCAATGTTGTTAGGTACCTACCCAGGAAGTAAAAAATGTAAACATTAAAAGGTGCTCATTCTGTACCAATTAATTACCTATCAACCTAATACATTTTTGAAGTCGGTGCCAATCAAGTTTGATGAAGTGGTAGATAAGTACGCAATGAAGGATTTTAGATTTGCTTGGCACCGACTTCAAAAATATACTAGATTGGTAGGTAATTATTTTGTACAGAATGAGCACTTTTTAGTGTTTACATTTTTTACTTCCTGGATAGGTACCTAACAACATTGAATGTGTTATTTATTTGCTAGAGTTGTATTTTGTTTTAATTATTTTTAGCTTTTTAGTTATAGGTGGAAGTCGGTTATATATTCATTATTATTATTCATTTAAACTGGGTCATCTGAAATTACAGGGCGGGGTCAAGTCCCAAAATTATTCTACTCTAAATCGACGACCTGGTTTTGAAATGATATGATTGTACAATTAATGCATGAAAATGGGTAATTTTTATGAAAATGTTTGACTTAGCATGCAACAAAATTGTAAAAATATATATAGTTCTAAAAATAAAATGTGTGTTTATTATTATGAGATAAATTTATTTACGCAGATTGTTATAATTTTGTTGCATATCAGAGAGTATTTCGTTATTCTAAAGTGTTCAATGATTTATTTTTTAGGAAGCTGAAAGTGACGTACCAAAATATACTGATTAAGAATTAGTGGAAACCAAAAAAGCAATTATAGTTCAAATGTGTGAAGTGTGAAATATTTGAAGCTAATATTTTTGTATTTAATTGTTTTTAAAATGTGTATTAAATATTATTTTTTTATTAATTAGACTTTGTTGTTCACTGAAAAGCTAATAATCAAGGAACAAAATAAACTTCATTAACAGAAACGCCACATTATAGGCGTAATCTGTCGACGTATTTATTGGCTTTTTGCTTTAGAAACAGCACTAGCGTTAAAATGTCGATGCATTTATTTTCATCCTCTCCCATTAAAGATTGATCTTGTTCTACGCATTACGAATAAGTATCATCTAGAAACTCATGGCGGGATGAAGAGGTCAATTGTAATGGGGTTCACTCAGTCTAACATTTATGTGAAGTAAAATGCGATGTCTGACCTCCATTTTTGGTCAAATCGTAGGTATTCCCCTTACCAATTCCAGCTAGGATCGTTCTTTTATAATATGGTCCTCGTACTCTTCATTCATTTTGTACCAACGAGCAGGACACACTTGTTCCAACTGAAATAGTTTATAAAGGTCCATGACGCTATGGATTCGTCGGCCAATGGTGTTTGATGGAAGTTGTTTCGAGTCCACTTTTCTAAAAGATGCTTTGCCTTGTCCTTTATAGATCCACAGTCACTAACTTATCGATTTTCACCCCGTTCACAGACATTGGCTCCAAAAGTCAAGTAGACTTTTGATAAACTACTACACTAATCAAAAAATTATCGGTCTTTGGTTTCAATAACTCGCTGGTTAATCTATTTAAATCCTTAAGTAACCGAGTAACCGCCATCAATTTGTTAGCTATAACGGCTTTAAAACAAACAAATTTACTGTCAGTTCAGGAGTACCCCAAGGTTCCAATCTCAATCCGCTATTGTTCTGATATTCATTAACAAGTTATCAAGAATACTGACATCTGAAACTCTTCTTTTTGTAAACGATCTGAATTATATCTTAAAGGTCGAGAGCATCAACGATAGTTTACGTCTACAACATGACCTGGAGCAGCTCACGTTATGATGTAACAAAAAACAAACTCTCTTTGAAAATTGCGAAATGCAAAGTATGTTCTTATACTTTAATGAGGAATCCAATACTATTCGATTATTCGTTTACTAATTAGACTACTCAGCGATGAACTATTACGATCATAAATTCACATTCGCTAAAAATATTTCCATAATTTGCAAATCAGCACTGCGATCGTTGGGTTATTTAAGAAATTACAGCTTTTATAACATATCCGCGCTGAAATCTTTATATATGTACATGCTTATTGCACTCAAAGTTAGATTATCGCAATCTTATCTGGCATTCTGTCTACAAAATTCATGATAAGCTTCTGGAGGTAGTGCAAATGAAAATTCCTAAAATTTCTCGCTTTTCATGTCGACGGCTCATATCCTGTCAGAAGGTACTAGCACAAATTACTACTTGACAGATTTTAGATGTGGTCTTTAATTATGTATTGGAACATACTTACTCATTTCTATACAAATTGTTTCACATGTTCTTCTGTCAATGATCCCAATACATTCGCCAATGCTTAATTCAAGAAATAACACCAATTTTTATCTGTTAGCTTATAAAATCACCATCACTCATGTGTAGAAATTATAATTATATAGCATATCTAGTAAATGTGATATTAATTTTAACAATTTTGAAACAATCGCTGAAGCACATATACAACTAATGACAGGTCAACTCTGTTTCAGTTACTAGAAAAATTCTTGTTGTCAATTGTCTTAGTCTCTATTTATTGTTTAAAATTTATTATTAAACATTTGTTATTTGTTCACATTTTTTTAAAATATTAAATATACTTTAGATTATCCATTATTTTATATTATTTGTCCTGTAATTGGATGTATATCTGTTGGGCAATATACTAAACTAAACTACATTTTTCCCTCTTGATGCCACGCTGGTTGAAGTTTCTTTGATTTCATAAAAACCGTCGAAAATTGCGTTCGTAACTTCTCTGGATTTAGTCCTAAGATTGCCTATATTTACTGCAAGAAAATACTATGTGTCTGAAACCATCGAGAAGCATTTTCATTCTATTTGGTAAAATAGAATAAGAGATCCACCGCTGCTGACGAGTATCGCTGAACTTTATTAATATGTAAAACTGTCTTATTTTTCCCTGATCATTTTCAGTTGGAATTTCGTATCGTTCTCTGCTTGAAAAATGTATAGAATTTCTGAATGAAATTGAGCAGCTGATGTCAAAGAGTTAGCAGCTACCTTTCCGACTAAATTGAGAGACTGATCACAACATATAACATCGTAGCTCTTAGTGAAACTTGGTTAAAACTGTCAGTGAACTCTAAGGAATTATTTCCGACTAACTACCAAGTCTTTCGTAGTGACCGTAAATTCGAGCAGTTAAACGTAGTTATGGGTGGATGTGTTTTACTCGCGGTCGACGAATCTATAAAGACTGAAATTGTGAACACTCGTGAATTTGATGTTACTTTTCCACAGATTGACTTATTAGTTTGTAAGTGTTCAGTAGCATATTATTTCTTTTATATAATGATCATGTACATTCCAATTCTTTATCGATTGACGTATATGTAAATTTTATGGATGCTCTTGCTCACTGGCATGTATTAAACCCAAATAAAGTACTAATTCTCGGAGATTTCAACTGTCCAAAATATACTGAAAATTGCCTAGAGGACGGAAAAACTAACATTATTTCCAACTTCATGGACTCAGTGTTGATCAACAACGGTAAACTCCTAGACTTAGTACTTAGTAACATTAACTTTACTGTTTCCCGTGATTCTGTACCACTAGTTGGAGAGGATAGTTATCATCCATCTTTGAGGATTGAATTAAGCGAAATCTCGATAAAAAGAAATAGCCTTAAAGCCAATTCTAACGACACCACTTATAATTTTAAGAAAGCTGATTATTTATCTCTATATCACAAATTATTAAATACTGACTGGACTTTTCTGAATAGTTTATCCGATGTTGATACTGTTGTTGACAGCTTCTATAACCAGGTATATAAACTATTTGATATCCACGTACCACGGAATAAGAATTTTAGGCGTAAATATCCTGCTTGGTATACTAGCGAGATAATCAAATTAATAAAAGAAAAAGCCAAGTTGCATAATAAATACAAAACATCAAGAAGTGATACTTTTTATAGAGAATTTAGTAAATACCGGTCGTTAATAAAATTGAAGATAAAAGCAGCATACGACAGCTATCTACAGAATGTCCAGAATAAACTAAAAGAAGAGCCGAGGCATTTTTGGTCATATATTAACAACAAAAATACAGATTCCAGAATTCCCCCCAAAATGTTTTACAATAGGAACGAATATAATAACCCTACTCAAATAGTAAAGGCATTTAGTGATTTTTTTGAAAGTGTTTATGAGCTACCAATTAACGAGGAAGACAACATTGGTTTTAAGTTCAATTATAATACATTTCTAGATGTCAGCTCCGAACCCATAGCAGAAAGAGAAATTATACAGGCTGCTAAAAGATTGAAAAACAAATTAACATCTGGCTCAGACAAAATTCCTTCTTTTTTGCTAAAAGATTGCCTCGGTGCATTTATGTATCCGTTGTGTTACATCTTCAATTTAATCCTTTCAAATTCAGCTTATCCTCAATCTTGGAAGACAGCTAAAATCTGCCCTATATATGTCAGGCGACCGTGCTCTTATCAATAACTATAGACCAATTTCTATCTTGAATAATTTTTCTAAAATTTTAGAAAGCATTCTCTACAATCGCCTATACCAGTCTGCGGAAAATTGCATATCTACGTATCAACATGGTTTTATGAACTCTCGTTCAACAGTTAGTAATCTGGCAGTCCTTGGGCAACATCTATGTGAAAGTCTAGATAGCGGAGGTCAAACAGATGTTATCTACACCTACTTCTCTAAAGCATTTGATAAAATCAGTCACAAAAGACTCTTTCTTAAAATGTCATGTCTAGGTGTTCCTAAAAATTACCTAAAAATTATTGAACTCTATTTGAATAATAGAACTCAATACGTTTACCTCAACGGGTTTTATTCAGACAAATTTTTAGTCACAAGTGGAGTTCCTCAATGGTCGAATCTAGGTCCTTTATTGTTTTAATTTACATCAATGACCTGGCCAGCACGTTAAAATGTAACAGATTATTGTTTGCAGATGATCTCAAAATATATACTACAATCTCAAGCTGGAATGACTGTCTTGCTCTGCAAGAAGAAATCAGTATGTTGGAAGAATGGTGTATAAATAATAAAACTTTTTTAAACATTCCAAGTGTAAGGTCTTAACATTTAGCCGTAAAACGAATACAATAAAATTTCCGTACAGTATAAGCGATACCATTCTTGAAAGGGTTGACTC
Organism: Octodonta nipae; assembly: GCA_034190945.1. Taxonomy (NCBI): domain Eukaryota; kingdom Metazoa; phylum Arthropoda; class Insecta; order Coleoptera; family Chrysomelidae; genus Octodonta; species Octodonta nipae. The sequence goes on from CM067223.1 coordinate 21,910,236, forward strand.
CATAAAAGACCTCGGTGTTTACTTTGATTCTAAACTTACATTTCAGCTCCACATTAACCTCACAATAAAATCAGCCTTTAGACAATATGGATTCATCATGCGAAACTGCAAATATTTTAATACTTCAGTTTTAATATCTCTAATTCAACTGCTTAGTAAGAACAAAATTAGAATATAGTTCTATAATCTGGAATCCTATATACGAGCGATACATTTTGGATATAGAAAGGGTTCAAAAATTTTTTTTTGAAATATTTTACATTTAAAAATCGCGGAGTTTATCCCCAAAGAGGATGTGAATATAATCTTTTACTACTCGAGTTCAATGTGATGTCCTTGAAAAGTCGCAGAGATCAGGCGTCAGTTATGTTTTTGTACAAGTTACTGAATAACATGATTGACTGTCCTGAGCTATTGTCTCAGATTGGAATTGTCATTCCTAGGGTTGTATCTAGGCATACGAGACCGTTTGAGTGCAAACGAGCTCGAACTAATATCTTATTTAAACCTCCAATATATCTGATGAGTAATAATGCTAATAGACTCTCAGAGGTGTGTGATTTATTCAACTGCTCAATGTACGAACTACTTTTAGAGGACATTTCATTGAATATTTCATCCAGGTGCACGAATTCTTCAATTTATAAATTATCTCTATATCTGTTGTAACCCATTGTTCAATTTTAAGTGCATATGTAGGTATTTACTTTATAACTAATTGTTTCTTTTTCTTTGGTCAATTTTTTAATTTCTTTTATACATGTCTATTCTAATTAATTTTAGTGTTAGTATAATTATTTATATACTTTTTTCTGTCATCTTTATTTATTTTTTAATTACTCTGTAAATGGTTTTTACTGTTGGGTAATAAAGGCTTTATTAACATGGAGCAGACATCGATTACTAATCTTTCTTCAAAACCAGATCTTTCATCTTGATCGTATGACTAGCCCAGGAACGGATCCAGATGGGCAATCTTGTGTCAAGGGGGCGATTTACTAGGAAATTGACTGAAGTAACTTTTCTTTATGGTTTTGGATACATTGCATTTCTAGGGATATTGCATTAAAAGTAGTTGATCTTTGGTTTAAAACCACAGAAATGACTATTTTTCAAGTTCTTTGGTACGAGTATAAGATTTTCGAGTTTTAGTGTTGAAGTTTGAGATTCTCGGAGGAGACATTCGCTTCCTTCTCGCCTTTGGATCCGCTCTGAATTAGCCGGGACAATGGAAACTGTCAGTTTGAAGATGGCCTAAATAAAATAGTAAATGGGTTGATATGGTTTCACCAAGATTACCCGTATAGCTCTTATTGTATCGTTTAAAATATATTGAAATTACTTATACATATGTAAATAGATGAGTATGGTAATGAAACGCTAAAATTGAAATTGCATTTGTTTCGACATTTCGGTCCGACCGACACACTTGGTTCATCCTGAAATATCCAGTCCACTTAGTTTTCTGTGTAAAGAAACAGAAAATCAATAAACTATAGTAAATAAAGAAATATAATACAATTAATATACAATACCTGCACAAATATTGCTTTTCGTTCTAATAAAAATTATAATATTCTGTTTGCGATATTTTAAAATAGAGACTTGATATTTGTCACAAAAGCACAAAAGGGCATTTTATAGATGGTAGCGACAAGACAAGGATGAAAAACTAGACCTCAAAAAAGGTCAACGTTACCAATTTTATAGATGGTAGAGACAATGGTGACAAACTTATATAGGGATTAAACCGAAAAAGTGTCCAGTTGAAAGCATCAAATAACAAGTTCAAAAAGTGACCAGAATGGCGCTGATGTAGAAAGAGAATATGATGTGAATTGCTAAATATAAAATAAGAGTCATTTTAAACCACCGGTTTTGTCTTTTTTTCAATTAAGGTATGTAAAATATATATATTTTTCCTAAATATCTATGAGATATTCTAAAAACGTTTGGTCTGCTGTTTAAAATCCACCTTCTGGCTACATCAGCGCCACCCTAATTTTGCGCATTTTGACGGACACTTTTTTAATGTTTATTGGATTAAACTTTATCACAACACCTATTTTGAAAAATAGTCTAGAGATGCTGTGATATTTTAAAAATATCTAATTAAATAACGTTCCTTGTAATTTAATCTGTTATAATTAACTCCTTATATATAGTCAGAATATTATAATTAATTTGTTTTATTTTAATTAAAAATTAACTTACACGTCCTATGACCCTTTGCTGTTATATTTAAATTAAAAATTAACTCACAGATCAGGATTAATACTTGAGTTGTAACAAAATAGTGTTTAATTCTGCTGGAATTTGTAGCTATTACTAAGAAAGTCTCAAATGACTGCCGCTCTTTTTTTAATCAGGTAATTTCATTAAGGTATAAATTATTCTATTTTTCCAAGTGGATGAATTAATTTCTTTTGTATATAGAATAAGCAACGTTACTTGGAAAGTTTAAAACACCAAATGAGTGAAAAGATTAGGACCCTTCTTCAGTTGTCAGAATTTGATTTTTTTTTAAATAATTTTGCATATCATTCAATATTGGTTACACAATTTTATTGTTCTCACTTATAGCCTGTCTTGGGAGTAACTGTGGCATCATTGTTTAGAACCCCATGGTGCTTTTAGGTTTAGAATCCAGTTAGTCTTTACATCCTGGGCCATTATCAGTTTTGAGAGGTAAAAACATAAAATTCGAAAAAAGCTATTTGTTTTTAAAATAAAGTCATTAAATATTTTTGGCAATTAGTGCTCGGATATACATTTATTAACAACCCTTGACAGAGGCTGTTTTCGTTTTCCAATGCATCACTAAAACCGAACTCATCGACTATTAAACAATAGCTGGAAATTTTAATTTTGATTTCAACCCCTAAGGCACCGATGGCCGATAATTAAAAATATACGTTTATTTAGGCACAGCGTCGCAAAGCGAACACGCAAAAATTCAATAGGTTTTTATACTGTTCATTGCCCAAACAATTGGCAATAAAAATATTAATTTGGCGTATGGTAGGCAAACAAAAACTGCGTAAAATGTACCATTTAATTGGATATTGAAAAACTAGAAGGGAAGGAAATGAATAGGGTTTAATAAACTTGTTTTAACAATTTTATTTGTCTCAGAACAATAATATTAATGTTATTACCGGTGAAAGGACTGAAAATTAGGGGAAATTGGAAATTCTGATAGCAAAAGTAGCTTTGGCATAACCTGTAACGACATTTGACAAAAAACTGCTAAAATCTTCAGCTTTTTGTTGTTATCTTCAAAAGTGCTTTCTTTAACTTTTTCTTTTTGAATTGTTATGTTGTTTTTGTATATTTGTAAGTAATCATAACAACTCGAGAACAGTTATTATTGTAGGGAAATATGTTAGTAATGAATAAGAAAGTTAAAATTAAATAGCATAATTAGTTAGTATTTATCAATTTTTTACGTTTTGAGGTATGAAAATGACTGTAAATTTAATAAATCTTGGTCAGAGAATTATTTTTTAACAGTCAGCCTTTTAGTTCAGTCACCAACCGGTATTGGGTAGCAATTTTTTCGGACAACATGGATTTATGTGAAATTTGGCACGGAGGTAGTAAATACCTCAAGGTTCAAAAGTTTTATTCACACATCATACAATAGAGAATAGATAGGAAACTCTGTGTTGAAAATTGTGTTCGCAAAATGGCGGATTTAGCCATCTATGATTCTTCCGGGTAAATAAAAAGGTGAATTTGAGTTACAGACATCTGCATTAAACAATTGCCGATAATAAAGGAATCTGTACACTATCTAGCCGGTGTATTTCTCTGCTAGTTCTAAAACTACACTATAGATGTAGGTATCAGCGCAATAATTATCTCCATATATATATATATATATATATATATATATATTTGTTTTTATTTACAAATTCAATTAAACATTGAACTATTCACACATAATAATAATAACAAATAACCATAACATATACAGTTTACAAATATTTGTTGTATATTTAGTTTCCCTGTTGTTTACGGTATACATTTGTGTTTTTACTCTAGTCTGGATGAAAAAGTTAACTTATCGCTTCGGTAAACTCGCATTTAACATATTCAAAGGTAAGATTTTGAAATTAACTTTAAAATATTGCATTCAGAAATGACAAATATGAGTTTACTTAAATGTTAGGTTAACTGTTGCGTCCACAACTTAAATCTAAAAAAACACGGATGTACCCCAACAACGAGGAATGTACATATATTTATATATATATATATATATATATATATATATATATATATATTGAAAGCAATATGTGATGACTGCTTCTTTATGTAATATTCTGTATATTTGAATTTTCATTTTCTACCTTTTGCATTTAGAGTAGTATGACACTATACAATACAATATAATAATACCTAAATATTAGTAAATACATTCAACTCCCACAAAATACTCACAAATACTAAGTAAATTGTACATATTTACAAAATAGGGCACTATACAAACGTCATAAAATAATTGATATCAAAATACATAATACTCACAAACAATTACATTTAAAAAACAAGAAATTTTTCTTTGAATTTTGAAAAATATGCTCATTGTAGTTCAATAACACCTTCTTTCTCCATCTCGCGGATTATCCTGTCGGCTTCTTCTCTTTTAGCTAGGGGTAGTCTTCTCGCCGACTGTCGAGTAGGTTGAGCGTCCCCAGTATTAATTTTATGTTTCACTAGATCAGTTCGTCCTCTTTTGCCATTCCCTACATCGAAGATATCCTGGTAGTTTCTAACGATGTCCCTCAATTTTGCTTTCTGGTTTGGTTTCAAATTCTTAGATGAATCGGTGATGAGTCTTTCCAGTTACTCAGATAGCTTACCTGGTGGCATTTCTGCATGCTGTGTGCTTCTGACTACATAGGAAACTGTTGAACAATGGTCCAAAGGTGTTCCTTTCTTTAGCACAACCGAGTAATGATTCAGGTTCATTACCCTTACTGGCACAATCCCCATGGCACGAAACAGAGTCTTCCCCAGTGCGATTCCTCTGCCTACGTTTTCGTCGTTAAGTTCAGGATCAAACATCAATACTGTTCCAGCTTTAGCTTTCCCCTCTAGGCAAGGATCTACAATGATTTCAGCTCTTTCCGGAACATTTACAACCTCTGCCAAGATTGCTCGAAGCATTATGTCGTCTTTCCCATGAAGCACCACTTCTTCGTCATTCACTCGCAGAATTCCATCTTTAAAGTTTAACTGGAATCCCTTGGAGTTCATGACATCCATTCCAATAATGACTTGGTCTTCGATGTTCGCCACTAATGTCCGATGTTGGAATGCTGTATTTCCCAAGACCATTTCAACCTCTATTTCACCATGGACTTTCGCTGCTTCTCCTGTCGCTGTTCGCAGTTGCCATTTTGTTGGTTTTATCATCGTCTCTATAAGGATATTGGGCCTTATGACTGTTTTTGTCGCACCTGTATCCAGTAGCATTGCACATTGCTTCTTATTAATGAAGTCATATACAAAGACACTGTTAATGTGGTTGCGTAGCGAAGCGACATATGCGTAGATAGTTGGGGCTTGTTGGGTACAGGTCGACGATGGCCCCTTCACATCGACCCTCTTTAGTTTTCTGACGAGGAAGTCGGGCCTACGTTGCTCTCCTTGCAACGACTCCTAATGTGTCCTACCTTACCACACTTCCAACATCTCAGTTGTTTTTTCTCGGTAAGGACTTTCTCTATTATCTTTCTTACAGAGGCTTCATCGTTTCCGCCATCTTCAGATTCTCCATCAACGATTCGGACTCTGGCTTGACATCTGCAGGTATTTTTCGCAGCCTCGAATTCTAAAGCTCGAGCCAGTGCATCTACTAGGTCGAGCTAGGGTCAATGCTTGTCTGGCTTCGTGGTCCCTAAATCCATCCAAAAATGCTTGCACTGCTAACCTTTCTATTACATTTTCTGGTGTGGCTGGATAGGCAAGGCGAACCAGTCGGGCAATAACAGCTTCATACTCTTGTAGGGATTCAGTTGATCTCTGGTGGCGATTTTTCAATTGGGAGTGGTAGACGTGCTCTAAATGGGTTTGTCCATACCTCAGTTCTAAATGTTTGAAGAGTTGATCGTAGTCTTCTTGCTCCGAGGTATTCAATGTTTGTAAGATATCTGTAGCGTCCCCTCTTAAGGCTAGGGTTAATGCGATTGCCTTCTCCTCTACCGACCATAAGTTTAGCTTAGCTGCAGCCTCGAATTGGCGACGATAATTAGTCCATGATGATTTTCCATCAAATTGGGGAGGTTTCATTTTGTGTCTTGTCCCCTCGAGGCCAATTTCTGAATCCACTACCTCTGTACCGTTTCTGCTTTCGGTTTTTGATTGTGTTTCTCCTCTTTGCATTGTCACTACCTGTTCTTTTATTTTACTGATCTCACCCTCCATTATATGCTTTAGCTCTTTTATCCGCGTTTCATTTTTTACTGACTCTTCGACCATTGTTTGTTTTAGCTCTTCCATCCGAGCCTGATTCTCGAATATTTTCTCTTCCAGCATTTCTGAGTTTTTCTGTACCATGCTTTTCAAATTTTCTTCTAATGATTTAGAATTTTCTGCTAATTTATCTTCTAGCGCCTCCTTCAAGTTTTTCGAATTTTCTAGTAATTTATCTTCTAACGCCTCTTTCAAGTTTTTAGAATTTTCTAGGAATTTATCCTCTAAAGACTTAGAATTGTCTTGTAATTTTTCTTGTAAGGTTTCTTTTAAATTTTCTTCCAATTTTTTTAATAGCATACTCATGTCTTCATTGCCAGAAACTTCAAACAAATAAGTGTCGGGATGGTTACCTTCATTTATTTGGGCATCTCGTAGCCGTTGCACTAATTCACTTTTCCTTCCACTAATTTCTAAATCCCTTTCCTCAAGTTCTTTTTTTAAGTTCGATTGGTCCAAATTCACGTTTTTAAACATTGCCCGTCTATTTATTTTTCACTTTTAAAGTTCCACAAATACATCCCACTTCTGACACCACTGTAATGTTTTTATTTTCACACTCGAGTTCAGTTCAGTTCTTGGATTTATTTAAAAACACAGTCCAACTCACTCTAATTTATTTCCACTACTTTTACACAATTTATATTCACAGAAACTGCTATTTACACTTTATCTTAACTTCCTTCCTTTTATATATTAATCTCGGAATTGTCTGGTACGTCCACGAACCATCGGGAAACTCCATCATGTTCTGGAAGCTTTAAAGGAATTCCCAGTAACGGCAGCGGTTCGCCGGTTGAGAGACAAACATTTCGGATTCCCAGAATTTATCAGAATAATGTCCCTTCCATGAACTGGTTGATGGCCGATTGCACCAGCTGTCGGATGAATTCTCGTAACAATACATATGTATTTAATTTTCTAATTTGGTCCCCAAAAATTAACATTAGAGATTTTACTAATAAACTTTCAGGGAAGCCTTTTATAAGCTACTGTCTGAATTTTAAGGGTCTGTAGATTGGAAGATAAAGGGCAAAACTGGTCAAGTATTAAATTATAAAATCTGTTATTCAAATTATTTAAAAATATAAATAAAATATATATTTCAAAATTTAAATAGTGTAGTTTCTAAAGTGGGAATTAAGTCGATGTTTAATATTTTTGTTAACATCTTTTAAACAAATGATATAAAAATATGATATATTTGTAATTCACATAATGAGCCTTTTATCTGATATTGAATTTTTATTTTCCATTTAATTGTATAATTTGTCCCTAAAATTACTATGAACCTTCATAGTAATTTTATAAATTTGAAGTGAACCCCAGTACCTAATTATTTTCAAAATTTTAGGTAGTATGGAAATAAAGCGAGAAATGAGATTTTTTTATATCTTTATGTTAATATCTTGTAAACAATTAATTTTAAAAATATGAAAACTATACATATTTGTATTCCTCAATATGAGCCCTTTTATTTGATGTATTGCATGATGCGTTAAATTTTTTTTTCCGTTTAATTCTATAATTTGGATTTCTTCGTAAACAAAAAAATGTAGGTCTTATAGTTTGGGGAATAAAGGGGGGAATGGGTAATTTTTTTTAAATATATTCTGAACTGTTTATTTTTAAAAAAAATTAAAATATATTTGTAATCGTCATAATGAGCCCTGTGATTTGATATATTGCTTGATCCGTTCGAAACAATTATAATTTTTTATTTTCCATTTAATTCTATAATTTGCCCGCCCCCCAAAATGAAGATAAGGGGTTCTCCTTATTTTTCCAGTAAATTTCTGGTGAGGCGCTATACCTCTATTTTTTTCAAAATCTTACAACTTATGGTTTCGGAGATATGGGGGGGATGGGTAAATTTTTATATATTTTTGTTAATATCTTTTAATTTAGTTATTTAAAAAATGTGAAAAAACATATTTGTTTTCGCTATAATTAGCCCTTTCTTTTGATATATAACATGATGTGTTAGAAACAATTTTAATTTTATATTTTCCATTTAATTCTGTAATTTGTCCCCCAAAATTAAAAGTAGAGGTTTCTCCTTATTTTTCCAGTAAACTTCAGGTCGGACCCTATACCTCTAATTTTTTGCAAAACTTGACGATTTATAGTTTCAGAGATAAGGGAGGGAGATGGGTAAATTTTGATATATTTTCGGTAATATCTTTTTAACTTTTTTTTTAAATATGAAAAAAATATATTTGTGTTCCTCAGAATGCGACATTTTATTTGATGACTTTGAATTTTTTTTATTTTTAAATTTACATTTAATTCTATAATTTGCACCCCCAAAATTAATATTAATGGTTTCTCCTTATTTTTCCTGTAAAGTTCGGGCAACGTTCTATATTTCCCTTTTTTTTAAAATTTTAAGCTCAGTAGTTTCGGAGATCAGGGGGGGGGGAACTGTCGATTTTTTAAGGTTTTTCTCCCAAAAGTACCCCTAAAATCAAAATTTCTTCTTTTAGGGTATGTACCCCTGATCGGCTCAGCAAACTATACATTGATGCCAAATTTCAACTTCTTCCGTCCAGTAGTTTGGGAGAAAATTGCTGTGATGTGACAGAGGCAGAAATCCGGAGTGATATTATAAGGATATCCGTATATTATATATATGGAACCCTAAAAACAACAAAACAATTTTGAAGAGCGTGGAATTCCTCACAAGATCCATCAAACCGATTCACAATGTTGTTAAAGGCTTATACATTAGAAATTTGAAAAAAATTACATGCAACTTCAAATGTTAATTGTAAGTACTTAAAATTGAGTTTAAGCGCTCAAACTTGATGAATATATTTTTTTCTATATGTAGATTAATATTTTGCTGAGCACCCAGAAAAAATGCGGAAATGAATCACTCTAGTGAATATAGAATATACACGGGACAAAATTGGGCTGCAAAGATCACAAATGCAATAATCAGGTAATCTGAGCAACTGGCTGCCTCATGGGTGGACATTAAAGGGTTTACTAGAAGTACATAACGTTCATTATTTGATATTTACCTGCTAAAATAATAAAAGCCACTTTTGCATTTTTTTTATTATTCAATAATGTATTTTTGTATTCTCATTGTTATTTTTCCGCCTACAGCATACTACGGACTTATTCATATAAATTTATTTTTGACGTAAATATACAACATTTGGCATGAATAGTAATTCAAACTATTTTTTATTGTACGAAATACTCAGTCTCTAGTTGGTATGGTAATTAAATTGTTTTCGCTATTTTTCATTATGAATATTAATCAAAAATTCATGACCAACCGATGTGAAAAGTTTTACTCTGCCATGTTTCGAAACAAAGCATTATTTTGAATAATTGATATGGAGAAAAAATATATATATAACATTGAAAATTTGTTTATGACTTTTAATTGGAAGTGAAAATTCCCATAACCCTGTGAAGTCGCTCATTATTTTTGATGTGAATGGAAAATTCATAAGGGCAGGTGAGAATTTTATGTTTTTCGTTACATCCAAATTGCACATGGGAATAGGGACTATGGAATATGAATGCTTTTATAAAATTTTTGTGATCGATGACTCTATCTAGGCTATCTACGAGGATAGATGTAGAAATATATTTTAAAAAAATACAAAATCTTATTTATTAAACTGAAACTTAAGGTGGAAACACATGAGCTCACATGCTATTTACGCATGCTTTAAATCAGCTGGAAATACACTGTGGTCAAGTCACGTTACCTCATGTAGCTCACGGCAACTCATACATGACAACGTGAGTTCGTTTCTGCAAATTTACATTTTCGGCACGCGTGACATAGAAAAGCTAGTGTCGCCTCTTTCGGGATTTTTTTGTATTTTCGGCACGCGTGACATAGAAAAGCTAGTGTCGCCTCTTTTGGGATTTTTTTTGTGTTTATGTGTGAGATCGAGATATTTGTATGTATTGTAATGATTTCCTTTATAATATTTACAAACTTAATACGTAAATATTAATGTCTACATTACTATAACAGCTATTAATAACACAATTAAGTGATAATGGCTGTAAACAAAGTTAAAAACATATTTAGTAACGTAGGTCATTGTGTTGTAATGTCACAAGTCTCATAGTAACACGGCTATATCTTTACTTTCCGGTATCCCGGAAGCCTACAAATAATTCGAGTGTATACAACAATCTGTATTTTGTGATTTAATGATAACTTTATATTTTATATAGGGACCAGTGCTATGTAGTTCAATTCATACAAAATCAAAAAACTAATCTTTTATCTATTTCTTTTGAGAAGTTTTTTTAAATTTTGAACGTAAGTGACAATATATATACCTATGTAATTTTAAGTGAAATTAATACATAAGTGAAATGATTATTATACTTTTGGGATAGCAGGATTAATCAATATTAGGTGTAAAATAAGAATAATAATAAGTTGAAACACTAAGCAAAATTAAATTTTATATATCTTTAATGTCTTCGAATTGTGAGGAACTTGTCGAGCTACAATCCTCACGTTCTATTATGACACAACGTAAAGTAATAAATGTGACGTGAGTATAGTGTGTTTCTAAGGCATGACAGCATGTGAGATTTCGCCGATGTGACAACATATGAGCTCAGGTGACGTGAGGATAATGTGTTTCCACCTTTATTTACATAGATGACGTTTGATTCTTGTGACTTAAAGTGTAGGCGAATCTCATTTCTTAGTATTGTCAAAGATAGACATGCATCAAAGATGGAGATTAATACCACGAAACACGAAATGAAGAAAGTTTACAAGGCATACTTCTGAACGCTGAGAATATCTGCAAATTAGTTTATGCTATTCGCTTTTCATAGTACTTATACTAACAAAAACTTGCTCATTATTTTTCACTGCATTAGATAATGATATAAGTACCAGTTATAAGATCTAGTGCAGTTTTTCCTTTCTTTATGCCTCGTTCCCTCAATAACAGGTTGCATATTTGAAAACGCCAGATGTAAAGACCGACATCTAGGATTTTCGGGCAAACTAGCACATGGAGTTTTCGAATCTGGAGCCGTTACAGGTAATTGCTGTTACCCGTAACTCCTAGGCTAGTAGTAACGTCATAAGACACATACAGTTGTCATACATTTTACTTTAAAATTTTAGAATTGTCCCTTTTTTCATAGTTTGTTTTGCCATCGACAACGGAGTCTGACCTAGAACCGAAAATATACAGTAATTTCGTGAATTGTGGTGTTATTTCCCAAAAAGAGCTTAAACATAGACTAAATATTTTTAAACATGTTTGAGTTTTTGTCGAATGCAAATAGCTATAAGCAGTTTCAACTTTATTTATATGTATTAGATTTATTAGAATATGTTTTTTAGGTTTAGGTCATGCTACGTGAGCGGCAATATATGTTATTGTCAAATGTGTGAGAGAATATGAGTTGTATCCCATTTGAACTGGGATGCCAAATAATATTAGTCAATACCAAATGGTTTGTAACTGCAGTACAGTAAGTGCTTAAAGAATATAACTGGATTATTTCCTAAAAAATGAAAAATATATAAATAATAAACACTTTGGTTTATTTTCCTTTGCTTTGAGGGCTTTCTGTTTTCTTGAGATTTTCTGGAATGGAAAAAAGTCTATATATTTCAAAATTTCCAAAGTCTGCATCAGTTGCTGATTTAAACGGCAATTAAGATAAACAAGAAAAAATAAAACTTATCGCAATCCTTATGAACTGACGTAACTAAGATAACTAGTATCGCCTGTGGTCAAAATTCGAACAATTATGTTTATTCAATTAGTTTTTTATATTTAACTATATAATAATCATGATAAAAATTTAGTTAAAATAAATAAGAATAAATGATAACTGCATGTTAATGACTTAGTTATGAAGTAGATTTAATAATAATCATTTAAAAATTCATAAATATAAAAGTTCAATCCATTGAAAAGTCCAACTTTACTTTCTCTGAGACTTGTTCATTGTATTTGCAAATGCAGGTGAAATAAATAACTTATTGAAACTCAAATCGTAAAATAGTACTGGATTACTCTTTCCTTTGTGTTTAAATTTATAATGAGGAGATCTGTTAATGATATATACAGAGTGGTCCAACGAAAACGAACCACCTAAAATATGTCCGAAAATACACATTATTTTGAAAATCGCAAAAACACGTGAAAAGAGTTACGAAGGGCTACATATTTGGCCATACTAACCGTTAATTAAATGGCACCCCCATTACCACAGCGCTAGTTACTCATTTTTTAAAAATTGAACCCTACCATAAGTGTCACCTCGTTTTAAAGCCTGATTAAAAAGGAATTTAAGGGTGTTTCGTTTTTGGTATTCCATCAACATTTGCAGGAATTTGCAAATTAAAACGTGAATACTGAATATTTTCCTGATCTCTGGTTATTGACGAATAACAATTAAAATAGATAACTCGCTTATAATTTTAAAGACTTTTAGCTAATACGACAAGAAAAATGAAACTGGCAATGGATTTTAAACCATTTTATTATAACATATTTAAGAGAAATTGCATCAGGTGTTCCACGAAGTAGTATTCACAGAATTATGAAACTTAAAAAGTTCATAAAAATCAGACTTGATAATAGAATATCATTCTTGCTTCTCCTCATAACTGCCGATGCTTGAGTAACAGTAATCCACAGAATTTCCTGATAGATGGATTAGAAGACGGGGTGCCATTGAGTGGACAGCAAGGTCGCCAGACATGACCCCCTGGATTTTTCATTTGGGGGCATTTAAAAACCCGCATGTATGTTACTCCTCCAGAGTTACTGGATGGTCTGAAACATTGTATCAAAGAAGAATGTGGCTGGCTTACTCCAGATGTGTTTGAGGTACTATTATATCACTACCTTGAAGTGGATGGAGACCATTTCGAATATCTGTTATAATAAAATGATTTAAAATCCATTGTCAGTTTCATTTTCCTTGTCGTAACAGCAAAAGTTTTTCCAAGTACAAGAGAATTATCTATTTTAATTATTATACCTCAAATTCCTTAAATGTTGATGGAATATCAAAAATGACACACCATTAAATTCTTTTTTAAACAGGCTTTAAAACGAAGTGCCATTTATGTAATGTATTAATGAATACATTATCACCCCAGCGCAATTATTCCAAGTGGTTCGTTCTCGATGGAACAACCTGTATAATTTAAAGAAGGTAACTTAATTCGATAGGTGGCGTCACGTATCGGTTGTTTGGGAAATATTCACTAAATAGTTTCTTGAAATGTTGCGCTTTAATCAAGATGGACTTATATACGGCTTTAACAATGTAATTTTATGGTAATACAAACATAATCCAACATTAAATATTAAAAAACATCTGAGGGACAAAATTAATTCCTATACCAACCGTCACTGGGTACCACCCATCGCCTAACAAAACGAAAAATGTTCAAAATGCGAAAGTGACAAATACGTTAACAACAGTAAAAAATACTGAATTTATTCGGCTGATACTTGTTGGAAATTCATTATAATAATTAACTGATACTACAATTGCAATTTCCCCAATTTACGTTTTTTAAAAAACTGTCCGACGCGTTTCGACTAATGTCTTTGTCAAGGAACTAGACTAACCTGGTAATTATATCACTCCTTGAATATAAATACAACTTCCTCAAGAAATACCCAGTTAGTCTAGTTCCTTGACAAAGACATTAGTCGAAACGCGTCGGACAGTTTTTTAAAAAACGTAAATTGTGGAAATTGCAATTGTAGTAGGTATCAGTTAATTATTAACAGTAAAAACCCAAACCGCCAAAAATGTCAATATTTTCAAATATCTGAGTATATTAAAAATGTCAGCAACGTAAAAAATGTCAAATGCCACGAATGTCAAAATTTCAAAAATATCAAAAATATAATTTTTTTCTAATTTTTTTTGGGAATAACACCACTCGGTTTGCATTGGTAATAACTTTACACGAATGAACAAGAAAATTAAAAATTAAAGGTTCGTAATGACAATTTTAGTACGTAATTTGAGTTTAATTGTTTGACAATAAAATTGATGTAAATATGAGAGTTTATTGCAAATTTGATATATACAGGGTAGCACCAAAAATTCTAAATATCATTTGAAATAACAAAGCTACTTTCAAATTGGAAGAATTTGAGAGGGGTATCTTCAGAATTTCATGAGGCGCTCCTAAGTTCAACTTTCTTATAAGATAGTGCATTCGCCAAAAATGAGACCAAAGAAATTCTGATGTTCCTCATTAAAGTCATACGGGAAAATCTAGGGAAAACCTTATGAACTATCCTTATATAGGGTTGTTCAAAAGGACATTACCATTATTAATTTCATCCTCGATTATTACAAAGAACGGCTGAATGCTAAAAAAGTACAATTATCTTTCAGCTTTCGTTTTGCTTTGTGTTCTTGTGTAATATGGTTGAATTTTGAAATGGTATGTTACGACCAAGGTTCCAGGCATGTTCACAAATTTTTGAAATTTAGAAGTGTCGTTTCTTTATTTAATTTTTCTGTTCATTTATTTGAACATTTATTGGTCTAGAGGTGTGAATTTTATATATGCAATTTTTTGAGTTTTGTGTTACATTATTTGGTCTTTTCAGTGTTTCTGAAAGACCCCGTATGTATGGGATGGTTGTTATAGTAAAGTGGTTATCAAGGGGATTAGTATTGTCTGGAGTAGCCTGGTGTTGAATGTTAGTGATTGTTTTGTGTTTAATTTTATCTAACTCTTTATTGATGCACTTTTTAGGCTAATTGCCTATTTTTTATAAATATTTTTTCTTCATTGAATTTATTCATTTCAGAACAGTTGATTATTGCTCTATCATATAAAGATTTAATCATTAGAGTTGAAATTGAGATATCTCTTAGTTTCATCCTTTTTATTGCCAAACATTTAATGCCTAATTGTCATTACGCATCGTTTAATTTCTTGTTCTTTTGTGTTAAGTTATTATTATTGAAACCGGGGGACTTTTAAGCAATTGTCGTCTTAATCCCAAAAAAATCAGAAAAAATACAAACCAGAGATGCCAAAACTATCTTTCAGAAAACAATGTCAAATATGTCGAAAAATTCAAAATTGTTAAAAACGTAAAAAATGTCAAAATTGTCAAATATTTTAAAACTGGCAATGGCAACACGTCAAAAACCTCAATTTAAAAACAGGAAAACCACAATATCAAATAAAAAAAGTCTTAAATATGTCAAGTATGTCTAGCTCTTCATATTAAATCCCAAAATAATGTAGTTTTAGAAGCGGGTGTTGCCATTGTATAAATTTCGCTTATAAAGCATGATGTTAAAAATGGTTTTCACTAAAAAGTGTGCGGGATGTGAAAATAACCAAATGTAAAAAATGTTTAATAAAATAAATTTCCGTATTAGAAAATTATGTTACTATATATCCAAATAACAATATCTAAAGTACTTTAAACACATTGTAGTAAAAATATAAACCGGATAAACTTCTTCTAAGATTGCTCTAAGGAATCACATGCTGAAACAGCAAGGCGTTAAATAGCCCAGATCATTAATTGTAGTTTTTATTTGTTTACTAACAAATTTGCACAGCAAAATTTCTCTGCTCCATTTATGATAAACCAAACTGTTTATCTATTTCGGCTGATGAACTATCAAAACAAATTTTAGGAGTCATACATTTTTAATTACCTTCTTAATTGATTATCTCTAGCTGCAGTGTTCAATGATATTAAGTTGCTTCATTTGGAGTGATAGAAATTGGTTTTATAGTTCTATATAATCCGTGTTTCTGTTTAAGAAACTGTCTTCAATTGTTTGCTAGACAGAACATATGAATTCCAAAACAAATTTTTGAAATATTGACATAATTGCAATAACTAGGAAATAGTGGATATGTTTGTGCTGCTATTGTTATTGATATGTTTATTGTATCCAATAATTTATTGGTATTATTTGTATTATGTTAAATACAGAGATTTCAGAAAACTTCCAGGTCCCAAGCCATTACCGGTGATTGGAAATTGGCTACCTAATAACAGTGTCGGTAAGTACAAATAAATGCAAAATAAGTTCAAGATTTAGGGCGTAGATGATATAAACTGTCTATGTACGAGGAGTGTTTTTTAAGTAAGTACCGTTGTGAAATTAAAAACAGAGGTGCAAAGATATATCAATAATTTTACTTTTTACATGAAATCTGTACATTTATATACGGCTCTACATAATTTCCTCCAATGTTGAGGCACTTGTCATAACGTAGTACCAGTTGCTGAATACCCTCTTCATAGAAGTCTGCCGTCTCACTTGTTAACCATTGCATCACAACTGTTTTGACTTCGTTTTGAAGACGCTGATCGCCCAGGTGTTTCTTCAAGTGCAGGAACAGATAGTAGTCACTGGGGCCAGAACAGGGCTGTAGGGAGGATGGTCTACAGTTTTCCATTTAAAAGATGTGATGAGATCGTTGGTCTGATTACCCATATGCGGACGGGCATTGTAATGCAGCAGAAGCATGCCTTTGCTCAACTTGCCACGTCTTTTGTTCTGGACTGAACGGCGCAGATTGTTCAATGTCTTACAGTAAGCTGCTGCATTGATTGTTTCATCACGAGGCAGAAATTCCAGAAGCAATACTCCTTTTCTGTCCCAAAAAACCGTGCACATGATTTTCCGGTCAGAAAGTGTTTGCTTAAACTTTTCTGGGTGAATCTGAATACCGCCATTCCATGGACCGTTGTTTTGATTCTGAAGTGACGTAAGCCACCCATGTTTCATCGCCCGTAACAATTTGGCTTAAGAAATCATCACAGTCGTTGCGGTACCGCTCAAGGAAAGTCAAGCTAGACGTTTGTTTCCGTGCACAACCGTCACCATTTTCGATACCCACAGTGAGCATAATTTTCGGTAATTCAAGTGCTTGGTCACAATGCTATATAAAACACTACGTCAAACATTAGGAAAGTTATCACACAAGCAGGAAATCGTAAAACGTCTGTTTTATCTCACCTTATTGTCCACTTGCTGCACCAAACTTTCATTAATGACCGAAGAACGCCCACTGCGTTGTTCATCATGCACATTTGTGCGGCCATTTTTAAATGCTCTCACTGACTTTCTTACCATTCCATCACTCATAATGTTGTGTCTTTAAATTACACAGGTCTTACGACAAATATCGATCGGTTTTAGACCTTTAGCACCAATAAATCTTATAACAGAACTTACTTCTCAGTAGGCTCACGATTATCGGATGCATTTTAAACACTCAGTAAACAACGTAAACCAGGAAGAATCAGACTATAATGGCGTCAATAAGTAGGTAAGAGAAGTAGGTACCCAGTGCGCATGCTCAGAACGCCGACCGCAGCTCTGTGGCCGCGGTGTGGTAAAATAGTACCTACTAAAAAGACACGCTCTCTAAAATACAAGCATAATACATTGATGAACCTTATTATAGCCACAGTAGATTCTTTCACAGATCTTTTCCTGTGGTACTTTTTTCATTTAATAAAGGTTGTCGATTGCTGCTCCTCTGGATATAATGGGCATAGTAACGTTTTGGGATCTTAAAATTCTTATTAATTTACTTTTCGTGGTGTTATACTCAGGCTACATTTAGTGATTGTTTTGTTCAGTTTGTTGATTAGCGGTTGGAACCTAAATCAGAATCGGTCATCTGCGTATCTTAGACTAGATATCAATCCATTGAGCTTTGTTCCATCGTCTACATTTTCAAATGATTTCCCGAAGGTCCCTCCAGAATATAGGTGTAACAGACATGGCAACAGCACACATTCGTGTCGAACTCCTCTATGTATCGATATTTTCTCAAAGAGGCTGTTACCAACTTTGGTTCTTTTCGACTGATGCTAATTCAGATATTTGATCAATCTGAAATCTTTGTCAACCAATCCAGTGTTTTGTATTATTTGAATTAATTTTGTATGGTTGATAGTGTCGAAAGCATTTTCTATATTAATGAATTTAAATTTTCCGAATACTTCCGAAGATATCCTCATAAAATAGAAAATTGAAGATTTCGAACGCAAAACGAAAATACTTTTTTTTCAGCTGTTCGATGACCTGTTCAAATTTTGCCTCCCTGCGTTTCGTTTACGGCGATCATCATCAATTGTTTTTTTCTTATGGGCGTTACATTAGATTGTTCTACAAAAAAATGGAGGAGTTCATTCTGATTTTATTGTTATACAACTTGTGATAATAGCCTTCTTAAAACAGGAAATATTAAAAAAAAACAAGAAATACCACCATAGTCGGCATTGCCTCCACCGAAGAATTGTCTTTTATGAAAGTGACAGTACTTTTCAAACGAGATTAGAGCACACAGTTTCGAAACAATGAATTTCACATAGTTTATTACAAATTTGATAGAAACAGTACGAAAACACTTCAAATGTATTTTGAGTTATATTCGGAAAGGCAACAGCCGCATATATTAGGAGTATTTAAAATTTTGGTCGACCAAAATTATTGTTAAAAATTTGAAGATAATATACCTATATTAATTTGCATATTTCCAACATTTTTTTCCACTATTATACACTATTTTGTGTACTTATACAAAATAGTTCACCACTATTATAATTATTAAAAATTATTTCGCCAAGGATAATAATTTTAGTTTTGTTGTCTTACGGTTCCAGTTAATGTACACGTACGACGCTAAGGCACATTGAATAAGCAAAATCAAATAACTTTCTGTTCCTGAATAAAAAAGAATATACAAATTTTCATGCTCTCATACTATTATTAAATAAATTAGTAATACACTTCGAGAATTCAAAACGTCAATAAAAATCAAGAATTTATAAAAAGCCTTGATTTGAATTATTAAATAATATATGAAATAATTCTGTCCTCTACCGGTGGAAAGTTGAATGGCGCTATTTCAGCTATTGTGGAAGAGATGGGGCAATAACTGTTATTAACGAAAAATGTTGGCCGTATGATCCAATTTTTTTATTAATAACATTAAAGGCCTTCAATAAGCAAATAAAAAACTCATGAAAATTGGTTCACAAATAGAAGAAAATGGTACAAAAGTCTTTGCATTTGCGTATTTATATATAAATTTTTAATAAAATACACATATTTAAAATGTCAATATGTTCAATTTAGGTAAAAGTCATTCACCCTGTATTAAGAGATATTAAATATAATATTTAAAACTTCAGTATTTCCAAAATGCACCGGCTGTTAAATTATGTTAAATAATGCTTTTTATGTTGACAATTTCTGTAGGTGTATTGAAATTGAAATTTTTCAAATAATACATTGATAATTTTCACATTGAATTGGAAGCGTACATTAACCTAACGGTTAACAATGTTTGGGTATTTCAAACTGAAATTAAAATAATCAAATTCGCTAAAACGAAGATGGCCTCACGAGTCACGACATTAGAGTTATTGCCATGACGTCAGATTTTAAATCTCACTAATTATATTCATATCATGGGTTTTGTAATCTTAGTTAAATTTTATGAAACTTTTAAAATAGAAATAATATAAATTAAAAGCATAATGTTAAAATAATAAAATATTATCGGAAACACATTGATCAGTTGCCACACAATATGCAATTCTTTGGGGAATAACACCACAATAGAAATAAAACTACGTATATTGCAGGAATACCAAACGTTTCAAAGTCTATTCTGACTTCGTTGTCAATGGCTTTATATTTATTGATGTAAATTGCAAAATGAAAATTTGATTTGACAAAAAAAAATGTCAAATCAAATTTTCATTTTGCAATTTACATCAATAAATATAAAGCCATTGACAACGAAGTCAGAATAGACTTTGAAACGTTTGGTATTCCTGCAATATACGTAGTTTTATTTCTATTGTGGTGTTATTCCCCAAAGAAACACAAAAATAATCAAGAACATGCCACAAACAACGTTTAGAAGACATATCTAGAAAGAAATGAAAGTTTCAAACTTGCGAGCACCAAATAAATGGTTATTATCATATAATATAAATTTTTATACGTGCTATCTGAATAGAGTGATACTGTGAAATAACTTTCGGAACCGATAAATATTTGTTAGTTTTTTGTTAAGTTTAGTTTGTTTTTCGAGTGAATTCATCTTACGATTTTCTCTCCAAGCAATCTGGCGGCACTGTTTGACATTGACAGTGTCGACGTAAACTATAATTTTTTTATTTTATCTTATTTAATGATACAAAAGTTCATTCTGCTTTGTAGCTCGTCAATAGCTACCAAACAAAACAAAAATCGGTTGAAAGACAGGGGAGAAAATAGCACCGAACCGTTTTGTCTTTGCCAATTTATATATAGATATTGTACCAATTGCTCCTTCCTCTTAGGCATATAAACGAACACGTCGTTTTAAATTGGTGACAGCCCAAATAACATTTCTTCTTCTAATAGAACAGAATTCATTTGTTTTACTCTCGTTCCCCATATACTCTATTTTTTAAACTGCTCCAGAAAAAAATATCCAGAACTGTAAGGTCAACCTTGACGGCAACTTTCGAGACCCGAATTTCTTATCCACCTTTGTGAAAATCTTTGATCCAAATAGTTACAAACAGCTCCAGTATTATGTCGAGGGGCCTGTCATACTGAAACCAGGACTTGTTATCACTGACAAGGGGCAACTCATCGACACATCCTTCAAATTGCATTTTCAAGAAATTAAGATATGTTTCATCATTTAAAGTACCCTTGAAAAAATATGGTCCGAGTATTTGATCATTAGAAATTCCAGCCCATGCATTTAAACGGAAACAAACTTGCTTCCTAACTACACTAAAGTGTTTAGGATTATTTTGACTTCAAATATGTTTATTATTTCTATTGAAGAAATCACAGTTTGAAATAATACCAACTATCAACTCTATTTGAGAAACAGTTGCAAAACTTCATGCTTCTATCAGTTTCACATGGATATAGTTTTTTTGAACATTTTAAACTACTTTCTTTAAACTTCCTGCAGACGCTAGTCTGTTGCACATCCATATGTGACGCAACTTGATAAGTTGATTTTGAAGGTCTGCACTTTCTAAAACACGTAACAATAAAATCTTACTTTTTTTTAATTATAAATTTATGAAATTTAGTTTTCTCACTGCTAATAAGTTACTAAGAGTACATTCTTCCATTTTGCTTCCATACTTTGCCCTGGGCTTTCGAAAAGCACCAAACTTAGGCATATGTTCATTTTAATTTACAAAATTTAGTTTTACCTGCGTCATTTACTTATTTCTAGTACCTTCTTTCATTATGCCTCCATACTTTAACTTGTTTTCGAAAAGCACCAAACTGAGCTAAATATTTACCATAAATTTAAAATAAAACAGGTCTTTGGGGATATAACTCAAAATTTGAGCTATTTTCGTACTGTTTCTATCAAATTTGTGAAACTCATTGTGTTGGAAATTTTGTATACTCTAATTACGTTTGACAAGTATTGTCATGTTTATAAAAGAAAATTCTTCAGAGAAGTCCTGGCCAAAAAAGGCGACATTTATTTTATATAAATATTTGTGTTTTTGGGAAACAACATTATGTCTAGTTGCATATTAATAAATTCACAAACAAATTCTCAATTTTTCTGTGGAAAAATTTAATGTGGCATCCATAAGGAAAAAAAATTGATGATAGTAGCTGAAAAACGAAACGAAATGTCGTATGACAAATCTTAACAGATAGTTGACGAAAAGTGTCAATGAATATGTGTTTTTGATTTTGTGTTTCTGTGTCAAATACCGTTACAAAAAAATGAAACCGAAATCTTCAACTTTCTATATTTAATAAGGGCATTTCTTCAAGCACTAAATTATGCGATTCTGCCCCCATTTAAACTTGTTCGGATCTCTTATAGTATTTCGGACAATTTCCTTTCGATCATAACAATTTCTGTCGTGAAATACTGTTTTCAGATACATGAAGATTAAATGGGTTTCATTGTAGAATTTTCTGCGTGTTTTCGATGATTTGTGGTAACTTGAATACTCCATAAATTATTGATTGGCTCATCATTTATCAGATGTTCCGTTATGCTTTTAACTCTATTATTGGGTACCTTTGCATAATATTTTGCTAAACTAAATTGAAATCAATTCTTATTATTTTTATTATTATATTTCTAATTAAGTTTCTCATCTTTATTCTACAGATATCATGAAAGGTATGCAAGACATTTATGATAAATATAAACCGAGGTTCGTTTTATACACCGGATTTGAAGTGAAAGTCTTTCATTCTAAACCTGAGCATAACCAGTACATCCTAAATTCTTCAGTACATATCAACAAAACATCCAGTCTGGGGGTAATAAAAGGATTCCTTGGAGACGGTATCGCTTGTAGTGAAGGTAAGTTCAAGATTAATATTTTCGTGAGATTTATAGTGAATTCATTTGTTAGGTAATAAATGGCGAAACCGTCGAAAAATGATGAATCAGTGCCTGGGAATAAATTTAATGGAAGGATTCGTTAGTATTTTCAATAAAGTTAATGATGTTTTAGTGGAAAAAATGGCGAATGCAGCTGGAAAAGGAGCAGTTGACATTCTAAATTTTACGACATATTCAACCTTGGATGCTGTTCTGGGTTAGTATTGTTTTTAGTCTTTAATTAGCCTCGATCAATCTTACCCGGCCGTCAGATTAGAAATCGCTATCTAAAGGCTAAGAAAGATGGCACTACCATTTTGCTTTTGTACGCAAGACAATATATACGATATATATTGTTTCTGGTCGGGAACCTTCATAAGTTGCGCTTACCACAATAGAATGTCCTCTTGAACACTTATTTATGTATTTAATACATAACGGTAAATTTATAGACCGACATCTATAGATATTCGGGGAAGCTAGCACACCCAAGTTCCGAATTTGGAGCCGTTCCGTGTAATTTCTGTTCTCTCGTAACTCCTAGGTTAGAATGTCACGATGAAGATTTCAGGTTACTTCACCTGTCAGAGAACTTGAATACTTTCTTCGATGTGTCATTCTTTTGTACGCAAAAATTTACAGGTAAATAAATATGGCATTGAGATTCCGATGAGTGTGAAAATTTGATTTTCAATGACCTAACAGTAGAATCAGGATTGCTGGGTTTATTAGTAACGGGTGACATTTTTTTTGCTGACAAAGGTCATTGAAGTAGTGGTAAAAAATGAAAATGTTTTATTCCACCACTCTTAGAAATGATAAAAAAAATCAGGGCAAGGAACCCAACAAACGTACAGTGTAGTAAGAGTTGGGATTAACTTGGAAAGAATCATGCAGCTATTGAGAACCCATCAAATATTAAATAAAATCCTGGAAAATTTAGTTTAGTTCATAGATGATATTATTCACATCTGTTGTGTTTTATGTACAGCCTCCAATAACTTCAGATAAAGAATGTTCAGAATATTCAAGCTAATGATAATTGTAACATTTTTAGAACTAATTTTTTTGAGAATGAGAAAGGATTAAGTACACTAAATTTATGTAACAAATTTTTAGAATGATATTTTTAAAACAAACAACTATTTTTCATAATATCTTTTGTCTTAATCGACGTTTATATTACAAAATATATATTATTTTTTAAATATATTGCTTACTAGTAAGCCGTCCCAGCTTCGCACGGGTTCTTTACAGAAAATATAAAATAGAATTTGTTACTCCGAGGAGACGCAGGATTCGGTAAGATGGGTTGAGTAGTTTTTGAGTGAAATAAAACATTAATATATATATATATATATATATATATATATATATATATGTTTTAGGTGGTTTCCGGGAATTCATCCGCGTAGTTGATAACTGATCCCTGCCGGGATCGATGGTAAAATGACGACGTTTCGGCAGAGTCACATCTGCCCTCTTCAGGTCGGTTCGCATAATTCTCGTAGCCTTCTGCTTTCGCTTCTAGTTACTCGAATACTAAGATTTTCTGAAGCGAGCGCGCTGTTATATAGTCGCGGCTCGGCGCCTATCGGTTGACACCGGGAACGGGTGCGTGTGATTGGCCCTTGGCGCTCAGTGGGCACGGCTCCATCCTGCTGATTTGTTGTTATTTCCGGTTGAGTTGTTATTGGACGGGTCCGGGCCGGTACGGTGTTTAATAGGATTTTCCAACAATTCGATAAGTTCTGAATTTCATTGCGTTCGTTTAGACTGTGAGGTCTCTTCGCTATTTCAATTGCCTCTCTTACGAGTCTTGATTTCGGGTGTTCTATATTTGCCAGTACTCTGGTGTTCTCAAAGTCTATTCGGTGTGACATCGTGGTGGCGTGTTCCGCAATGGATGTTGTTTTTTCCTGCTTTCTTACAGCGTTCTGGTGTTCATCACGTCTAGCTTGAATTCTTCTATTAGTTTGCCCCACATAGGTTTTATGACAGTCTGCACATGGAATCTCGTACACTCCCTGTTGTTCTAAAGTGATCCTCGTCTTCGGAGTCCTCAACACCGTGCTTATTTTTCTGTCTGTATTGAAAGTAGTATCGATATTGTGTCTCCGTAGAATTCTTGCAATACTGTCCGTGGTCCCCTTGACATACGGTAAATAAGCCTTGGTTATTGGTGTCTCATGCTCCTCGTCTGTTTGTCTCGGTTTTGACTTTAGGGCTCGTTGTATATTTCGGTCTGTAAATCCGTTTTGTCTCAGAGCTGTTTTTAAACTGTCCATTTACTGTTTGATGTTATCCTGGTCAGCTAGCCTTTGTGATCTGGTTACTAAAGTCTTGACGACGGCTTGTAGTTGGGCTGGGTGGTGATGAGAATTAGCATGAAGGTATCTGTTGGTGTGAGTTGTTTTCCTATATACTGCATGGCCAAGGGTTCCATCTTGCTTCCTATTTATGAGAACATCAAGGAATGGCAGTTGATTGTTGGCTTCAACCTCCATGGTAAAGTTTATTTTGTGGATGCCATTAAGGTGATCTAAAAAAGTATTGAGGTGTTCCCTCCCATGAGGCCAAATCACAAATGTATCATCTAAATATCGCAACCACAAACTGGGTTCAAGAGTTGTTGTTCTTAGTGCCAACTCCTCAAAGTTCTCCATAAAAAGGTTCGCTATAACTGGTGAGAGTGGCGATCCCATTGGAGCTCCTTCCACTTGTTTGTATCGTTGGTTCTCGTAAACAAAATAGGTGTTCATCAGACAGTGCCTTGTTAAGTCTACAAGGTGTTGAGGTGGTTTATATTTTTCTATTATGATATCCAAGGCTTCGTCGATAGGGATATTGGTAAAAAGGGACACTACGTCAAAACTTACAAGAAGACACTCTGGTTGTAAGACCGTTTTTCTAAGAATTTCGATGAAATGTGTCGAATTTTTTACATATGAGTCTGCCCCCTCTGCAAACGGTTGAAGTTGTTGGGCTAGGTATTTGGCTAGGTGTTGGGGATCCAATTGAGCTTACTATTGGCCTCAAAGGTGCACCTTCTTTATGTACTTTTGGCAACCCATAGAATTTCGGATATCTCGTTGACTTTTCACGCGGAATGAGTTGCAGTTGGAGATTTTTGTCGATCCTACTTGCTTGGTTGTTTTCTCTAGATAAGTTGTTGGGTCAGTAGTAATTTGTTTATATGCTGGATCTTGTAGCAATATTTGAATTTTGTTTGAATAATCCGCTATATCTAAAATTACAGTCGCATTTCCTTTATCAGCAGGTAGAATGACAATGTCCTTGTTGAGGCGCAATTGTTTCAAGGCCTCATTTTCTTCTATAGATAGGTTCCTTTTGGGTGGTTTAGACTTTCTTAGAACATGTGACACATCTTGTCTAATTATTTCAGCGGTGTTCGCATCTAATTTTGAAACTGCTGTTTCCACGCCACATAGTATGCTCTCTGTTGGTATGTGAGAGGGAGCAATAGCGTAATTGAATCCCTTAGCCAACACGCCAATCGAGGAAGTGTTCAATTGGACCGAAGATAAGTTATAAACGGTTTTATTCGTTTCCAATTGCCGTGAGGTTAGACTCTGACCGTTATTTTCCGAGACAAATTCGTTTTTGGGCTTCTGTTGGAGCTTCAATTTGTTAAATTTTGTCTGTTGTTGCATTGTTGTTAACTCTGCATTGGTTTCGGCCCTAAATTCGCTAATCTCATCGAATTTATCCCATATTATCGGGTGGAGTGTATTGCGTACCTGTAGGTGGATATCTAGGAGTTTAGTATTAAGAACATCCAAATCTCTTCTGACATCACGTATGGCTTCCCTAAGTAGGGCACAACTAGCTTTCCATAAGATATTCTGTGTTTTTCTGTTGTTCTTCCAGAACTTTACCGTCATGTTTTTCGGAATAACTCCTTCATCGCGGCATCGTTGTAAAAAATGTAGATCGCACAAAAGTTTGCTTCTTTTCGCGCGTAATTTCTCAAATGTTTTACATAAATGAAAAGTATTCTCCCCGTAGAGATTCAGATTTGTTTTTAAATTTTCGCGGGCACTAAATGTTTTAGGTGGTTTCCGGGAATTCATCCGCGTAGTTGATAACTGATCCCTGCCGGGATCGATGGTAAAAAATAACAATTCAGCAGGATGGAGCCGTGCCCACTGAGCGCCAAGGGCCAATCACACGCAGCCGTTCACGGTGTCAACCGATAGGCGCCGAGTAATTTTAACTCTGTAAATAAAGATATGTTAAAGGTTAAAGGTATGACTTTGTATAGATTGTATTTTTTCACCTGGTGTATTAAAAGTAGTCGATCTTTGGATTGAACCCACATGTATTTCTTTATTTTAACTTCTTAACTTTTCTCGATGTAGTGTTGAACTAATTGACCTTGAGACACTCAGAGGGGGAGACCCTTTCACATTGGTCTTTTCTGGTATTCTGATGTGGGGAATTGTCGATGCTCGAGTGTACATGATCTCTTCCGTGAAGTGGGTCTAACATAGCTTTATAACATACACAAATCACATCTTGAGCATCGCCAAAAGAGTCTAGGATATCCCTATTATTTTCTCAGAAACGATTTTTT
Source organism: Octodonta nipae (assembly GCA_034190945.1). NCBI lineage: Eukaryota > Metazoa > Arthropoda > Insecta > Coleoptera > Chrysomelidae > Octodonta > Octodonta nipae. The sequence goes on from CM067223.1 coordinate 21,937,697, forward strand.
TTTCAGAAACCCTCATGGGTACTACATTAAATGCCCAAGAAAATTCCAACCACAGTTATGTAAAGAAAACCAAAGAAATACTCAGAATTATTGCACTCAGATACTTTTCCGTTTTCTTTAGAAATGAATCGATCTTCTTGATGTTTTCGCAACAAAAAGACAAGTACTTGAAATATATCGCAGATTTGAAAAATTTTACAGATAACATTATCGAAAAAAGACTAAAGGAGATCGAAAAAATGGAAAACCAACTTATGGATGAAAACACGTTGGGAATAAAGAAAAAGGTTACCTTGATGGATAAACTACTGAATGAATACCAGAAAGGTAATATTGATTTTGAGGGCGTTAGGGAAGAGATACAAACTTTCATGGTAGGAGTAAGTATCAAATATAAAATTAAATTTGCTTTTCTAAATATTGTATTTAGATATAAGCACTTCCCGACATTATTTGAAATAAAAAACGATGAATGTGAAAACTTTTTATGAAACATCTTCGATATGTTTTAAATCTTATTCAGAACTACACATTGTTCTCACTATGTTCAAAACCACACCTACAATTGGTAATTTTAAACTCGTGTTTATTTTTATTATTATTATTATTATTTATTTAAGCTTTATTGCCCAACAGACGCTGTAACTAATTAAAACTATCATAATTAACAAAACATAAAAAGAAAAAGACAAAAAGAAAAAAATAACTCCATTAACATAAAGATTTCAATGTGTGACGTTCACCGTTGATTCAGTCAAATATTGGGTAATAGTAATAATAATGTCAAAAAACGGGGGTAAAGGGAACTAACGCGTTCAAGAGTTTTTATTGTTTCATATGGTTAGTTGATAAAATTCAAAAGTGCTACTAAAGTTGGCCACTTTTCGGTTTTTTGGCTATAGGGCAAAAACTATGCTATTGAAAAAATATGCCGTAAGATTTTTTGTAGAGAATTGAATTTCCTATTGAAATTATATTTTTTAAAGTAAAAAAATATTTTTTTTTATAAAATAAACTCCAAAAACCAATTTAAAAAAAATCGAAAGTTTTCAAAAATTTTACTTTTTTTTCTATTTTTCATTATAGCTTTTTTCTTAATAGATTTAGGTATAGGCATTGCCTCATGAAAAAGAAAGCTTTTGAAATTACCTTTGAAATGGAGGCCTGTAGATTTTTAAATGATTGAAATTGATAGATATAAATGTTTGAATTTAGCCATTTTTTCTTTTTTTTTACGTTTTCTTTAAAAAGTCTATTATTTCATATTTGAACGTTAAAAAAAAGATTTTTATGGAATAAATATCTTACGTAAGAATAATTTAATAAAAAAATATTTTATTTTGTTAATTCAAAGTCAATTTACATACATGTACGTAAATTAATACTTAATTCATCTTTAAAGTAATAATTTTAAAACTAATTTTTATATGCAATGCCGGTTACATTTGTTCCAAACCCATTATGTTTAAATATATTATAATGCCTTTATGAAAAAAAAATAGTTATCAGCTTTTTCAAAGGCTCTCTAAAAATCCTAAATTTTCACTAGCTCAACTACCCCCTACAGCTAGTGCTACGAAAGAGCATGGATTAAGGACATACTTTCAAATTCAGCAGTGGAAACAAAATGCTTTAAATCCACTTGATTGGGGTTGGCAGAAATCAAAAAATTGCCTATTTCCAATCCGTTCCTCTGTTGCTCCCACTCCCACAACTTTACTTGAGCAAATTGCCTGTGGATGCCAGAAAGGATGTCAGTCAAACTGTGGATGCCGAAAATTAGGGATAAACTGCTCAATGTTTTGCAAGGGCATTAACTGCAAAAACGTTGATACTACAGATATTTCGGAGATATAGTTCTTGACGTAGATACAGAAATAGACATTGCATTCGAAAATATTTCAATTACACAAGAATTGTAAATTTTATTGCATATATTTACTTTATATAACAGAAAAATTAAAAAAAAACATTCCTAATTTATTATTTCAATTCTAAATCTCCAACCATTTAAATTAAATATTTCTAATAGAATAATATCTAATATTATTGATAAATGTATGTTTATTAAATTATTATTGCATAAAAATCTTTTTTAAAGTTTAAATATGAAATAATAGACTTTTTAAAGAAAAAGTAAAAAATAAAGAAAAAATGGCTAAATTCAAACGTTTGAATCTCCATCAATTTCAATCGTTTAAAGATCTATAAGCCGCCATTTTAAAGGCAATTTCAAAGTCTTTCTTTTTTATGAAGCAATGCCTATACCGAAATCTATTCAGAAAAAAGTTATAATCAAAAATAGAAAAAAAGTAAAATTTTTGAAAATTTTCGATTTTTTTAAATTTGTTTTTGAAGTTTATTTTATATAAAAAAATGACTTTGAAAATATTATTTCGATAGGAAATTCAATTCTCTACAAAAAATCTTACGGCATATTTCGTCAAAAATGCATAGTTTTTGGGTTATAGCAAAAAAGCCGAAAAGTGGCCAAATGTAATATGTTCTCAAAAACGCATGGCTAGATTGTGTAGCACTTTTGAATTGTATCTTACTAAAGGTCGATTGACCATATGAAACCATAAAAACCCTTAAATGCATTAGTTCCTTATTATATGACATAGTCAATATTGTGCATAGGAGATTTGACCAAAACGTTTGTTCGAGCCATAGAGCACAAAAATGTTAACCTATTTCTGGCCTCAGATCGAGGTACCAGAAAATTGATTTTAAGTACTGTCGGTGAATATTATTATGAAGTAGATTGAACAAAAATTTTAAGAAGGCACATACTCTTCGAACATTAAGGCTGACAAATGAAAACTGATTTAATAATCCGCCATATTCAATACCTTGTAGTGGATTGCACGTTTTGAAGTACAGATATTTTAGAAACCTGCTTTGAATTCGCTCAACAGAAACTTTGTGACCTCTTAAAAGGGATGCCATATTATAGCTCCGTAGTCAAGCCGAGAACGTTCAAAAGTATAATACAATATTTTTCAACAACATTTGAAACAGCTTGACAACTTCTTGCAATGAACCCATACATTTGAGCAGCATTAGATGTCATATGCTCAATATGATTCGTAAAAGTCAGTTTGTCATCAAAAATATTACCTTTTATTATTTCAGATCTCTCAAGGAGATTGTTGTTAGTAGGTATTATATGAGAATTTAACCAGAGTATGTTTCCTGGTAAAACTGTTGGAGGCTACTTTGATCGGAAAGCGAAGAGACCCTCGAAGCCAAAAAACGTGGGTTATTTCAATTACTTTTTGTTTTCGGAAATTCAGCACATTGAAACCACAATCATACGATCCTAGGACATAAAGCAAAAATAAAAATCTGGAGAATATCACAAATAAAATTTTGAGGTTTCTGATTGAAAATTATACATTTATAATAATAATAATAATAATAATAATAATAATAATACCAGAACCAGAAGAACCACAAGAACACTCACCAACACAGTCACAACAACAACGTGACCATCACCAACGGAGTCAAACGAGAACGAGAACTCCACCCGCAGAAAGTGATGCGCAGGATCAACAGCCAGCGCTCACTCAAGCGGGACTGAAAAGACAGCGCATGAAATGGACTGGCGCCATGAATGAATTTATAATGCGCACGTTTTACAGAATCACGAACCTTGGCCAGGACAAGACTGGATATCGCCAAATACTCTATCAAGAGTTCTGTCGTGAGTACCCAGAACTTCAAGTTACTGAACAGAGAGTCGCAGATCAATATCGTGTCATCTTGAGAAATGGCCTTATTTCGCCTGAACAACTGGACACAATAAAGAGCGAAGTGGAGCGCGAACTATTTGGTCGAAATACAATCGATCCAGAGCCTGAAACACCTTTGGCACAAACAGCGGACGAGACTCAAGAACTACAGCAAGAACAGCCAACCAGCGCTGACCTGCTTGAGAAGATCCAAGCAGAAATGGAAGGAGCTCTTAGAGAGTATAATGGAACAGATCCACTGACTAGACCAGCTCTTCCCAAACTAAGATCATCTAAGAAACTGGGTATCGTCTTGCAGGCTATGAACAAATTTATCTTGCCAACCTATGTTTTAGGTGCTAATACGTTAGAGTCGCTACACACAATCATCTACTGTGCTGCAACTGCCATCTGCAGAATAATTGGGGTCACAGTAAGATCAAAGCAAGATCCTCCCCAATTTAGACAAACCCCTCGAATACCACCTTGGCAAAGAAGACTTGAAGGGAAAATCAATTCTCTTCGGAAAGACGTTGGAAGACTGACCGAGTACCAACGAGGAGTCAGGAACAACAGAATAGAAAGGCTTGTCAAGACTATCATGGACAATAACCGAATACACTCCCAGTGGGATGGAGAAAACATCACATCTCAGCAGTGTCTGGACAGCCTACGACAAAAGCTCTCCGTCTACACAAGTCGATTGAGAAGGTACAAAACCAGTAACCAACGGAAACTAGACAACACACTCTTCCGACAATCAGAAAAAGGGTTTTATAGAAAACTTAACAACAACAATAATAATGAAGCCCCTAGTTACCCCAGTAAAACAGACATCGAGGAATTCTGGAAAACACAGCTTTCCACAACAATCTCCTATAACTCCGGAGCCAGCTGGATTAATGAGGAGGAGGCTGCATCTCAGAACTGTGAGGCCATGCAACACCAACCATTTACAACGGAAGATACATCCAACATAATGAAGAACCTCCATAACTGGAAAGCACCAGGACCAGATGGTGTACAAAATTACTGGATAAAGAAACTGTACGCAACCCACGAAACCCTAACAGCCCTTATAAATGACGTAATTGCCAACCCACACAAGATGCCTAGTTTCCTTACGCATGGTGCTACATACCTCTTACCAAAGGACGACCTATGTGCACAGGACCCAGCAAAGTACCGACCAATCACTTGCCTTCCAACCTTATACAAACTCATAACATCATGCATTAATCATCGCATTTTCAAGCATTGTGAACTGAACAACATAATTACTCAACAACAAAAGGGGTGCGCGAAAAATTCGATGGGTTGCAAAGAACAACTGATAATTGATTCCGTTGTCTGCAATCAAGCCCACGCCAAACGACGTAATCTCTACATGGCATATGTGGACTACAAAAAGGCCTTTGATTCAGTTCCACATGATTGGCTCATTAAGGTGCTGAAACTCTATAAAGTGAATAATTGTATTATTAACTTTTTAGAACATGCCATGGCCACCTGGCAAACCAAAATCTCACTGAATGAAGCCAACTGTTCGATACAAACAGACCCTATTCCAATCAGAAGGGGTATATTCCAGGGAGACTCTCTTAGCCCGCTGTGGTTCTGCCTTGCCATGAACCCTCTCTCAAACAAACTGAACTCAACTAATTTTGGGTTGAGTCTCAAACACAACAACGTACAAGCATTAAAGATAAACCATTTGTTATACATGGACGACTTAAAGTTGATGGCAGCTACAAAACAACAGCTGCATGATATGCTTAAAATAGTAGAGGGGTTCTCTAGTGACATCCATATGAAATTTGGCCTAGACAAATGCCGAATTATTAATATAGTTAAAGGCAAAATACAGCAGGGGCACTTCGAAATGGGAGATGGCACCTCAATTGAATCTATGGGGGAAGGTCATACTTATAAATACCTTGGAATAAAGCAGGCTCAACGTATTGATCACATGACTATGAAAAAGGACCTAACAGAGTTTTATAGAAGGGTAAGACGACTGTTGAAAACCAAACTAAACAGTAAAAATCTGTTTCAGGCTATTAACACCTATGCGTGTTCAGTGCTCAGTTACTCTTTCGGTATAGTTAATTGGTGCAAGACTGACATTGAACAATTACAACGAAAAGTGCGAGTTTTACTAACAAAAGCTCAAAATCACCATCCAAAGAGCTCTGTCGAACGTACAACTTTGCCACGGTATGAAGGAGGAAGAGGATTGACAGATCTAAGTAAACTATTAGATCAACAAATTTCTATTTTGCGTAGTCATTTCCAGAAACTCGCAGAATTTTCTGATCTACATAGGGTCATGTGCCAGGTTGATGACTCAACACCACTGCGACTGACACAACAACATGTCCAATTACACCACCAGACCACAGATCAGAAACTGCTGAAATGGAAAGAGAAGCCCCTTCATGGAAGACATATAAACGACATCAACCAAGATTATGTCGACAGTGCAGCGTCGAACTACTGGTTGATCTCTGGTCATATGTTCCCTGAAACGGAAGGCTTTATATTGGCAATCCAAGATCAAGTAATTCCAACTAAGAACTACCTAAAGTACATCGTTAAAGACCCTTCCATTAACAACGATAGATGCAGGTACGGTTGCCAAACATCTGAATCTATCCAGCATATCACAGGAGGTTGTCAAGCGTTCGCTGCAACTGAATACAAAGAACGACACGATGCTGTGGCAAAAATACTTCACCAGGAACTAGCACTGAAACATGAATTATCACAGTCGGTAAGATTACCATACTATAACTATAAACCAGAATCTGTTTTAGAAAATAACAACTATAAGCTGTACTGGGACCGCACGATACTGACCGATCGGTCTGTTGCTCACAATAGACCAGATATAGTTTTGGTAGATAAAGTCTCTCGGAAAACAACTTTAATTGACATAGCAATTCCTAACAACAATAATATAAATATCAAGCAGGCTGAGAAAATAACCAAATATAGAGATTTGGAATTTCAAATAAAGACTCAGTGGAACATGAACGACACACGAACTGTACCAATTGTTATGTCAACGACAGGACTAGTCCCAAAACATCTCTTAAACAATTTAAAATACCTCGGTCTGGACGAGCACCTTTACAAACAAATGCAAAAAGCCGTCCTGTTAGGAACAGCCCGGACGGTCAGAAAATTTATGGGGAACTGCAGCCACGACGCCAACCACGGGCCTGATAACCTGGCAAGGGCTCCCACAGAGCTAAACCCTTTTGATATGTAGTATATCTGGGGTTTAGTGAATTTTCCCCTAAAGGCACTCATAGAGTGCCTTAGAGGGAGTGTGATGCCATACATTGTATGGTCAAGTCGGATAATAATAATAATAATAATAATAAACGTCTTTATTTTTACTGTAGGTATGTCTAGGCGAAGTTTAGCTAAAGTTATTCTTACACTTAACCTAGACATACAGGTAACTACATGATTATAATGCGTTATAATACAGGGCACCACTTAAGTACAAATGATTAGGATTTACATACATTATGCTAACAGTCTACAAACAGTGAGTACCAGACAGCATCAACTTTCTAAGTCAGCTTTTAAATGCTAGTATTGATTTGAATGACTTATTTATTAGGAGTTTGTTAAAGTACCTTACAACTAGGTAAGAAAATTAACATTTGAATAAGGCAGTATTGTGACGCGGGATATGAAGAAGTCTGTTTGAGCGTAAATTAAGCGGATGGAGGGTATTCCTAAATATTAATTTATGGTATAAGGGTAGATGTATTTTAAGATTGAGTACTTTATAAACTATTGTGCAGTAACTAAATTCTCTTCTTTGGTCCATAGTAAGCCAGGAAATATTTCTCAAATGATTTGAAATGTGTTCGTATTTTGTGACACCGCAAACAAAACGGCAACAGCAATTCTGAACCTTTTGTATTCTGACTGCATCATATTTATTGATGAAAGGGCTATATACTGCATCACCATAATTAAAACGAGATAAGACCAGGGAATTCATTAATAGTTTCTTTACTGAGGTGTTAGATTAAATCGATGTGGGAATAGCAACTTTATAGTTGCATACGATTTTTGTATTAAACTGTTTACATGAGAAACGAATTTCAAATCTTTGTCGAAAATAATACCCAGATTCTGAACACTATCTTTAAATTGCAGGATTTGACCATTTGCATGAACAGATAAGTTGTTCTGCACAAGATTTTGATGCCTCCCCAGGGCCATTAAATGACTTTTAGCACTATTTAGATTTAAGTTATGGTTTCTGGAACTCTTTATTATTCTTTCCAAGTCAACGTTAATACACGACTCAGCATGTTTAATGTTGTGAATGTTAAAGTTTAAATACATCTGCAAGTCGTCAGCAAATGCTTGAACTTTACAGTGCTGAACGCTCTTTAAAACATCTGTGGAATAAATTAAGAAGAACAGGGGGCCAAGGATGAGGTAACCACTTTTTCTGATGAAAATGAGTCATGGACCTGGACGATCTGCCTACGACTTGTCAAATAAGATTTAACGAGAGTAACAAATTCACAGCTGCATCCATAATATTTGAGATTAGAGCAAAGTAAACTATGACTGATGGTGTCAAAAGCCTTGGAGAAATCTTATAGCATCAGGACAGTTTCATTTTTACGATCATTGGCAGACACAATTTCATCACAGACATTCAGTAAAGCAGTGGAAGTACTGTGGCCTTTACGAAATCCAGCTTGAAAATCAGATAAAATGTTCTGGGTGGTAATAAAGTGTGAAAGTTGATAAAATATGACTTTTTCCAGTATTTTTGAAAGTGCAGGTAAAATACTGATAGGTGAGATCACTGTATTTTTCAGGGTTGTTGATTTTGGCCAGAGGTTTTACTATGGCTTTTTTCCATATATCAGGATAGTAACATTGCTCAATACAACTATTAATAATATGAGTTAGTATGCTATCCAAATAGGGGCTACAAAGCTTAAGCATATGTATCGATATCCCATCAACACCAACTGAGTTCGAAGAAATATTATAAAAAATGTTATGGATTTCAGCTGGAGTGGCCATCGAGACGGCAAATAATGCATTATTATTTGTAAAATGATTATTTTCATAGTAGTCTACAATAGCTGGGCTACATCAGCAACACTAAATACAGAGCCGAAATAATCATTTACCTTATCAGGATTGGATAAATTAAGTGGAATAGGAATAACTGGCTTATTTACAATTGTATTGTTTACTACTTTCCACAGTAATTTTGTATTTGTATTAGCAAAAACTGAATCAAAGTAGTTTTTATTTTCTCTGCTTATAGCAGATAGTGTGAAATTTCGTAATTCTTTATACCGATTCCAATCACATTGTAACTTTGTAGACTTATATTTGGATAAGGCTTGATCACGCTCTTTTGTCATTATTTTTATGGCATATGTAATCCAAGGAGCTTTGTTTTTTGTGACCCTAACAGTACGTATAGGAGCATGTTTACTGAATAGTGAAATTAGAAGCTCATTGTATAACTTAATTTTATCATCTATATCATTAATATAGATTATATATAGAAACGGTGTTTCTAATAAATCGGATAGTAATACTTTTGGAACAAAATTCTTAAAATCACTAAAAGAAATATATTTAGTCCATGTGGAAGTTTTAGAGCAAGTTAATTCACAACAAATTAAGAGGTGATCAGATATATTTTGATTGTTTCTCACCTAACTATTCTTAATGAAATTATTGTTGGAAACAAATATTACATCTTAAAGGGATAATTTGACTTGGCCAGATTTGGTTTTGCCTAGTTGAGTAGGTTCTTTAATTAACTGATCAAAACCATAGCGATTAAAACATTTATAAAGTGCATTATCAGGGTTCAGCTGATCAACATTCATATCACCCAAGCATATAATATTTCCACTTAAAGATAAAATATGTGACAAGGTTTCATCAATTTCGTTTAAAAAGTTAGTAAGATTCCCATGAGGTCTATAAATGCATCCGACGAAATAATTAAGGTTATTAATCTTAACCCCAACCCACAATTGCTCTATGGTATCGTTAAAATTAAATTTAACTTTCACTTTATAGGAATTTAATTTACTACTTACGTAAATACCTATACCTCCCCCTCTACCGTTTATACGTTCTCTATCTAATCTGTAAAATATATAACCCGGTATGTCAACAGAACCGCTAATTATCCCATTATTTAACCATGTTTCTTTTACTGCCATTATATCAAAACTTTAAAACAAACTCCTTTACATCATGAAAATGAGCTATTAATGATCTCACATTTAAATAAATATTTGGCGGTAGAAGGTGTCTGATGGTCTTTTTTAAGGCTATTTGTAGTTTGAATTGATAATCGTCCAAAAAGATGAAAAAAATTGCACTTATGTTTTTTGAGATTGTTAATTTTAAGTGTAGGCTCCACTTAATCGTAAAAGGTCTCCTGAAGGTCATTTGTTACAGATAGACATTTATGTTCTCGAATTCGTCGATTGCTAAAACATCTGAGGGTTGTGTCATTAGAAACTCAATTTAGAATACGCCACAAGATTAACATTATATTAGTATAAATAATAATTATAAATTGAATCAATGTTTTTATGAACACTAAAGTGAAAACTGAAATAGTTATTTATGACAAACACAGAAGTATTTCACACTTCTTTGACACACCGCAATTTAAGGGCCTATAAACCTTTCTGTTTATGTCCTGAACCAGTCTTTTTGGTGTTTCATTTTGCGGGCGTTAATTTTGCTTTCTCGTACAGCAGTGGCGGATCTAAGATTCTCATTTGGGGGACTTGATCTGGTGGGGGAGGGGGGCTTGACGTCACTGAAGGTTGGTTTTAGCACAATAAACACTAAAAAGCATACCTCTCAAATGATTTGGGGGGGGCTTCAGCCACTGAGCCCCTCCTTGGGTTGGCCAATGTCGTACAGCACTATATCGGTGACAGAAGCGGCTGGGTTGTGTCACGGTCCGTACACTCTATATGGTTGCCTACTCCGTACTAGCTTACGTCACAAGTGTCTTTCTTGTATTAATGGATGCTTACATTATATTATTCTTACTCCTCGAAGTTTCCTTGGACTTCCATCGTCTTGAAGTGGTTGATCTCACAACGTTTCAATCATTCATTCACCTGATGAATATAGCAGATACACAGCTATTGAAACGTTGTGCGATCAACCACTTCAAGACGATGGAAGTCCAGGGAAACTTCGAAGAACGAGTTACATTGTCTACCAACTTCAGACTAATATTAGTCCGTTTCAGAAGTTTTTTTCGATATTTTCAGCTCTATTTTGGATTCCATAATAATTATTGGTAAAGAATTATATTTTTAATATGTCGATTTTAAAGTGAATAGCCTTTATTGGCAACTCAGAAGTTCGAAATCTATAATTAGATTTTGTATTAAATGTCAAAATGTTTTCTAATATGATTGGAACAAATTGTAGTGTTCCTGTTTGCAAAAAAGATGATATGTTTTAAAATTTTATATATAACTTATTTTCAAATGTTCACTTTGAATGATTTCGAATTGATTCTAATTAAGATGCAAGGTTTCTAGTTTTATGATATTCATGTTGAAAAAGTCTTCGTTGAAGTATAAAATAAGATTTTGGGTTTAGACTTAAACAATCTCTCCATTTAATTAAATAATATCTATATATAGCAAACGAAGAAAGACTAACTCCAGAGATGTTAAAATATGAACGTAAAGTTACTGCATCCTATGATTCACACTTCTCAATATTTTGAATTCAGACACTTGAGACGTATTCACAGGCTAACTTTTTATTGGGTATTTAGGAGTAGGCAACCGTATAGAGTTTAAAGACCGTGGGGTTGTGTAAGTTTAGAGCTTTATGGAAATTTGAGTTATGTAACCTCAAAAATGTTCATGCGACTTTTTTCAAATTTTGTTACCGACGGTTCTGAATTGGTCCTTCACATGTTATTCAGAGAACCTTTATGAAATACCTGCATTTGAATTTAGCGACCTCACAACCCTTACCTATTTTAGAATTGTTATGAATGACTCTCAATTTGACCTTCACATGACCAGATCTACAGATACAGTTTACGATCAATGAACTATCCAGTGTTGAATCAGAATTCTCAATTTTGTATAGATTTTTATTTTTGCTTTAAGTTCTTGTTTTCTACTTTCAATCTGATGAATTTTCGTAATTAAAGTGAAGTAATTTGAATTTTTAAATGTTTTTACAAAAAGAGCTGCGATTGTCTCTTCGTTTTCTCCATCCACTAACAAGAATTATGAAACTTTGATTTTGATTTTGTAACAACTTTTTACCTCGTAGTGTTTTATGAAGAAACCGGTTTGTGACATCTGGCTAATCTATACATTTTTAGTAAGTGCACCTTCGTTATAGTGACTGAGGATCGTCCAAAAGCGGTCCCATGAATGGTTGGAATATGGAATCGAGTCGAATTGTAGGATGATTAAAAAAAATAAATGGTTTTCTATAAGCAGTTAGTGTCGAGAACAGCAGTTAAATAACACAACAACTCCGCTTTACCTATCCTTTATAATGGGAGTCAAGGTCACACTGACATATGTCATTTGACGAAAATTCTCATTTAACAAGTTTTTACGCCCATTCCTATTTGTATAAGTGGGAGCCTCCGTTAAGAAGCTTTCGCTTTAAATGGTCTCAACTATTTCATTATATCTGGTATTTTTCAGGGCCATGAAACCTCTGCTAGTCTTCAAGCTTTCGTTTTATATGAACTAGCTCGAAATCCAGAAGTACAAAGGACTCTTTACGAAGAAATTATGTCCGTTGTGCCTACTGGTGATTTCACAATGGATCACTTGGCAAGGATGCCTTATTTGGAAATGGTCATTAAAGAAACCTTAAGATTGTACCCACTCGGGCCGTATATAGAAAGGCAGATTTTGGATGAATTCGAACTAGGTATATTTAGATTTGAATATGTTTGTATAAACTTTTAATACCATGTGTTTTTAGATGGAATCAAGTATCCACCAGGTACCGCTTTCTCTATACCAATAATCAACATTCACAGAGATCCTGACATTTATTCGGAACCTGATAAATTTGATCCAAGTAGATTTTCACCAGAAAATGTCGGCAAAATTCCAAAATATGCCTACTTGCCCTTTAGTGCTGGAATCAGGATGTGCATAGGTGATTATGTTTTCCGTGAAATGAATGTATAAGCCAGGCAATAGAGAAATTTCGTATCACTTAATAATTTGGTCAAGTGAGAGTTGGCCTCGCTTACTAAGGGTTCTGTACCACCTTCAAGATTCTAATATTCAAGTTAGGGAATGAGTGCATTTTCTGATATTTACCCTAATATCAAAAATTAACATTAGAGTTTTATTTTACTAATAAACTTTCAGGGAAGCCTTTTATAATCTACTGTCTGAATTTTGAAGCTTTGTATATTGGAAGATAAAGGGCAAAATAGGTCAAGTTTTAAATTATAAAGTATTAAATCTGTTATTTAAATTATTTAAAAATACAAATAAAATATATTTTTCAAAATTTAACGTGTAATTTCTAGAGAGGGAATCAGGTCGATGTTTAATTTTTTGTTAATATCTTTTAAACAAATGATTTAAAAATATGATATATTTGTAATTCACATAATGAGCCTTTTGTCTGATATATTACATGATACGTTTGAAAATTGAATTTTTATTTTCCATTTAATTGCATAGTTTGTCCCTAAAATTACTATGGGGGTTTTCTAAAATATATTTTTTTTAATTTCCGTTTTTTACTATAAACAAAAAAAAATAGGTCTTATAGTTTGGGGAATAAATATTTTTTTAAATATATTTTAAGATATTTATTTAAAAAAAAAATTAAAATAATATATCTGTATTGATCCGTTAAAAACAATTATAATTTTTTATTTTCCATTTAATTCTATAATTTGACCCCCAGTAAAGTTCAGGTGAGAAAAAAATATATTTGTTTTCGCCATAATGAGCCCTTTCATTTAATATATAACATAATGCATTAGAAACCGTTTTAATTTTATATTTTTCATTTAATTCTGTAATTTGCCCCCCAAAATTAAAAGTAGAGGTTTCTTCTTATTTTTCCAGTAAATTTCAGGTCGGATCCTATACCTCTAATTTTTTGTAAAACTTTACGATTTATAGTTTCAGAGATAAGGGGGAGGATGGGTAAATTTTGGTATATTTTCATTAATGTCTTTTTAACAATTTTTTTTAAATATGAAAAAAATATATTAGTGTTCCTCAGATTGGGACCTTTTATTTGATGTATTATATGATGGGTTTGAAAAATTTTTTATTTTTAAATTTTAATTTAATCCTATAATTTGCCCTTCAAAATTAATATTAATGGTTTCTATTTATTTTTCCTGTAAAGTTCGGGCAACGTTGTATATTTCCTATTTTTTTCAGTAGTTTCGGAGATCAGGGGGTGGGAACGGTCGATTTTTTAGATTCCCCCCCAAAAGTACCCCTAAAATCAAAATTTCTTCTTTTACGATATGTACTCCTGATCGGGTCACCAAATTATACATTGATGCCAAATTTCAACCTCTTCCGTCCAGTAGTTTAGGAAAAAATTCCTTTGATATGAGGCAGAAATCCGGAGTGATATAATGGTATCCGTATATTGTATATACGAAACCCTAAAAAGAATCGATGAAAATTGTTTAAACAATCAATAATTATTTTCTGACATAGGTTGATATTTAAGTGGAAATCTATGTAGCAAATTTATATGATCTTTACTTTAGGGACTTTAGTATTTTAGTATTTTAGTTCAGATATGCTGTAAAATTGTATGTTCTACATTATTGTGACGTGACGTTTCCCGATTTTGTCATATTTTTTGCGATCTTATAAAAAATTTTCTGGAATACCATAAATCTCATGTTTTAAAAAATTACACCGTCCCTTTTCGTAATATTCCTTAATTCAATGCAGTTTAAATCATCAAAATTAATTAACTTCTGTTTGAGCATACTTCAAAATGTGACAAATTGATAACGTCTCTTCTTTTGAAAGTCTGGATGTTTTTCATTTTTGTTTATATTGTGAAGTAATACGGGCAAGGGAAAAGTTAAAAAAAACATATTTTTTTTAAAATGAGCTTTAATAATTCTTGATGGGAACGTTTTTCACTGGGAAAAGTCGAAAAACCCGGCTGGAAGTGAATGTCTCTAAAAAATTCATAACTTTCTTGTATTACAAACTGAGTTAGATATCCTTAATTTAATCCGCATAATAGCCATGTTTTGGTTGAATGAAAATCTAGACGTATGTAGGGAACTCTATTATGGAGAGAGAAGTTTTAATTTTTTTAAAAATAAAATTTTGTGTTGAGAATTTAAATGGTGCAAGATATTGTAGTAGTTTAGAAATTATACGACAGGGGTTCCCTCTCTAAGAAATCAAGAGGTGGCATCAGCTTGCTACTAGCAGGATGGAGCTCATTCTCATAATTTTTACTTGTTGCTCAACATCTTTATGATGTGTTTGACACATGACAAATAATCGGTAATCAAAGTCCGAGTTGTTGGCCAGCTCACTGTCCTAACTTGGCATCTGTAGATTGTGCATTTGGGGTTATATTAGAAATCAAGGTTGTTATAACAAACAAAGATATGATGCCCAGAGTGGCTTTTAATTACTATCATCAGACCGAATTTCTGCAGTTAAGATACTCAAAAATATTTCATTTGTTTAGAAGCGAATGGTGCCAATTTTAAACATTTACTAATTTATTATTTATTTATTATTGTTGTATTTATAATGTGTGTAATTTTAGTTAACTTACAGCGAATTTTTTAAATGTTAGCATCATCACGAGGCATCCGCATTAGCAAAAAAAAAAAAATAAATTTTTAATAGTTTTATGTTAATGCACATGTTGCTAATATTTGAAACAGTTTGCTGGAACCTGATTTATGCAAACTATGTAAATAAATTGATATCCAAGATACTCGGTTAAGGGTTTTATTGGTATACAAAATTAATAACATTGATTAGTTTTCAGAATAATTAACTTCAGGAATTAATAAACTGTCACCTTAAATCTAAATTGTTTGTATTGAGTGGTACATTGTAGTTTAAGACAAGTATTGTAATTTGCTGTGCCATATTCTAAGACAGTAGCGTTTTTGTTAGCAAGAATATCTTGATTTATTTGGGATAGCGTTTTTTTAAGAAAAATAAAATGTTGAAATATCCCAAAAACTATCAATTTTTGGTGTAAGACTTGATATATGAATGTATCTCGAATTTGATGTAGAATTCAAGAATAAAATACCATAATGCATTCAAAATAAGTGACTTTATGTCTAGTTGCAGTTTAACGGAAGTACGACATATACATATAAAGAAATCCTTTTTTTATTTTCATTAAAATTTCTAATTCCTCCCTCAAATTAAGAGATTTTATAATTTTGAATTAGCTTTCTTGATAACTTTGTATAAGACTACATACAATTTTGGTTTCAGCAGTTTCGATAAAAGGGTGCGTGGAATGAATCAATTTTTGGTTAATTTCTTTAATATCTTTAAAAAAAATCATTTCCAAACGACCAAAAAAAATATATTTTACTATGACGAGCCATTTCATTTGACCCATTACATGAGAGACTTGAAAATTGTTGTTTTTTTAACCAAAAAGGAGGAGGTTGTCAATTCGTCGGCAACATTTTTTTTATGTATGACAAGCGATTATTCAATAACGGCTAGGGCAATTTTGATGGTTTAAACTGCATTATATTAAGGAACATTGCATACCCATGTCTATAACATGAGGATTACGGTTTTCTAGAAAATCAGGAAACAAGTAATTAAGGGTCTAGAATTCAGTGAATTTTAATGAATCTTCACTATTTTCCCTAAAACGGCTGAAGCAATTTGAATATTATAAATTTAATTCTACAAAGATATGGTACAGCTTGATTCAGTATATTTTTCTATAACGTAAAACATACCATTTTTCAGAAAATCGGAAAAATGTGAACAAAAAAACTGTAAACATCAATGTAAATGCCAAATTTTCATCATAAATATCTACTTCAAATGTCAAGATATGCCATAAAAGTACGAGTATATCGTGCAGGGTGTTTGTAATGGTTTCATTTTGATATGATATTAGGTGGTACATAAGCAATTGTATACATAGGATGGTGGAAATATAAGTTGGAATTGAATTAGTTATAAAGTGTGGTTCAAAAAATAATGTATTGCGTTGCACATAAGTATACAAGGTGGTTGAAATAATAGTGGAGCAAAACTATAGTTATACAGAGTAGATATTTGCGTTATAGGACGGAGTATAATTACAGTTGTATAGAAGGCTTCAAAAAATGTTATAAGAACAGGATGATTGAAACAAGGTGCAGTAGAATTACAGTTATACATGGCGGTTAACAATTTATATAGTGTGGAACATAATTAGTTGCTTATACAAGGTGTTTGAAGTAATTATTGTTATTCAGGGTGTATCAAAAATTATATAAACATAAGTAGTTAGGATATTTGAATTATAAAACGGGGTTTAATGTAATTATAGACATGGATTCCAAAATTGTTAGAAGCAGTTGCATATACCGGGAGGTTGAAATAAATGGGAGAGTAAAATTATAGTCATAAAATGTGTTCAAAAATGTAAATTTTGTTATATATGGTAGACCATGAGCCGTTGCATAAATGGAGTACTAGACATATGCGGTGAAGTAAAATCATAGGTATACAGGAATAATTTATACAAAAGAAAAATATAAGAGAGAATTTATAGTTATACAGGGTGGTTTTAAAGATATCAGGACCGTTGCAATATTGTGTTCAGTTGAATTATACTCGTACAGGGTGGTTCAGAAAATGAGATAAATAAGTTAATTAGAGGTGACCAATACACAAAAGCATATACAGTGTGGATGGAATATAGACTAAATTAGAGTTACTCTTGTAGAGAGTGGTTCAAATAATAAAACAAAGAAAAAAAGTTAAAAAATATAGGAAAGAATACAAATTAGGGAGGGTGAAAGAGAGAGAAAGAGATAAAAATACGCTCAAATTTTCAATAGAATTGTACCTTAAATTAGATAAAAAGAAGATATGTCTGAAAACTGTGATTGATTGCACACGGTTTCTAAATGGTTTTTATTTTAAATCAGCTGAAGTCGCTTCTTTTTTAAATATAAATTATTTTCACTTCATGTTGGTAAATTTTTCGAAAATTTTTCTTCTTAATCAATACTATAAAGGTTACCGTTTATAAAATGTTCCGAATTCCGAAAATGCGATTTTTTTTCTGAATTACAGATAGGCCGTTCAATTTTATATATACTCGTTTATGAATATGAATTATTTTTTTTTAAACACGGACCATTCATTTGTTTTAGGATACAAACATGCTATGGGGTCAGCAAAATGCACCGTTGCCAAATGCGTGAGAGAATACGAATTCTATCCTGTTCCTGGATTCGAACTCGAACTGGGGTTCCTAATAACAGTGACATCGCTGAATGGGATTCGTTTGAGTTATAACAAGAGACAAGTAGCGTAAAATGCAGTAGTTTGTATTTGTAGTAGAATAAGCTATAATAAAATTTGTTGATTTGATTATATTGTGATCACTAGACCCAGCATTATATGCATGTTCTGAGAGGCTTCCGCGGTCATTATTATGAATTAAGCTAGGTTCCGGGTCTGAACTTATTAAATACTCGACGTTTCGACTCCTGCTTCGGAGCCATTATCAAGAGACAAAAAAATGTAAAAGAGTTTCAAAGTCCAGATCTAACTCGAGGCATCAATCTGCCTACTCCCCAAGAGTCACTAAGTAACTGAACTGAAGGTGAATCTGCGCTGCTTCTTTTATTTATAGTTATCGGTCAATTAGGAGGGGATGTCAGGTGATGAAGGGGATGTGCGGTGATTGATTGGGTGTTTCTGGTGTGTATAATCTGGCAATAACGGAGGTCCAAGCTGTAGGAAGGCGAATGCTGTCATCGCGTCTATGGATGCCCTAAGGGAGAGATATAATAGTCCTTGAATAATAGAGTGCCCTGTTTGGATATGGTGATGCGCGAGAGCTGAAGTCGGATTTTTTTTACGAACTGACAGAGAGTGTTCATATATTCGATGGTTTACGCGCCTGTTGGTACGACCGATGTAGCTTTTTGGGCAATCACGACATGAAATTTCGTAAACCCCTCGATCCTCGTTAGGTACTTTGTCTTTGGGGTTACAAGGTTAAATTGCCTATTGTTTGAGTGCTTTTGAAGACAGTCTTTACTTGATGTCTGTGTAAAATCCGTGCGATTTTGTCAGTGACTCCTTAAATGTACGGCTTTTCGGTGTTGTTGGTGTGTTCGGGGGTTGTTGAGATTGATGAAGGATTTGTTGAAAATTATTAAGTTCGTTTTCCCTATTGTCAATATCTGTTAAACGAATAGATCTAAGAGAAAAAAATTTCATTACAGAACTCAATTGGGCAGGGTGGTGGTGTGATTGGGCATTTAAGTTACGATTGGTATGGGTTGGTTTCCTATAGACGGTATGTAAGAATCTGTCACTGTCATTGTAAATTGTATATTAGATTGTATACCATTGAGGTGTTGTAGAAAGAAGTCTAATGAATCACTGCCATAAGGCCAAATGACAAAAGTATCATCAACATATCTGAGCCACCCGAAAGGTTTTAAATTAGACGATATATATATATATATATATATATGTACTTGCGATTGTAACATTTTTAAGGTTTTGAATGTAAAAACACATTTTTGGACCTTAACACCCAACCTTTATTTAAACACTCAACGCGGTTTCAACAACTCTAATTTGTCATCATCAAGGAGTTAACCAGTTTGGATTACTCCATCTTTAGAATTTTATTTGACGCTGCGCTGCTAAGTGTTACTTTGTTATATGTACATAATGCTCAATATCAGTAACTAACTAAATTTGCATATTAGAAAATTAGGCTATTATACATCAAAATGAATTAATTTTATTTAATTTTCTCAAAAAACTGTTCGAAAACTGTATCTGAAGTACCTTAAACACATTGTAGCTAAATATAAGCTGGTCTGAATATATAAACTTCCTCATAAAGTGTTCTGAGGAATCACCTGGTGAAAAATTATAGTCTAGCCTATAATAGTGTTTGGTTTTTCGCTTATAGTTCGTAAACTTTTAATATTTTTAAGTTTTGAAAAAAATATCATTAAAGAGCAGGAAAGTTACTTAAAAAAGTTCCGACTCAAGAAACAGTATCTCTATTTGAAGACGCGACATGAAAGACCGACATCTAGGATTTTCGAGAGAATTAGCATACAGAGATTCCGAATCTGGAGCCGTTCCGTGTAATTGCTGTTCTCCCTTAACTCCTTGGACAGAATGTGACGATAAAATTTTCAGGTTACTTCACCTGTCAGCGATATTGAATACTCTCTTCGAGGTGTCATTACTTTGTACGCAAGACAATATATATTATATATAACATATATTGTTTCTGGTCAGGGAAACTTCATCAGTTGCGTTTCCCACAATTGAATGTCCTCTCGAACAATTCTTAATGTATTTGATACATTTCGTTAAATTTGAAGACGCGAGATGTAAGACCGACATCTAATATTTTCGAGAGAATTACACGGAACGGCTCCAGATTCGGAATCTCTGTGTGCTAATTCTCTCGAAAATCCTAGATTAAATAGCTCCAAATCTTTAAGTATTTATTATCAGAACACTAGAGGGCTGCGCTCGAAGACAGTAGATTTTCTTAATGTCGTATCTATGTTTGAGCATCAGGTCATAGCGTTAACCGAGACCTGGCTTAATGACTCTATTCTAGATGGACAATTATTTCCACCTGATTTTTCGGTTTACCGTAGTGACAGGCGTTATCAGGAGTGCAACTGCTCAAGAGGTGGAGGTGTTCTTGTAGCAGTAAACAACCTCTTTGCTTCATCTAATGTCGATATTAAAAAATTTTTTCCTCCTTCGTTGCTGTCTGTGGATCTTTTGTTGGTGAAAATTCTTACCGATGTAAGTTCTATATTTTTACTTAACTTATATGTCCCGCCTTCCTTAAGTAATGACTTATATAATAGTCTGTTCGAGTCACTTAACAATCTGGCATTTTTGCATGGCAACAACTTACTCATTGTAGGTGACTTTAACATTTCTTCTTACGCTGATTCTTTGAGAAATAATACTGATAATATACAGGTCTTACAATTGAATGATTTCCTTCCCATTTTTAACCTTACTCAACAAAACTCTATATTTAACGATTTCGGTAAGATGCTTGACTTAGTTTTGTACAATAACAGTTGCCAGGTAGGTAAGTCTCTAGAAATTTTGGTTACTGAGGATAGACATCATCCGGCATTAAATATTGTTTGTAAATTAAACTTCATTCGCAACTTAAAGAGAAATTTTCCCACATCCTCATGTAACGAATTTAATTTTCGAAAGGCCAACTTTCCTTTACTGTATCAACGTCTTACTGATATTGATTGGACTTTCCTTGAAGCATCCTCGGTCATTTGACCGTCCTGAGGATGCTTGTTCATATTTCTACGGTAAACTCTACTCTGTATTTGATGCGTATGTTCCAAAGCAGACCAAAATCTTTAAAATGAAATATCCACCCTGGTTTACTCCCGGTATCATTGAACAATTGCGACTAAAGTCAAAGTTTAATCTCCAATTTAAGCAAAATAATGACCCGTCTGCTCGTGACAAATTTAAACGCTTAAGAGCAATAATAAAATCTGACATTAGTCAGTCCTACAAAAATTATGTGAGATCGGTTGAAGCAAATATGAAGGGGGATCCTAAGAAATTCTGGGCTTTTATAAATAGTAAACAAGGTTGTACTGCGATATCGAATCGAATGTCGTATAACGGTCAAGTGCTCCATAATCCTGCTGATATACTCAACGGTTTTGCCGAATTCTTTGCCCAATCTTTTTCCGTTAGCTCGCAGATGGACACATTTGATCACGTGATTACTAATGCACAACACCTCACCATATCAGGTTTTCGGGAAGAGGAGGTTTTGTCTGTACTCAAGCAGGTTAAAAATAAAATGACGATGGGTCCTGATTTCATTCCAGCCTTTATTTTAAAAGATTGTGCAACAATTCTTGCCTCACCATTAACTACCGTACTTAATATTTGCCTTAAATATTCTACTATACCTGCTATTTGGAAAACGTCTAAAATTATTCCAGTTTTTAATAAGGGAGACAAATTTGACATATGCAACTTTCGTCCAATTTCAATATTGTGTAACTTCAGTAAAGTGTTTCAAACATTACTTTATAATAGAATGTACTCTCAACTTAGCAATATTATTACGTGTTATCAACATGGATTTATGAAAGGACGCTCAACTATCACAAACCTTGTCAACATGACTCCATTTCTGGCTGAATGTATAGACGATCAGGTACAGTGTGATGTAGTATACACGGACTTTTCGAAGGCATTTGACCGACTCGACCATGGAATTCTATTATCTAAACTAGCTCAGTTTGGTCTATCAAATTCATTAATTAAACTTTTTTCGTCGTATCTGAGTGATAGGAAACAGTCGGTAGTCTTTAATGGGTTTAAGTCGGTCGAATACGTGGCCCCTTCAGGTGTCCCCCAGGGCAGTAACCTGGGGCCTCTTTTATTTAATATCTTCATTAATGATATTGTTAATAAGTTAGACGTAAATTGCTTATTATATGCTGATGACTTGAAGATTTACTGTAAAATCGATAGTATATCCGACTGCGAGAGACTTTCTCAAAATCTGAAACTGATTGAAATTTGGTGCCAAAATAATAATTTATCTCTCAATACAAGTAAGTGTAAAGTAATGTCGTACACATTAAAGAAACATACTATCGACTTTCAATATAAAATTAATAATTCTATTCTTGAGCGACCGCCCACTTTTACTGACCTGGGTGTTACATTTGACTGTAGGCTTTCCTTTGTTGCTAATATCGATTCCGTTTTCTCTGCTGCCAACAAGATGTACGGCTTTGTTGCCAGTAACTCCCGAGATTTCGTGCAACAAGAGACATTAAAAATGTTATATTTTGCTTTTGTGAGGTCTAAAATTGAGTATGCTGATATAATTTGGAGTCCATTTTACATGATTCACATACAAAAATTAGAGTTAATTCAAAGACGGTTTTTAAAACTCCTGTCATATAGAATAGATCATGCTTATCCGCGAATTGATATCACAAACACTGAACTTCTTACACGACATAAAATAGATAGACTGAGCCATCAGAGAGACAGTCATTCAGTAATTTTTCTGTTTAAACTCATCAACAATACACTTAACGACTCAGTTTTTCTGCAAAAACTAATTTTTTTTGTGCCTAGATTCATATCTAGGACAAATCACACGTTTTACCTTCCCACTTCCCGTACTAATATTCTTAAACGTTTTTCACTTTATAAAATGTGTTCGAAGTGTAATGCGGTGAATTACCAGCTTGACATCTTTAATTGTACTATTTCATCCATAAAGACCTGCTTTTTAGATAACTGAAATAGTCTATTCATCTTATTTATTATATAAGTGTCTGAACTGTCTGTTTTCTCAGCTCTAAGATACAATTTTTACTTTTAGCTTGTGTACATGTTCTGAATTATTCAATATCGTTGATATTTGTTGTATACTTAGGTTAAAACTGTTATTTTTAATTTACTTATTGTTACTCTTAAGTTGTTTTTTTTCCTGTTCTGTAGTTGGGTTTAAACCTGTTTGAACAGTAAAAATAAATAAATAAAAATAAATAAATGTCGGTCTTACATCTCGCGTCTTAAAATTTAACAGACCAGAAACAATATATGTTATATATAATATATATTGTCTTGCGTACAAAGGAATGACACCTCGACACCTCAATTATTTATAAATTTTTCAAAAATTCATAAAAAATCGAACAATTTTTTTTCGGTATTTTACTGCATGAGGTCGTTTTTGTAATTTTTAATACTTTCAGAAAAAAAACAAAACATCGTTCAGAATTTGTTTACAAAAAATTGTTAACTTAATAAACAATGAATTTGTTAATAAAAATGTTTTTTTCCGCAATTTTCGAGAGAAATGTCAATTATGATTTAAAAAGATAAAGAAAATTTCTTAACTAATAATTTAAACAATAGATATATAAAAAAACGATTATGAACAAATAAAAAATTAATATTAAAATAATCCATTTGTTTATAAACAATTTATAAACAAATGGAGAAAAAATATATTTTTTTAGTTAATAAATGTATTTAGTTGACATAATAACGATAACATAATAGTAACTGCGTCTGAATTTATTATATATAATAAATTAAGACGTGGTTCTCACCCGGAACCTAGCCTTGTTCATAGTAATGAGCGTGGAAGCCTCTCATAAACATATATATATATATATATATATATATATATATATATACAAACACAATAATATTGTAAAAAAATGTTTTTATTTATTATGTTATCGTTATTATGTCAATTAAATACATTTATTAACTAAAGAAATATATGTTTTCTCCATTTGTTTATAAATTGTTTGTTTATCATCAAATAATTAGAATTATAAGCCCTACCAACAAATCAAAACTAAACTATAAACCAAAATTTCTAAACATAAAAATAATTTCAATAGAAAAGAAGGTTTAAAACTCAACAGTACCTATATGCGACTCATGAAACCAGAGCCATCGATGATTTTACCAACGCTCGCGCTGCTGAAGATGTCTGCCGCATTTGCAGATGACACGTTCCTGAGAAATTCCAATAGATCACATCAAAGCAACTTGGAAAAAAATTAATTATGAAATCTTGGGAAAGCTGATTTTTTGTTCAATCGTCAGGGATTTCTGTAACAAAGTAACGGCGGTCACCACATAAGTTTTGATTATATATTTCATGAGAGCTATTTAGAATTTAAAAACCGCGCTTATCATGTTTGTTGGTAATTTTGGAGTGAGAAACAATATGGAAAATTATTTAGATTAGGAAAACGGCTCAGGGGCGGATCCAGACCAGTTTCAGGGGAAAGCGGTGGGCTTCTCTATGACTTTGGATAGATTATTTTTCCTTGCCTATTCTATTAACAATCTTTGGTTTAAACCCACATATATTTCTTTATTTTAACTTCTTGTATGTAATATTTTTCTCAATGTAGTGTTGAACCAATTGACCTTGAGACTCTCGGATGAGGTGAACACCTCCATCGCACCTCTACCCCCTAGATCCGTCCCTGACATGGGTCTTTTCTTTTCTGGTATTCTGATTTGAAAATTGTCGAGGCTCGAATGTGCATGATCACTTGCTTGAAATGGATCTAACCTCTAAACATTGGATTGAGTTGGCTGATACTTGGTGGAAGTTGAAATTCATGATGATTTGAGTAATACACTTATTACAAACTTACACTTTATTTAAAAAATTGTGACAATTGTTTCGCGTTCGACGGAGCTAAATCATACAATGGTAGTACCTTAAGAAATTCAATACTTATAAACTAAATAGAATATAAAAAAGGGGAGTTTACAAATGTTTCTTTTATCTTCTAGTTGTGTTAAAATTACTAAGAAATAAGGATAAACAATAAAAGGGATATATCAGATTATGGGTTTTTCCAGATGTAATTTACATAAAGACCTACCATTGAATATGAAGGTTCAATTTTTATGGTTCTGGGGTGATTCAGGTAAACGGTAATAGCTAAATGTTTGCCTCATTTTGACATTTATTTTATAAATTATTATATCTAATACTAACTGATTATATAAATAAATTTAGTAGTGGGGACTTATTAAGATCTATTTGGTCATTGAGTAAATTTTCTGAGTATTTTAAGAGATTAATTTCAAGACTCTCTAATAAATTTAGTTTTATACCTTTATTTTCTGTATGTAGAATTTTGAAATCGTGGTCAAAATTATGATTGTATTCAAGTAAATGTTTTGCGTAATTGGAATGTTGTTTATTTTTTATAAAAGAATTGCGATGTTCATTTAACCTTGTCTGGAAAGATCTACCTGTTTGACCTGTATATGTTTTAGGGCAATCTTTGCATGATAATTTATAAACTCCTGATGATTTGAGTTTATTTGTTTTACTCTTATTGTTCTTAATTAATTTGGCTAGAGAGTTTCTATAGGTTCTATAGCTAACTTTTAATATGTAATAGTTTATATGTTTTGTCTACGTCTGTGGTTTTCGGATACATCATTTGGATTGTTTTGTTCAGTTCATTTATCTGGTTAAACTTGGGGAGTAGGCAGAATGAGGCATCGACTTCTATATCTAAAACCTGTACTTCCAATTCACTCCGTTAGTGAGACATGGGGAGTAGGCACACTGAGACTCCAAGTTCGATCTAAAAACTGATTTCCGTTATTTTCTTCTTTTTCATTTTGCCTCTTGATTGTGGCCGAAACGTCAGTTCTTTTATATTTATGCTTTTTAATTTTCATTTAAAGTTCTAACTAACTTTTGCTCAACTTTTTTTGAAAATTTTATGTAAGAGAGAGACAGAGAGAGAGAGAGAGAGCTACAATTTTCAATAGAATTCTACCTTAAATTGGATAAAAAAAGAAGATATGTCTAGACAAAGTTACCGTTTCTCTAATGTTCGGGATCCTGAAAAGGTTTTTTTTCTTAAATCACAGATAGACTGTTACATTTTATATATAGGTACTCGTATATGAATATGAATTAAATATTTTTAAAAAAACCTAGACCATTCATTTGTTTTAGGATATAAGCATGCTATGTGGTCAGCAAAATGCACCGTTGTCAAATGCGTGAGAGAATACGAATTCTATCGAGTTCTTGGAGATTCGAAATAGAACTGGGGTTCCGAATAACATTGACATCGCTGAATGGGTTTCATTTGAGTTATAACAAGAAAAAAGTCGCCTAAAACACAGTAGTTTGTAATTGTAGTAGAAAGCTTTAATAAAATTTGTTGATTTGAATACATTGTGATCACTAGACATCGCGTTATATGCACTAACAAAGTGACAAGATGGGATGCAAATATGCACCAAAAAAGTCAGAAACATGTACAAAAAATACTTTATAAGCCGAATATATGCCCATTCAAATATTATATGTGTGTGTTACTTCGGATATTGTCACGAGTATGAAATTATGCGAACCGACCTGAAGAGGGCAGATGTGACTCTGCCGAAACGTCGCCATTTTACCATCGTTCCCGGCAGGGATCAGTTATCAACTACGCGGATGAATTCCCGGAAACCACCTACATTTTTAAGGTTTTGAATGTTGAAGACACAGTTTTGCACCTTAACACCAAATCTTTACTTAAACACTCAACGCGGTTGAATTAACCAAACAGTTTCGTTTATTGCATCTTTAGAATTTTATTTGATGCTGCTCTGCTAATTGTGAGTTTGTTATACGTACATAATGTTAAACATAAATAGCTAACTAAATTTGCATATCAGAAAATTGTGCTACTATACACCAAAATGAATTAATTTTATTTAATTTAGTAAAAAAAAAACGTTCGAAAAACGTATCTGAACTACCTTCAACACATTATAGCTAAATATAAGCTGGCCGGAACATATAAACTTCTTCATAAAATGATCTGATGAATTACTTGGCGAAACATTGTAGTCTAGCCTACAATTTCAGAATGGAGTTATTACAACATACTAAGACTAAAAATATGTAAATTGGCTCATTCGATCCAGAATCATGTCTAGATCATTATGAGAAAAAATTAAATTAGCCCATAAAAAATTCCGAAAGTTATAAACAATTAAAGATCCTAAAAAATAGAGTTTGGTTCTTAGCTTATAGTTCGTAAACTTTTAATATTTTTGAATTTTGAAAAAAGATCATTTAAGAGGAAAATGTTTACTAAAAAATTCCGACTTCCGAAACTGTATCTCCATTTTTTATAATTTTAATTTAATGCTGAAAATAACCATTGTTAGGTCTCGCGCACGGCCTCGAAAGCGAGTACCTGTTTAATTTTTTTTGAGGTACTTATAGTAAATTGAAAAATCTAAAAAATTATGATATAATATAAACACTTTTATCGTTCTTTACTAAAAAAAAAAAAATGTTTAAATAATTGCTGTAAAATGTTTGCGCTTCTTGGAGCCCTTCTTATATAGATACAAAACAAGATTGCGTCATAAAAGTTTTAAAAATTTTAAAACTTCGTTTATAAAAATTTTTTTAAGTTAAAAAAAAAGAAAAATGTGGAAAAAAATTGTTTTTATTTATTATTGTATTATCTTTGTTATGTAATTAAAAACATTAACTAAAAAATATTTGTTTATAAATCGTTAATTAAAAAAATGGTTACAATTTTGTAGAGAACTGTGAATTATGATTTTTGAAAAAAATGTTACTTAATAATAATTTTTAATTGTTTATAATCGTTTTTTATATATCTATCGTTTAAATTATTAATTAAGAAATTTCCTGTTTTTTAAATTCTTAACTGACTTTTCTCTACAAACTTACGAAAAAAATTAACAAATTCATTGTTTATTAAGTTAACAATTTGTCATAAACAAATTCTCAAATTTCTTTTTTTTCCCGGAATATATTGAAAATTACAAATACGACTTCGTTCAGTAAAACACAGAAAAAAAAATAAATCGATTTTTTATAAATTTTTGAAAATATACTTGCAATAAAAGCAGCTGGAGCTGATCCATTTGTTAACTTTAAAGCTAATATAACTTTTAAACGATATACGACAATAAACATTCAGTCAATTTTTGCAGACAATTACATGATCTTTTTACCTATTGTTAATGTGTTGTTTTGAACATTTGTTTATAAAATTGAAGATTTTTTGGGGTTTTAAAAACTTTTGCGGCTTCCAGCTCAATAAATATGCGAATTCGGTTATTGAATTTCAAGGCAATTTTTTTAAGCTAAAAATTATGTTACAGTTGCAGTGTTGTTTTTTTATGTTTTTATTTAATTTTTTTATAGTATGTTTTATTAACACCATTCTGAACTTGTAGGCAAGACTATTAGCATGACGTTAAGGAATTGCCGAGATGATTAATTTTAGTTTTTAATTTGTTTGCACAGCAAAATTACTCTTTTTGCGGACATCTTTTTCATTTATGATATGCAAAACTGTTTTTATTTATTTCGGGTGACAAACATTTTTAATTGCTATCTTAAATGATTATCTCCTGCTTAAGTATTCAATGATATTAAGTTGCTTCATTTACAATGATAAAAATATTTAAATGATTAGACCACTCACTAATTGGTATTAAAATTCTATATAATTGTTGTTTTAGAATAATTGTAAGACTTGAGTCCTCAATTGTGTGCCAGACAGAACAATTGAATTTCAAATTAAATTTCTGAAATTCTGAGATTACTGCAAAAACTAACGGAATTAGTGGAACAGATCGTAAAATGTTTGTGCTACTATTGTTATCGATATGTTTAATGTATCCAATAATTTATTGGTATTATTTGTATTATGTTAAATACAGAGATTTCAGAAAACTTCCAGGTCCCAAGCCATTACCGGTGATTGGAAACTGGCTACCTAATAACAGCCTCGGTAAGTACCAAAAAATGCAAAATAACAATTTAAGGGCAATATTTTGGGAGACGATTTTAAATAATGGTCTATGTAAAATAGAAGCTTTTTTAATTGGTGAACCTCATGTAGCCACAGTAGATTCCTTGATATATCTTTTCTTGTGGTGCTGTCTTTAATTAATGAAGTGTAGCGATTACTTTCGCAAATGGCTCTATGTTTGTATTATTTATTTATTTATTTAATAGCAAACATAGTACAACAGTAATTCCTACAGATGTATAATAATACCTGTGCGTAGGACACTGGAAGCTTACAATCTAACAGAAAATTCTTACAGACTAATTGACACCATTTACCTACTATAATTAATTAATTTGTATATAATATATATACACACACATAAAGACACATATATACATACATATATACACATACATACTCATATATATGTATATATACACGCACGCATATATACTTAAGTTTATGCATCAAAAATAATACGTTACAGTATATTTTCAGATATCCAAACCTTGATATTCTTTTCAATATATTTATTATTAACTATTGTTTTTAAGCCGTTTGGTAGTCGGTTAAATACTTTGATAGCCATTATGTAATTATTTTTATCACTACTGGTTTTACATATTTGTGGTAAAAGAATCCTTTTATTCCTAGTTCTACTAGTAGACATTTCATATTGATTTTTAAGGTCCTTGTAATGGTAGACAATTGCTTCTAATCGGAATAATTGGGTTAAATTTAGTGGGTTATGGCTTATTGCTAGAGTATTTTTGTTTATAATTTTTAATAATCTATTTTGTAGCTTTTGTGATAAATTTAAATTGTTAGAAAAAGCCCTTCCCCTTCAATTATTCCATAGCTTATAATACTCTGAAAAAGAGCCTAGTAAATTACCATTAGGGTTTTAGTTTCCGCAAATTTAGTTAATGAAAGATACTTTATCTGATTTATTATATATTCAATGTGATTATTCCATTTTAAATTATAGTCAAATATGATCCCTAGGTAGACTATTACAATTGTTTCCAAAAGTCATATATACAGTTTTGTCAATGTTTAGAGTAAGCTTATTTGCTTCTAGCCACAAGTTTATTTTAGTTAGGCTTTCATTCATTTTATTTTTAGCTTCATCCCATGTATTTCCTCTAGTAATCACAGATCATTAACATAAAGAATAAATAGTAAAGGACCTAATATTGTACCTTGCGGGACACCTGTTCTGATTTCTTTACAATCACTTACTACGTTATTCATCTTAACTCTTTGTTGTCAGTTAGATAGATAACTACTTACTAATTTGTGAGCATTTCCTCTTATTCCATAACAATAAAGTTTACTTAGTAAGATCTCATGATTGACTGTATCAAAAGCCTTAGTCAAATCTAGAAAAGTGGTAATAATTGGTTTACTCTTGTCTAGGGACGTATAGAGTATATTAGTTATTAAAGCTAGTGCATCTTTAGTTCCTAATCCTTTTATAAAACCAAATTATTTTTTAGATAATTCTTCATAATTTAAGCCTGTCCAAAGACGAATATTTCTTATTCATAAAAGTTTCCTTCTTTAAATACTTTCTTCGATTTTTCCTTTTATTGTATGAAGCAACTCTCTATATTTATCCAGTGTTACATGGTCAGTTCAATGAATTTTGAGAATTCCCCGAGAGATCCACTTTTCAAATGCATACCTAATTAATTTACAAGTCGTGAACGTCCATGATTCTACGCCATGCAATAGGACTGACCAGACTTTAAAAAATGTACTTCTTGTCTGTTCAATTCTGCAGTTAGTTTCATGTTCTGAGTCCAGCCTAATGAACCTGCACCAGTGATTGTTTTGTTCGTTTGTTGATGAGGGGTTGGAGACCTAATTCAGTACCGGTCTTCTACGTATTTTATACTAGGTATCAAACCATTGACCTCTATTCCATCTTCTACATTTTCGAATGCCTTCCTGAATGTCCATTCAAAATATAAGCTAAACAGAGTGGTGACAGCACATATTCGTGTCGAACTCCTATATGAATCGGTATTTTTTTATAAGAGGTTGTTAATAACTTTGCTTCTCGTTGACTGATGCCAATACAGATTTTTTATTAGTCTGACATCTTTGTCATCCAATCCAATCTTTTTTATTACCTTTATTACTTTCGCATGTTTTTTTCTATATCAATGGAACATGTTGCTTTGGTCATATTTTGTAGGAGCATTTGTAATGTGAATATTGCTTTCGTTGTGCCTATACAAGTCCTGAAGTCAAATTGATCGTTACCTAAGCTGGACTCACACCTTTGAAGATTCTGTTATGACATGATGTAGAAGTATTACAAAAAGAGCTATATTTTCTGAACTGCTGTGATTTCGGGCCTCTCTATGCATGATTCTGAAAGAAAACTACATTTCTCTGTGTCGTTGAATAGATGTCTCAACCATTGTAATTTTTTTCTCAAAGGTTGGTATAAGTTGGCCTGTGAATTGACTAATGAGAGTGAGTTGTGTGTTTTAATTAATTGTTAGATCTTTTACTTCTGCATCTGCTTAGAAAAGACGAAACCTATGGCCAGCAGTGGTCGGGACTACGTTGGGTGATGATTATTAAACTAATTGTTGCCCCAGTACGGTGGATTTTGGAAAGAATCTTCATTGGCATTTTGCACGCGAGGTAACATAATTTTTGCACATTGTTACATTATAAAATCGAAGCAATGTTTAGCATTATTTTTCCAAATCTTTATTCTATAGATATCATGAAAGGCATGCAGGACATTTATGACAAATATAAACCGAGATTCGTTTTATACACCGGATTCGAAGTGAAAGTCTTTCATTCGAAACCTGAGCATAACCAGTACATTCTAAATTCTTCAGTACATATCAACAAAACAGCCAGTCTAGGGGTAGTAAAAGGGCTCCTTAGTGACGGTCTCGGTTGTAGTGAAGGTAAGTTTCAAGACATATTTTTGTGAGATTTATAGTGAATTCATTTGTTAGGTGATAAATGGCGAAACCGGCGAAAAATGATGAATCAGTGTCTGGGAATAAATTTAATGGAAGGATTCGTTAGTATTTTCAATAAAGTTAATGATGTTCTAGTGGAAAAAATGGCGCAAGCAGCTGGAAAAGGAGGAGTTGACATTCTAAATTTTACGACGTATTCAACCTTGGATGCTGTTCTGGGTTAGTATCGTTTTTAGTTTTTAATTACATTCGACTGAACTAACCCGGCCGTCAAATTAGAAATCGTTATCTAAAGGATCAGAAAGATGACACTAATTGGACATTACGTTCTTTGTTTCAGGAAAACTATTTACAATTACAATTTTGATTTAAATAATAAATCTGTATTTTTTTGTATTGTATGTTAGTTGGTAATTAATGAGTAGTTAAAGATTTTCGTGTCTGGATCCATGTATTCTAAAGATTTTTCTACAAATAAACTACATTTTCAAAGATTGGGAATTTTGGACCAATTCCTTCTAATCTTACTTTTTTTTTCAATTTTTATCCAAAAATCAGGCCTTTAGAATATGGTTTGCCAGTAGTCCTGTCCATACACTAATTTTTTGAAGAGTCTGAGTATGACACTACCGGAAAAAATATCAGACTAATATTACATTTACCACTAATGCAAACAGACAATATATATATATATATATATATATATATATATATATATATATATATATATAACCAATCGTTTATTAGACTGGGAATAATTAGATCGCTAAATTGCATTCTTCGGTTAGGGTCATCTTCTGTTAGTTCTTGTAGTAATTTCGCTCTACTTCGTGAAGTTTACCACCCAATTCTCCATAAATAAAAATTGCTTTATTATTTGCTTACAATGGACGACCGAAAACCATAAGCAAACAAATAATTAGAATTATAAGCGCTACCAACAAATCAAAACTAAACTATAAACCAAAATTCTAAACATAAAAATAATTTCAATAGAAAAAAAGGTTTAAAACTCAACAGTATATGGGATCCAGCTCTACGACTCACGAAACCAGAGCCATCGATGATTTCACCAAGCAACGCCCGCGCTACTGAAGATGTCTGCCGCATTTGCAGATGACACGCTCCTGAGAAATTCCAATAGATCAGGTCAAAGCAACTCGGAAAAAAAAATAATTATGAAATCTTGGGAAAGGTGATTTTTTGTTCAATCGTCATGGATTTCTGTAACAAAGTAACGGCTATCACCACATAATTTTAGAGTATATGAGAGAGCTATTTAGAATTTAAAAACCGCGCTTATCATGTTTGTTAATAATTTTGGAGTGAGAAATAATATGGGAATTTATTTAGATTAGGAAAACGGCTCAGGGGCGGATCCAGTCCAGTTTCAGGGGGAAGGGGAGCAGCGATCTCGTGCGTCGGAGGGGGGCGATCTCATAAGAAATGAACCTAAATAGTGGTGGACTTCTCTGTGACTTTGGATAGATTGTATTTCCTCGCCTATTGCATTAAAAATAGTCGATCTTTAGTTTAAACCCACATATATTACTTTAATTTAACTTCTTGTATGTAAGTTTTTTCTCAATGTAGTGTTGAACTAATTGACCTTGAGACTCTCGGATGAGGTGAACGCCTCCATCGCACCCCTACCCCCTAGATCCGTCCCTGACACGGTACTTTTCTGGTATTCTGATTTAAAGATTGTCGAGGCTCAAATGTGCATGATCACTTGCTTGAAGTGGGTCTAACCTCTACCTCGATTGCAGAAGAATACCTTTCCGCCAGCCTTACATCACACACTTTCACAACTCACAACTTGGATTCTGGGATATATCAATTATTTTGAGTCTTTGTCACAAATTAATTTTTTTTTAGAAACCCTGATGGGTACTACGTTAAATGTCCAAGAAAATTCCAACCACAATTACATAGAGAATACGAATAAACTGCTCAGAATTATTGGACTCAGATACTTTTCCGTTTTCTTTAGAAATGAATCGATCTTCTTGATGTTTTCGCAACAAAAGGATAAGTACTTGAAATATATCGCAGATTTGAGAAAGTTTACAAACAATGTTATCGAAAAAAGATTAAAGGAGATCGAAAAAATGGAGAACCAACATGTGGAAGAAAACACGTTTGGAATAAAGAAAAAGGTTACCTTGATGGATAAACTACTAAATGAATACCGGAAAGGTAATATTGATTTAGAAGGTGTTAGGGACGAGATACAGACTTTCATGGCAGGAGTAAGTATCAAATATACAATGAAATTTGCTTTTCTAAATGGTTTGTTTCTGATAATTGCAACTAGTTATGAGTATTTCTCCGACATAATTTGGAATAAGGGACTGACGGATGCGAAAGTTTCTTTTTTATATTCAAGAACGTCAGGTTGATATGTCATAAATTTATGGACATGTATTTAAATCTGTTGACGTGAGATGTATTGTTTGACATTTAGGGCTTTCAGAGAAACTGAAACTGGAACCGCTCATTGGTTCAAAACCATCGTCAATCGTTATTTTTATCGAAATTTATAATTGCTTGTTGCAGGAAACTCTGATGAGAAAGTGAAGAGACCCTCGTAGCCTTTTTGCTAAAAAAATTTTGGGTGATTTTAAAAATTTAAATTATTTCATTTTGATTTCGAAAATTCAGCTTATTGAAACTACTTTCTACAATCCAAGAACTTAAGAGAAAATGAAGATCTGCGGAAATCACAAATGGTGTTTGGGAGTGGGTATTTTTTAAAATATTTTTGTTGATATATTTAAAAAATCATTTTAAAAATATAAAAAAAATATATTTGTATTCGTCAGAATGAGCCCTTTGATTTGATATATTACATGATGCGTTAGAAATAATTTTAAATGTATATTTTCAATTTTAGGCTGTAATTTGCCCCATAAAATTAATATTAGGGGTTTCTCCTTATTTTTCCAGTAAAGTTTAGGTGAGATCCTATATCCCTATTTTTTCAAATTTTTACGTCTTTTTACGAATTGCTATTTTTAGGGTTCCGTATATACAATATACGGATAACTTTAAAATAACACTCCGGATTTCTGCCTCTGTCACATCACAGCAAGTTTCTCCTAAACTACTGGACGGAAGAGGTTGAAATATGGTATCAATGTATAGTTTGCTAACCCGATCAGGAGTTCATATCGCAAAAGAAGAAATTTTGATTTATAGGGAAAAAACTAAAAAAAAATCCACCGTTCCCCGCCCCTGATCTCCGAAACTACTCAGCCTAAAATTTTGAAAAATAGGAAATATAGAACGTTGCTCGAACTTTACAGGAAAAATAAGGAGAAACCATTAATAATAATTTTGGGGGGTAAACTATAGAATTAAATGAAAGTTTAAAAATTAAAAATTCTTAAAACGCCTCATGTAATACATCAAATGAAAGGTCTCATTCTGAGAAACACAAATCTTTTTTTCATATTAAAAAAAAAGAAGATATTAACGAAAATATACCAAAATTTACCCATCCCCCCCCTTATCTCCGAAAGTATAAAACTTAAAGTTTCGAAAAAAATTAGAGGTATAGAGTTTGACATGAAGTTTACTGGAAAAATAAGGAGAAACCTCTACTTTTAATTTTGCGGGGCAAATTACAGAATTAAATGGAGAATATATAATTAAAATTGTTTCTAACGCATCATGTTATATATCAAATGAAAGGGCTCCTTATGACGAAAATAAATATAATTTTTTCATATTTTTAAAATAAATTAATTAAAAGATATTAACAAAAATATAAAAAAATTTACCCATTCTCCCTCCCTCCTTATCTCCAAAACCATAAGCTGTAAAATTTTGAAAAAAATAGAGGTATAGCGCCTCACCTGAACTTTACTGGAAAAATAAGGAGAAACCCCTCATATTCATTTTAGTGGGCAAATTATAGAATTAAATAGAAAATAAAAAATTAAACTTATTTCTAACAAATCATGTAATATATTAAATCACAGGCCCCATTATGACCAATAGAAATATATTTTTTTAAATTTTTTAAAAATAAATATTTTAAAATATATTAAAAAAATATTTAAAAAAATTTCCCATTCCCCAGTTATTCCCCAAACTATAAGACCTAATTTTTTTTGTTTACAGGAAAAAAAACGAAGAAATCCCTAATATTAATATTGGGGGCCAAATTATAGAATTGAACGGAATATAAAAAATATTTTTTAAGGCATCATGCAATATATCAAATGAAGGGGCTCATTATGAGGAATACAAACATATATTTTTCATATTTTTAAAATTAATTGTTTACAAGATATTAACAGAAAGATATAAAAAATTCTCATTTCTCGCTTTATTTTCGAAATCATACTACCTAAAATTTTGAAAATAATTAGTCGTACTGGGGTTCACTTGAAATTTAAGGGAAAAAATATTAGAAAACCTCTATTGTAATTTTAGGGACAAATTATACAATTAAATGGAAAATAAAAATTCAATATTCAAACGCATCATGTAATATATTAAATAAAAGGCTCTTTATGTGAATTACAAATATATCATATTTTTTAAATCATTTGCTTAAAAGTTATTAGCAAAAATATGAAACATCGACTTAATTCCCATTTTAGAAACTACACTATTTAAATTTAAAAAAATATATTTTATTTGTATTTTTAAATAATTTGAATAACAGATTTAATAATTTATAATTTAGAACTTGACCTATTTTGCCCTTTATTTTCCAATCTATAGAGCCTCAAAAACAGACAGTAGATTATAAAAGGCTTCCCTGAAAGTTTATTAGTAAAATAAAACTCTAATATTATTTTTTGGGGCCAAATTAGAAAACTAAATACATATGTATTCTTATAAAAATCAAGCGAATTTTGAAGGAGGTACGGAACCCTTAGTATGCGAGTCCAACTCGCACTTGACCAAATTATTTTTATTTTTGTTAATATCTTTTAAATAATTTATTTAAAAATTTTAAAAAATTGTTTGTATTTGTCACAATGAGCCCATTGATTTGGTATATTATGTGAAACAATTAAAATTTTATATTGTCCATTTAATTCATAATTTGCCCCTTAAAAATTAATATTAGGGGCTACTTCTATTTGTTTCCCGGTAAAATTCAAAATTTTACGGCTTATAGTTTCGGAGATAAAGTAGGGGGAATGGGTAAAACTTTTAATTTTTTATATTTTTGTTAATAACTATATGAATAATATGAAAAAAATTTGTTTTCGCCATAATGAGCCCTTTCATTTGATATAGTACATGATGTGTCAGAAACAATTTTAATATTATATTTTCAATTTAATTCTACAATTTGCCCCTCAAAATTATTAGGGGAGGTTTGTCCTTATTTTTCCGGTGAGGCTATATCTATAATTTTTTTCAAAATTTTGCTTCTTATAGTTTCGGAGATAAGGGGGGGGGTCGATTTTTCTAGTTTTCCCCTCCAGAAGTACTCCGAAAATCAAAATTTATTCACTTACGATAAGTACTCTTGATCGGGTCACTAATAC
The DNA here is from genome assembly GCA_034190945.1 of Octodonta nipae. Classification (NCBI taxonomy): domain Eukaryota; kingdom Metazoa; phylum Arthropoda; class Insecta; order Coleoptera; family Chrysomelidae; genus Octodonta; species Octodonta nipae. The sequence goes on from CM067223.1 coordinate 21,975,540, forward strand.
CAAATTTCAAACTTTTAGTTTAGGAGAAAATTGCTGTGATGTGAAAGAGGGAGAAATCCGGAGTGATATTATAAGGGTATCCGTATATTATATGTACGGAACCCTAAAAAGTGTTTATATTTTTCCATACATTTCAAAAACATTTTTAAATAGCTTTGTGTGGTTCGATGAAATGCAACCCCAAATACCTTTTTCCAAAACAGTTCTCAATTCGTCCTTCACTGTATTTGAAAACCTAACTGAGACTCTCAATTCGACCTACTCATGAAAGTCAGAAGGCCTACAGAGACCTTATACGAGCAAGGAAGTGTCTAATTTTGAATCAGAAACTTCAACATAGTATTTATGATTTTCTGTATATTTTTATCTATAAGTTCTTGGCTCGTAAGATTCTAGTTTCAATCTGGTGGATTTTCGAAATCAAATTTGTGTTTTTTGAACTATTTAATTTACTCAACACGTTTTTTCTAAAATCTTCGTTTTCTCATTACGAGTATCCTCCAACAAGAATTTTCAAACTTTGACTTATTTTGTGACAACCTTAGATCATTTACCATCTAGATATAGCCTGTCAAGCATAAAATCGTGGCAACGATAGAAAGAGAGGGCAATAGAGACAGTAAGAGGCTATTTCACTTAGTGGGTGGAAGCAGCCAATGAACAACATGCTGAACGTATTTCATTGGAAGCAGCTCCCAACCGAGTGAAATAGCCTCTTGCCCTCTCTATTGCCCTCTCACTCCTTAGTCTCACCAGGCCATTTGTGCACTGCAGGCTTTCTCTAAAAAGTTAATACTCTAAGGTGACAACAGAATGCCTATATTTAAAAGCATGCTACGATACCATTGCGAAAGTTTGATAGTTTTCGGCAGGGTGTATTAAGGAGGTGGGCCAACAATGCTTTTAAAAGCGAACATTAATTGTAACTACTACCGTAAACGACCAAGAGATGGCGCTCCGAATTCGGTAAAAACGGACGAGGGTTGATTTAAATTAATATTATAAGGCAGTACGAAGTGAATGGTATAAAAAATGTCACAGGGAGATGTGAGACATTATATCTATTATACTGATTATCTATTTGGTCAGATAACTTTATGTAATTCGGGCTCGCTCCTCAGAACCGAAAATACTACATTTATTCTTCTTCTTCTTCCAAGGTTGGCCTTGCGGCCGGGGGTGGTCTTGATCTTTTCGATCTTATTGACCATAAACAAGTGTTTTTATAATGTAGAAAAAAATTATAACAAAAAAACGTTCCAATATATAAAATTTTCGATCAACACTGTTGTTTACTGTAAACCTGTTTTTCTTTTAGCTGTTTTTACTGGATTTATATCTTTAAAATATGTGCATCATTGGAAATATACTTAACACGATTTTAAATGTCACTTTGGAGTCATGCATTCACATATTTCTTGAATTTCACTTCCTTTTTCCAGTTAAAAATAAGTTTCACTTAACTGTTTTTTATTTGTGTAATTGCATAGCTGATAGAGCAATTATCGAGAACTTGCACATATGTCGAATACGAAAATATTGAAAATAAACACTTTCTTGAAATAAGATGACTGTTAATTTTTCCCCATATATAGCTAATAAGTATGATTGAGTAGATAAATCTAGAAAACTATTTACATAGTCGGGGTAGCCTTAGATTCCCGTTTTACACGCACATACACCAATTATCACTAATCACTCTTAGAGCGTCATTTTCACTATCAAAGCGTCTTTATGGAAAACAAGGGATTGAGAAAACCAAATTCAATTCATTTACAGCTGGTTGATGGCTTATAATGTGGATATCAGGCGCTGGACCTGCTAACTTAACCTAAGACGAACACACACGTGCGGCTACCCCGACGGCTTAAACGGGAATCACTACATTTATTGAATTGACAATTTCACGGACATCGTTGCATAACGGCTGACATGAACGTCATAGTAAACGTAAGCTACGCCGGTAATGAGCTCATAAATTTCACTCCGCTAATTCACTAGAAATGATTGAACAGATCTGTGGGTTCAAGTGAATTATTGTTAAACAAGTTTTATTTTATGTGTTAAACAAGTCACGGAAAATTATAATGATTGTATTCGCAGGAGAGCAAAAATACTGGCAAGCACAACATATTGAAAATCAAAGTGTCACAATGTCTTTACATGTTAATATTATTGGACGTATTTGGTGTTAACAGACAGTTTATATGAAAAAAAAAGTTGTTAACTGGGAAATACATTAACACAGGTTTAGAAGAAATAGGCAAGTTAAATAATCACCAGATAATTACAAAGGTTGTGATTGTTAATAATTAGGTTGAACATGCCCAAATAATGATTGAAATTGCGAGAAGCTTCAAGCCACAGAGATGTATTACATTTTACAATACATTTGCTACAGCTCAACAGAATTTCAAAAAAACTCAAAGTTTATTCAAATATAAAAATTTACAATGAATCAGTCTAAAAGGTTTAAATCTAATATATTTTAATTGGTAACAAATACTATAGATATAATAGATAGAGAAAATTAAATGTAATAAATAAGTACAAGGTTTGTTTTCATATATACAACGTAATAAGACATTACAGTGGGGTTATACAATTTTAAACAAGTTACTATTCTTTTACACTGTGTGATTAAAATTTAGCAACTTAAATTTAACTCGTTTCTTTTTGTGATAATCCATTGAATTTTGTTATTGTAAATTGAATTGCACAATTTTTAAGATGAATTCGTTTAAAACTCAAAAATATAAGATATGTTTTATAACCACTTCGTATGTCTATGACTCCCAGTTTCCCAGATAATTTACAAGAAAAAATAGCCTTCAGTCTCAAATATAGATAGAATTTCGAAATTTTATGAATTAACAGTTGCGGTTGCATTGGGATCTCTTCCTATAAATTAAATTATCTCAGAAACTGACTACAAATTAAACGAAATGAAAACGGTTACTAACACCCTGTAAAACATCAAAACGGCATTTACCCTATTGGTAGCACCCTCTTTCACATAATCAGTGAAGTAATCAAATTTAGTGTCACTGCAAAATCAATGTAATGGTACTGAAGTTGGCCCACCTCCTTAATACACCCTGGTTTTCGGGACAAAGCAAATTTTTACCTAGTTGTGTTATAGTGCTTGATTGCGTACAACTCTCATCGTTTGAACTGGTACCGAGAACAACAGTTTAATTATACAGAAACTTCGCCTTACCTACGTCTATCTCCTCATACCAAGTATCAAAGACATAATGTCGGATTCCATATGCCGAAAATGCTCATTTAACAGTTTTAACCCCATTCCTGCGTGTATAAGTGGGAGGCTCCTTTAAGAAGTTTTAACTTTATATGGTAGCTACTGTTCATTACATGTGGTATTTTTCAGGGTCATGAAACTTCTGCTGGTCTTCAAGCTCTCGTTTTATACGAACTTGCTCGAAATCCAGGAGTACAAAGGACTCTTTACGAAGAAATTATGTCCGTTGCTCCTACTGGTGATTTCACAATGGATCAATTGGCACACATGCCTTATTTGGAAATGGTGATCAAAGAAACCTTAAGATTGTACCCATCCCTGCCGTATATAGAAAGGCAGATTTTGGACGAATTTGAACTCGGTATATCTAGATTTGAATATGGTTGCATAAATTTTTAAAAACATGTGGTTTTAGAGGGAATCAGGTATCCAGCTGGTTCTGTTTTTTCTATACCAATAATCAACATTCATAGGGATCCTGACATTTATTCGGAACCCTATAAATTTGATCCATGGAGATTTTCACCAGGAAAGATCGACAAGATTCCAAAATATGCCTACTTGCCCTTTAGTGCTGGAATCAGGATGTGCATAGGTAATTATATTTTCCGAGAAATGAAATATATAACCCAGCCAACAGAGATTTTGCGAAACCCTTATGATATTAGTTTATAAATTACGGCTAACATGAGTCTATCAGTAAAATCGCAGATATAAATTATTTAAACTATAATAATTTATATTAAAAACGACTACGAATGAATTAAAATGAACCCTGTGCAATTAATAGTTATTTTTTGACATTTAAAATGGGAATTTGTGTATCAAATTTATGTGACATTTATTTTCCGGTTTATAGATTTACGTATCCATCATTCTTATCACGTGGCATCCCCTTCTAATAGACCAACAACTATAAATAAACGAGACAGAGCAACTCCACACTCAGTTCATTTATCTGATGAAATTTTTGGAGTAGGCAGAATGAGGCATCGACTTCTATCTAAAACCTGTACTTCCAATTAACTCCGTTAGTGAGACATGGGGAGTCGGCAGACTGAGACCCCAAGTTCGATCTAAAAACTGATTTTCGTTATTTTCTTCTTTTTCATTTTGCCTCTTGATTGTGGCCGAAACGTCATTTTTTTATACTTTTTTTTTTAATTTTCATTTAAAATTCTAACTAACTTTTGCTCAACTTTTTTTGAAAATTTTATGTAATAGAGAGAGGGAGAGAGAGAGAGAGATAGAGAGAGAAAGAGCTACAATTTTCAATAGAATTCTACCTTAAATTAGATAAAAAAGAAGATATTTCTAGAAATAGTTACCGTTTCTCTAATGTTCGGGATCCTGAAAAGTTTTTTTTTCTTCTTAAATCACAAATAGACTGTTACATTTTATATATACTCGTATATGAATATGAATTAAATATTTTTAAAAAAACCTAGACCATTCATTTGTTTTAGGATATAAGCATGCTATGTGGTCAGCAAAATGCAGCGTTGCCAAATGCGTGAGAGAATACGAATTCTATCGAGTTCCTGGATTCGAAACCGAACTGGGGTTCGGAATAACACTGACATCGTTGAATGGGGTTCGTTTGAGTTATAACAAGAGAAAAGTCGCCTAAAACACAGTAGTTTGTAATTGTAGTAGAATAAGCTTTAATAAAATTTGTTGATTTGAATATATTGTGATCACTAGACATCGCGTTATATGCACTAACAAAGTGACAAGATGGGCATGCAAATATGCACCAAAAAAGGCAGAAGCATGTACAAAAAATACTTTATGTTCCTAATATTCATTCATTCAAATATTATTATATGTGTGTGTTACTTCGGATATTCTCACGAGTGTGAAATGTAATTGAATGTTCTCGAGATTCGCGTGTGTTTCTCTTGTTTCTCTTAGAAAAAACAGTTTTTCGACGTTTCGATGAGATCTTACGCATCTTCTTCGGTATTATTGATATATATATATATATATATATATATATATATATATATATAGACTTGTGATTATAACATTTTTAAGGTTTTGAATGTAAAAACACAGTTTTGCACCTTAACACCAAACCATTATTTAAACACTCAACGCGGTTTCGACAATTCTAATTTGTCATCATCAAGGAGTTAACCAAACAGTTTGGTTTACTCCATCTTTAGAATTTTATTTGACGCTGCGCTGCTAAGTGTGACTTTGTTATACGTACATAATGTTAAATACAAACAACTAACTAAATTTGATTTGATTCTGTACTAAATTTACCGAAATAAAATTTTAAACCCAGATTGCTTGGGTTATTACATTAAACATAGTCGTTCTGAGGGTTAAACCGATAGAAGTTACCTTCTTCTAGGCTCTTGGAGTTAGGATTGCCTCGTTTTAATATTAAATTTACTCACTTTAAGGCTGTCGCTGGGGGCTATCGCCCCCATCCCCCCACCTTAAGTCGACCCATGATATAAGCTGGTCGGGACATATAAACTTCTTCATAAAATGATCTGAGGAATTACCTGGCGAAACATTATAGTCTAGAGTCTAGTCTAAATGTTCAGAATGGTGTTAATACAACATACAAGACTAAAGATATGTGGATTAGCTTATTCGATCCAGAATCATCTCTAGATCATTGTGAGAAAAAATTAAATTAGCCCATACAAAATTCCAAAAGTTATAAACAATTAAAGATCCTAAAAAATAGTGTTGGGTTCTTAGCTTATAGTTCGTAAACTTTTAATATTTTTGAATTTTGAAAAGAAGTTCATAAAAGAGGAGAAAGTTTACTAAAAAAAGTTACGACTCCCGAAACTTTACCTCCATTTTCCATATAATTTTAATTTAATGCTGAAAATAGCCTTCGGCGCGCCATTGTTAAGTTTCGCGCACGCCCTCGAAAGCGAGTACGTCTTAAATTTTTTTTGAGGTACTTATAGTAAATTGAAGAATCTAAAAAAATATGGTATAATATAAACATTTTAAAGAATTAAGTCCCGTTGAATTTTTTTTAAGTAAAATTTTCAATAAATTAATTAACAAAATTGTCTCAAACTTTCTTTATCCTTCTTAACTAAAAAATTTTTAAAATAATTGCCCTAAAATGTTTTCACTTCGTGGAGCCCTTCTTATATAGATACAAAACAAGATTGTGTCATAAAAGTTTTAAAAATTTTAATACTTTGTTTATAATAATTTTTTAAGTTAACAAAAAAAAACAGAATAATGTTGTAAAAAATTGTTTTTATTTATTATTATATTATCTTTGTTATGCTATTAAAGACATTAACTAAAAAATATATATTTTCTTCATTTGTTCATAAATTGTTAATTAAAAATAATTTGGTCAAGTGCCAGTTAGATTCGCATACTAAGGGTTCCGTACCACCTTCATAATTCTAATATTTCAGTTTCAGACAAGCAGGGTATGAGTGCATTTTCTTATATTTATTTATATATTAATATAAGAAAATATATTAAAAATATATACATTTTCCATACATAGACTTTTTATTTTATCTGCTACATGAATCGTTTGATTTTTATAAAAATACATATGATTTAATTTTCTAATAGGCCAGCAAAAAAAAAACATTAGAGTTTTATTTTACTAATAAACTTTCAGGGAAGCCTTATCATCTACTGTCTGAATTTTGAGGCTCTGTAGATTGGAAGATAAAGGGGAAAATAGGTCAAATTTTAAATAATAAGTTATTAAATCTGACAAATTATTTAAAAATACAAATAAAATATATTTTTCAAAATTTTAGATAGTGTATTTTCTAAAGTGGGAATTAAGTCGATGTTTAATTTTTTTAGATAGATTTTAAACAAATGATTTAAAAATACCATTTATTTGTAATTCACATAATGAGCCTTTTATTTGATGTATTACATGAAGCGTTCGAATATTGAATTTTTATTTTCCATTTAATTATAAAATTTGTCCCCAAAGTGAGCCCCAGTACCTCTAATTGTTTTCAAAATTTTAGGTAGTATGGTTCCAGAAATAAAGCGGGAAATGAGATTTTTTATTTCTTTTTGTTAATATCTTGTAAACAATTAATTTAAAAAATATGAAAAATATATTTTCGTATTCCTCATAAGGAGCCCTTTCATTTGATGTATTGCATGATACATTAAAAAATATTTTTTTTATTTTCCGTTAAATTTTATAATTTAGCCTCCAATATTAATATTAGGGATTTCTTCGTATTTTTCCTGTAAACAAAAAAATTTAGGTCTTATAGTTTGGGGGCTAAAAGGGGGAATCGGTATTTTTTAAAAATATTTTTGTTAATATATTTTCAAATATTTATTTTAAAAATATGAAAAAATATATTTGTATTTGTCATAATGAGCCCTTTGATTTGATATATTACATGATGCGTTAGAAATAATTTTAATTTTATGTTCTCCATTTAATGCTGTAGTTTGCCCCCTAAAATTAATATTAGGGGTTTTCTCCTTCTTTTTCCAGTAAAGTTCAGGTGTGGTCCTATATTTTTTTCAAAATTTTACGGGTTATAGTTACGGAGATAAGGTTGGGGGAATGGGTAAACATTTTTATATTTTTGTTAATATTTTTGTAATAATTTATTTTAAAAACATGAAAAAAATATATTTGTTTTCGCCCTAGTAAGTCTTTTCATTTGATATATTACAAGATGTGCAATTTTAAGTTTATATATTCCATTTAATTCTGTAATTTGTCCTCCAAAATTAATAGTAAACGTTTCTCCTTATTTTTCCGGTAAAATTCAGGTGACACCCTATATCTCCCATTATTTTTCAAAATTTTACTTCTTATAGTTTGGGAGATAAGAGGAGAGGAACGGTGGACTTTTTTGTTTTTTTCCTTTTTCCCCCCAGAAGTACCCTTAAAATCAAAATTTCTTTATTTACGATATGTACTGATTGAGTCACCAAACTATACACTGATACCAAATTTCAACTTTTTTCGTCCAGTAGTTTAGGAGAAAATTGCTGTGATGTGACAGAGAGAGAAATCCGGAGTGATATTATATGGTAACAATTTTGTAGAGAAATGTGAATTATGATTTTTGAAAAAAAATTATTAATAATAAATTTAATTGTTTATATTCGTTTTTTTATATATCTATCATATCTATCGTTTAAATTATTAGTTAAGAAATTTCCTGTTTTTTAATTGTTAACTGCCTTTTCTCTACAAACTTAGGAAAAAATTTATTTATTAACAAATTCATTGTTTATTATGTTAACAATTTGTTATAAACAAATTCTCAAATTTGTAATTATTTTATTTTTCCGGAATGTATTGAAAATTACAAATACGACTTTATTCAGTAAAATAGCGAAAAAAAAATTATTCGATTTTTTATGAATTTTTGAAAATAGACGCGCTACAAAAGTTGCAGCAGCTGATCCATTTGTTAACTTTAAAGCTAATATAACTTTTAAACTATTAGATATACGGCAATAAACATTCAGGCAATTTTTGTAGACAATTAAATGAACTTTTTACCTATTGTTAATTTGTTGTTTTGAGCATTTGTTTATGAAAATTGAAGATTTTTTGGGGTTTTAAGAACTTTTGCGGCTTCTAGCTCAATAAATAATGTGAATTCGGTTATTGAATTTCAAGACAATTTTGTTAAACTATAAATTATGTTACAGTTGCAGTGTTGTTTATTTATTTTTTATTTGATATTTTAGTCATAGTATGTTGTATTAACACCACATTCTGAACTTGGAGGCTAGACTATTAGCATGAACTTAAGGAATTGCCAAGATGATTAGTCTTAGTTTTTAATTTGTTTGCATAGCAAAATTACTCTTTTTGAGGACATCTTTTTCATTTATGATATACAAAATTGTTTATTTATTTCGGGTGACGAACATTTTTAATTGCCTTCTTAAATGATTATCTCTAGCTTCAGTATTCAATGATATTAAGTTGCTTTATTTACAATGATAAAAATATTTAAATAATTAGATCACTCACTAATTGGCATTCAAATTCTATATAATTGTTGTTTCAGATTAATTGTAAGCCTTGAGTCCTCAATTGTGTGCCAGACAGAACATATGAATTTCAAATTAAATTTCTGAAATTCTGAGATTACTGCAATCACTAACGGAATTAGTGGAACAGATCGTAAAATGTTTGTGCTACTATTGTTATCGATATGTTTAATGTATCCAATAATTTATTGGTATTATTTGTATTATGTTAAATACAGAGATTTCAGAAAACTTCCCGGTCCCAAGCCATTACCGGTGATAGGAAATTGGCTACCTAATAACAGCGTCGGTAAGTACCAAAAAATGCAAAATAACTATTTAAGGGCAATATATCGGGAGTGGATTTTAAATAATGGTCTATGTAAAATAGAAGCTTCAATAATTGGAGAACCTCATGTAGCCACAGTAGATTCCTTGATATATCTTTTCTTGTGGTGTTTTCTTTATTTAATGAAGTGTAGTGATTACTTATGCAAATAGCCCCTATGTTTGTATTAATTCTTCATAATTTAAGCCTGCCCAACACGAATATTTCTTATTCATGAAAGTTTTCTTCTTTAATACTTTTTTCGATTTTTCCTTTTATTGTATAAAGCAACTGTCTATATTTATCTAGTGTTACACGGTCAGTTCAAAGAATTTTGAGAATTCTCCGATAGATCCACATTTCAAATGCAGACCTAATTAATTTATGGCAAAAGTCGTGAACGTTCATGATTCTACTCACTGAACCACTGGATGTAATGTTTTATGAGCTAGAAATTCTTACTATATTCTCATGCAAAATTCACTGATTGTTTTGTTCAGTTTGTTGATGAGGGATTGGAAACCTAATTCACTATTGGTCTTCTACGTATTTTATACTAGAGATCAATCAATTGACCTTTATTCGATCTTCTACATTCTCGAATGCTTTTCTGAATGTCCGTTCAACATATAAGCTAAACAGAGTGGTGACAGCCAGGGGCGGCACCAGACACGTGCTTCCAGATTTCTTGGGTTATTACATTAAACATAGCCATTCTGAGGTTTAAACCCATAGAAGTTAACTTCTTCTGGGCTTTTGTAGTTAGGATTACCTCGTTTTAATATTAAATTTACTAACTGTGAGGCTCTCGGTGGGGGCGATCGCCTCCATCGTCCCCCCCCCCTTGGATCCGCCCACGGGACAGCACATATTCCTGTCAAACTCCTCTATGAATCGATATTTTCTCAAGGGTGTTTATAACTGCTTCTCCTTGACTGATGCCAATAAAATTTTTTTATTAATTTGACATCTTTATCATCAAATCCAGTGTTTTGTATTACCTTTATTAATTTCGCATGTTTTTTTTCTATATCAATGGAGCATAAAAAGATGTTGTTGCTTTGGTCATATTTTGTAGGAGCATTTGTAATGTGAATATTGCTTTCGTTGTGCCTATACAAGTCCTGAAGTCAAATTTTGAAGATTCTGTTATGACAGTCTGACTTGTTCTGCGTCCAATATCATAAATCTTGTTAAGAAGTATTGTAGAATTATTACAAAAAGAACGATATTTGTCTTCTATATGTTATTTGTGGTATATTCTTCATTATTTTTATGTTTTCTTGGGAAATAATACCAAAATTGAAATATAAAGCTCTATATTGAAAGAAAAAACAAACGTTTCAAAGTCCATTCTGATTTCGTTGTCCATGGCTTTAAAATATGTATTGAAAATGTAAATTGCACATTGAAAGTTTAATTTATGACATTTAAGTTGACATAAGAAAAATTTGTTGTTCTAAATATACAGGTAGCATAAAAAATTCTAAAGATCGTGTATTATAGTTAAACAGCTTTCAAGTTGAAAGAATTTGAAAGAGTTGTCTTTAGAATTTATAAGTGGCTATCCTAGGTACGACTTTGTTATAAGATTGCGCATTCGCCAAAAATGCGATCAAAGATTTCTGCTGTTTCCGTGATCCTGTTAACGTCATAAGGGAAAACCTAGGAAAAACCTTATGAACTATCCAGATACTGGGTTGTTCAAAAGGAGAAGACCATTAATAATTTCTTCCTTAATTGTCGGTAACCATATACGATTGAATGCTATAGAAGTAGAAGCTATACAATCTTCATTCAAAAGAATTAAGGCTCACTCTTTTATTTTTTTTGTTTGTTTTGTGTTATGTTGTTCTTTGTGAAGTATAGTTGAATTGTCAAATTATATTTTATGGCCTAGGTCCCATGCATGCTCACAAATGTTCGATTTTTCAAATTGTCGTTCCTTTATGTAATTCTTGTGTTCATTTGTTATTACGTTTCCCCAATATAAAATTTCTTGCATTCACAAGGAATCTTGTATATGCAATTTTTTGAGTTGTGAGTTTAGTTGGTTGGTTTTGTTTTCGATATTAGTGGTTTCAGTATATTTCTTGTTTGGAATGTTGTTTTAACATTAGATCCGTTGCTCACTCTTTTCAATCTTTGTGACAGAGCCTGTATATATGGTATAGTTGTAAGTTGTAACTGTAATGTGGTTGCCCTGAGTAGCAGTGTTAAAAAGAGAAGTTCTGAGTTGTTCTCTGTTCAAATCTGTTTAACTCTTTGTTTGTAAATTTTGTGGAGTAATTGTTTCCAGTGAGAACATTTTTTATAATTTTTTTTTGTTGAATTTATTAGTTGGTCTTTGCTCTATCATATAATGACTTAATAACACATTTCTTTACTGTATTCGGATGATTTAAATTGAAATTTAGGTATCTGTTGGTATGAGTTAGTTTTCTATAAACTTCTGTTTCGAATGAAGATTCTGTATTTGTTATTAATATGTCTAGGATAGACAGTTTGTTATTTTGTTCAATTTCTAGGGTAAATTTGATAGTTGGTTTTTTGCTATTTATGTCATTTAATAATTTTTCTATTTCTTTAAGATCATGTTCCCAAATTACGAAAATATTGTCAACGTAAAGCGACCAAACTAAAGGTTTATTTTCTTTTGATAAAATTACTTGTTGTTCAAATTTTGTCATAAATATGTTACTTAATCGAGACCATTTAACGTACGAATAAATGAACACAAGAATTACATAAAGAAACCACAATTTGAAAAATCGAAAATTTGTGAACATGCATGTGACCTAGGACATAAAATACAATTTGACAATTCATCTATACTTCACAAAGAATAACATAACACAAAACGAAAAATAAATTACTTCTATAGAATTCATTGTATCTGCTTACCGACAGTTAAGGAAGAAATTATTAATGGTATTTTCCTTTTGAAAAATCCAGTATTGGGATACTTCATAAGTTTTTTCCAAGGTTTTCCCTTATGACGTAAATGGGATCACTGAAACAGCAGAATTCTTTGATCGCATTTTTGGCGAATGTGCTATCTTTCAACAAAGTCGTACCTAGGAACGCCACTTATAAATTCTAAAGAGAAATCTTTCAAATTTTTCCTAATTGAAAGCTGTTTAACTGTAATACATTATCTTTAGAATTTTTTGTGCTACATGTATATTTAAAACAACAAATTTTTCTCTTGTCAACTTAAATGTCATAAATCAAACTTTCAATTTGCAATTTACATTTTCAATGCATATTTTAAAGCCATTGACAACAAAGTCAGAATCGACTTTGAAAAGTTTGGTTTTTGTTTCAATATACAGCGTTTTATTTCAATTGTGGTGTTATTCGCCAAGAAACCATAAAAATAATAACGATATTTTCTGAATTGCTGTGATTTCGGGCCTCTCTATGCATGATTCTGAAAGAAAACTATCTTTCTCTGTGTTGTTGAATAGAAGTCTCAACCATTGTATTTTTTTGTCAATAGTTGTTATAAGTTTGCCTTGTGAACTGACTAATGAGAGTGAGTTGTGGGGTTTGAATTAATTGTTAGATCTTTTACTTCTGCATCTGCTTAGAAAAGACGAAACCTATGGCCGACAGTGGACGGGACTACGTTGGAGGATGATTATTAAACTAATTGTTGCCCCAGTACGGCGAATCTTGGAAAAAATCCTCATTGGCATTTTGCACGCGAGGTAACATAATTTTTGCACATTGTTATATTATAAAATCGAAGCAATGCTTAGCGTTATTTTTCTAAATCTTTATTCTACAGATATCATGAAAGGCATGCAGGACATTTATGACAAATATAAACCGAGATTCGTTTTATACACCGGATTTGAAGTGAAAGTCTTTCATTCGAAACCTGAGCATAACCAGTACATTCTAAATTCTTCAGTACATATCAACAAAACAGCCAGTCTGGGGGTAGTAAAAGGATTCCTTGGTGACGGTCTCGCTTGTAGTGAAGGTAAGTTTCAAGACAAATATTTTAGTAAGATTTATAGTGAGTTCATTTGTTAGGTGATAAATGGCGAAACCGGCGAAAAATGTTGAATCAGTGTCTGGGAATAAATTTAATGGAAGGATTCGTCAGTATTTTCAATAAAGTTAATGACGTTCTAGTAGAAAAAATGGCGGAAGCAGCTGGAAAAGGAGCAGTTGACATTCTAAATTTTACGACGTATTCAACCTTGGATGCTGTTCTGGGTTAGTATCGTTTTTAGTTTTTAATTATACTCGACCGAACTAACCCGGCTGTCAAATAAGAAATCGTTATCTAAATGATCAGAAAGATAACACTTCTAATTACGTTCTTTGTTTCCAGAAAACTATTTATAATTACCATTTTGATTTAAATAATAAACCTGCAATTTGTTGTATTGTATGTTAATTGGTAATTATTGAGTAGTTGCAGATTTTCGTGTCTTGATCTATGTATTCTGAAGATGGAGCTTTTTCTACAAATAAATTACATTTTGAAAGATTGGGAATTTTGAACCAATTCCTTCTAATATTACTGTTCAATTTTATCAAAAATAAGGCCTTCAGAATATGGTTTGACAGTAATCCTGTCCACACACTAATTTTTTGAAGGGTCTGATTGTGACACTACCGGAAAAAATGTGGGTTTATATCAGACCAAAATTACATTCGTCAGTGATGCAAACAGACTATATATAGCCACTCGTCTATTAGACTGGGAATAATTAGATCGCTAAATTGCATTCTTCGGTTAGGGTCATCTTCTGTTAGTTCTTGTAGTAATTTCGCTCAACTTTGTGAAGTTTACCACCGAATCCTACATAAATAAAAATTCCTTTATTATTTTCTTACAATGGACGACCGTTAAACCATTGGCAAACAAATAATTAGAATTATAAGCCCTACCAACAAATCAAAACTAAACTATAAACCAACATTTCTAACTATAAAAATAATTTCAATAGAAAAGAAGGTTTAAAACTCAACAGTACCTATATGGGATCCAGCTCAAAGACTCACGAAACCAAAGCCATCGATGATTTCACCAACGCCCGCGCTTCTGAACATGTCTGTCTCATAGCAGATGACACGTTCCTGAAAAATTGCAATAGATCAAAGCAACTGGGAAAAAATTAATCTTGGGAAAGGTGATTTTTTGTTGAGTCGTCATGGATTTCTGTAACAAAGTAACGGCTGTCACCACATAATTTTTGATTATATCTTTCATGAGAGCTATTTACAATTTAAACACTTGGTTATCATGTTTGTTGGTAATTTTGAAGTGGGATCTAAGATGGGAAATAATTTACGTTATGAAAACGGCTCAGGGGCGGATTCAGTCCAGATTCAGGGGGAAGGGGAGCAGCGATTTCATGCGTCGGAGGGGGCGATCTCATAAGAAATAAACCTAAATAGGAGTGTTCTCTATGACTTTGAATAGAGTCTTTGCCTATTGTATTAAAAATAGTGGATCTTTGGTTTAAACCCACATATATTTCTTTATTTTAACTTCTTGTATGTAAGATTTTTTTCAATGTAGTGCTGAACTAATTGACCTTGAGACTTTCAGATGTGGCAAGCGCCTACATCGCAGCCCCTCCTTCCCAGATCCGTCCCTGAAACGGGTCTTTTCTTGTATTCTGATTTGGAAATTGGAAATTGGAGGCTGGAGTGTGCATGATCACTTGCGTGAAGTGGGTCTAACCTCTACCTCGATTGCAAAAGAATACCTATCCGCTAGCCCTATATCACGCCCTTTCACAACTCACAACTTGTGAATTGGATTCTGGGATATCTCCATTATTTAGAGTCTTTGTCACAAATGAAATAGTTTCTTTTTTCAGAGACCCTCATGGGTATTACGTTAAATGCCCAAGAAAATTCCAACCACAGTTACATAGAGAATACGAATAAAATACTCAGAATTATTGGACTCAGATACTTTTCCGTTTTCTTTAGAAATGAATCGATCTTCTTGATGTTTTCGCAACAAAAAGATAAGTACTTGAAATATATCGCAGATTTGAGAAAGTTTACAAACAATGTTATCGAAAAAAGATTAAAGGAGATCGAAAAAATGGAGAACCAACATGTGGAAGACAACACGTTGGGAATAAAGAAAAAGGTTACCTTGATGGATAAACTACTAAATGAATACCGGAAAGGTAATATTGATTTTGAAGGCGTTAGGGAAGAGATACAGACTTTCATGGCAGGAGTAAGTAGCAAAAATACAATCAAGTTTGCTTTTCTAAATTGTTTGTTACTGAAAATTGCAATAATTTATAAGTATTTCTCCGAGATTATTCGGAGTAAGAAAGTGATGCATGCGAAAGCTTCTTCTGAAGCATTCTCTATTGTATGTTCAAGAAGGTGAGGTTGATATGCCATGAATTTATGGAAACTGAATCTCGAGCCGCACATTGGCACCACTAGGTTCAAAACCATCGACAGCTCGTAATTTTTATCGAAATTTATAAATGCTTGTTGCAGGAAGCTCTGATGAGAAAGCTGAGCCGCTCGAAGCCATTAATTAATTAACTATTTTAATTCTACTTGATCAAGCATTTTCAAATATAAATACATATAGCTATAACATTAACTATTAATTAAGTATATAATCCCAAACCCTTATTTATTATATACAGTTTCTTACAATAACATATGAATTAATATTTTGAAAAATTGTAATGTAAGTTTATAAAAATATTTTATCAGTAAACATCTAACGATCTAATTCTACGAAAAAGTTGGAAGTCAGTCAGTACTTATATGTTTTTATAATTTTAACAAGCTTTAATAATAAAAGTATATTAAATTAAATAATTTCAAGAGTAGATAAGCAAGGTAACTTCAACGCCACGACTAGGTCCAGAACGGCGGAAACGTTGGTTGTTGAAATTTTAAATTGAAATTGTTGTGTTGCGGGTTGCGGCGCGCGCAGGCAGTGGCGGTTTGAATAAAAATGGCGCCATCATGCGGCGGTTGTGGTAAGTAAATAGAAAAAAGCATTGGTTGGGTTTCGAGCCCGGGACGGCGTCGTGTGTGTTGAAGTTTCCACTATATGGGCTGGCAAGCCAGTTGAATAATGTTGTGTTTTGGTTGATGGCTATGTGCGGGTCGGCTCGTGTGGGTTGTTCGTTTCTGCGATGGTGGGGAGTCATTTGAATAAGGTTGTTTTTTAGATTGTGGTTATCTGAGTGTTGTTTATAGGAATATGTTATTTGGTGTTAAAAAATGGAGAAATTGGATTTCGGGGGTAAAAGTCGGGAAATGGGATTTCGGGAATAAAAGTCGGGATATTAGAAGTCGGGATATGGGATCTAGGAATAAAAATATTTGGTGTATATATTAATTTTACAATAAAGTATAGATCCAGGAGAAGACGGTCATAGTTTCTTGTCAACTATAGACGAATGCAGATCGTTAAAAATGCCTTTACTTAAATCAAGCTTTGTAATATTCACATTAATTTTGGAAAACATCTTGTATGTCAATATACCTAGTGGAATCAAGAGCATGGCTGTTTGTACTGCAAGGAAAAAATGTTTAGATCCCTCCGACTATACGTTGATGTTTCAGGAACGATTAAACGACGGGCAGCTGCTTGTATATTTTGCTTTTCTGTCAAACAGCACTGAAGTTCAAGCTGAAGCTGATATTTTCAGACGGCACCGAAGGTGACACTGATTGGATTTCAAGAGAGACATCATGTGAAGGTTGCTACCCGGAATGTCTTACAAGTCAACATTCAACAGGAGCTTCACAAGTTGCTAATTCTTATTAGCACAATACTATCTGCTATCTCAGTATTGTTACTTAAATTAATTGTGCAATGTATAAGAAAGAAAATGAATAAAAACACCTACAACCTTATTCAAATGAGTCGCCCGCCATCGCGGATACGAACAACCCACACGAGCCGACTCGCACATAGCCATCAACCAAAAGACAGCATTATTCAACTGGCTTGCCAGCCCATATGTGGAGACTTCAACACACACGACGCCGTCTCGGGCTCGAAACCCAACCAATGCTTTTTTCTATTTACTTACCACAACCGCCGCATGATGGCGCCATTTTTATTCAAACCGCCACTGCCTGCGCGCGCCGCAACCCGCAACACAACAATTCAATTTAAAATTTCAACAACCAACGTTCCCGCCGTTTTGGACCTAGTCGTGGCGTTGAAGTTACCTTGCTTATCTACTGTCAAGTTCGAGTTGAACTCGCATACTAAGGGTGCCGTACCACCTTCAAGATTCTAATATTCCAGTTTCAGACCAGCAGGGAATGAGTGCATTTTCTTATATTTACCCTAATATCTTTTAAAGGAAGCGTTTTGAATTTATAAAAAATATACACTTTCATTTTCCACACATAGACTTTTTATTTTATCTGCTTCAGGATTCGCTTGATTTTTATAAGAATACATATGTATTTAATTTTCTAATTTGGCAAAATAGGTCGTTTTAAATTATAAATTATTAAATCTATTATAAAAATTATTTAAAAATACAAATAAAATATATATTTCAAATTTTAAATAGTGTAGTTTCTAAAGTGGGACTTAAGTCGATGTTTAATATTTTTGTTAATATCTTTTAAACAAATGATATAAATATATGATATATTTGTAATTCACATAATGAGCCTTTTATCTGATATGATGCGTTCGAAAATTAAATTTTTATTTTCCACTTAATTGTATAATTTGTTCCTAAAATTACTATGGAGGTTTTCTTATGAATTTCAACTGAGCACCAGTACCCCTAATTATTTTCAAAATATTAGGTAGTATCGTTTCGTATATAGAGCAAGAAATGAGAATATTTTATATCTTTATGTTAATGTCTTGTGAACAATTAATTTTAAAAATATGAAATATATATATTTGTATTCCTCATAATGAGCGCTTTCATTTGATGCATTGCATGCTGCGTTAAAAAAATATTTTTTTATTTTCTGTTTAATTCTATAATTTGGCCCCCAATATTAATATTAGGGGTTTCCTCGTATTTTTCCTGTAAACAAGGTCTTAAAGTTTGGGGAATAAAGGGGGGAATGAGTAATTTTTTGAATATATTTTTTTAATATATTTTAAAATATTTATTAAAAAATATATAATGACAAATACTAATATAAAAAATATATTAGTATTCGTCATAATGAGCACTCTGATTTGATATATTACTTGATCTGTTAGAAACAATTATATTTTTTTATTTTCCATTTAATTCCATAATTTGCCCCCCCAACCTGAATATTAGGGGTTTCTCCTTATTTTTCCAGTAAAGTTCAGGTGAGGCGCTATACCTCCATTTTTTTTCAAAATTTTACAGCTTATGGTTTCGGAGATAAGAGCGGGGGAATGGGTAAAATTTTTTATATTTTTGTTAATATCTTTTAATTAATTCATTTTAAATATATTGAAAAAATATATTTGTTTTAGTCATAATGAGCCCTGTCATTTGATATATAACATGATGCGTTAGAAACAATTTTAATTTTATATTTTCTATTTAATTCTGTAATTTGCCCCCCAAAATTAAAAGTAGAGGCAGGTCAGACCCTATGCCTCTATTTTTTTTCAAAACTTTAGGTTTTATAGTTTCGGAGATAAGGGGAGGGGGAATGGGTAAATTTTGGTATATTTTCGTTAATATCTTTTTAATTATTTTTTTAATATGAAAAAAATATATTTCTGTTCCACAGAATGGGACCTATCATTTGATATATTACATGATGCGTTTGAAAAAAAAATCATTTAATTCTATAATTTGCCCTCCAAAATTAATATCTTCTCCTTATTTTTCCTGTAAAGTTGGGGCAACAATCTATATCTCCTATTTTTTTTTTCAAAATTTTAGGCTCAGTAGTTTCGGGGATCAGGGGGACGGACGGTCGATTTGTTTAGTTTTTCCGCCCTGAAGTACCCCTAAAATCAAAATTTCTTCTTTTACGCTATGTACTCCTGATCAGGTCACCAAACTATACATTGATACCAAATTTCAATCTATTCCGTCCAGTAGTTTAGAAGAAAATGGCTGTGATGTGACACAGGCAGAAATCCGGAGTGATATTATAAGGGAATCCGTATATTGTATATACGGAACCCTAAAAACTTATATTTTACCCTAAAAACGTAGAAAAGCTATATTTTAGTTGTCATTTGATTGGTTCCTTGGTTGGTTGGTTTATGGTCTTAGAGGAGGTGCATAATTAAATGCGTATCCATATATGCGTATATCTTCTATATTAACAATTTCAATAATTATTAATTAATTAATTATTAACTGATTAAAAAGTTATTAACGATTATTTTATCCTTAAAATTAAATTTGAATTTGAAGAAATGAATATTTTACGTAAGGAAAGGAGGGTGGTTGGGTGATGAACTTGTATCTTACAGTTTCTTACATGTGGGTGGGTGGGGGTCAGTAAACCCATAAAATTCGTCTTACGTAATTTATGGATGTTCCCAAATTACAATTTATAATACAAGCACTTAAAGGAAAAATAAAGACCTGGGGAAATCACAAAAGGTGTTTGGAGATTTCTGATTAAAAATTAGACATTAACTTCATCGTACAAGGTCTCTAAAGATCTTTTTTAGGTCATATGAATTGGAGGGTCATGTAAAGGTCGAATTAACAAAAAAAGAGTAAAAATGCAGGGTTTTTGAGGTCGCTAAATCCAAACTGCGGAATCTGAAAAAATATATTTGTTACACAGACATTTGTCTAGAAGTAGGAAGTCATTTGAGAATTGTGTTTAGAGCACTACTCAAGACAAAGATTATTTATATGTAATAAATATAAATTGAAAGAGTGGTTTTTTAAACATAACACTTAACTGAAAACTGAAGTATTGATTGCATGCACTCATATATTTCACACTTCTTTGACACATCGCATTTTAAAATTTTATAAGCTGTAGGCTTGAGAGCCTATAAACCTTTCTTTTATATCCTGGATCATTTTTGGTTTCTCGTACAGAAAGCATTGATGGCAAATATGAAGTAGTTCACACTTCTTTGACACGGGTCTGTAAACCTTTCTGCCTATATCCTGAATCAGCCTTTTTGGTCTCACATTTTGCGGGTCTCAGTTTTGCTTTCTTGTAGAGAATTGCGTCTATAACCATGATCTATGATACCACGGCCAGCGTTTTATCGTTGATAATTTTCTGACAAAGCAAATTTTTACCTCGTAGTGTTTTGTGAAGAAACTGGTTTATGGCAGCTGTTTAGTACAGACATTCTTAGCAATTGCGTCTTTCTTATATTGCTTGATTGCGATCACTCATTTGAACTGGTGCTGAGAACAATAGTTTAATTATACAGTCACCTTTCTCCTCATATCAGGTATCAAAGACATACTGTTGGATTTCATTTGTCGAAAATTCTCATTTAACAGTTATCACTCCCATTCCTGCCTGTATGAGTGGGAGGTTCCGTTAAGAAGCTTTCGCTTTATTCGGTATATGTGGTATTTTTCAGGGTCATGAAACTTCTGCTGGTCTTCAAGCTTTCGTTTTATACGCTCTTGCTCGAAATCCAGGAGTGCAAAGGACTCTTTACGAAGAAATTATGTCACTTGCTCCTACTGGTGATTTCACAATGGATCAATTGGCAAACATGCCTTATTTGGAAATGGTGATCAAAGAAACCTTAAGATTGTATCCACTAGGGCCGTATATAGAAAGGCAGATTTTGGACGAATTTGAACTAGGTATATTTAGATATGAATATTTTATAAATTTTTAATAACATGGGGTTTTAGATGGAATCAAGTATCCAGCAGGTACCGTGTTCTCTATACCAATAATAAACATTCATAGGGATCCTGACATTTATCCGGAACCCTATAAGTTTGATCCAAGTAGATTTTCACCAGAGAATGTCGACAAGATCCCAAAATATGCCTACTTGCCCTTTAGTGCTGGAATCAGGATGTGCATAGGTAATTATATTTTCCGAGAAAGGAAATATGTAACCCAGTCAACAGAGATTTTGTGAAACCCTTATGATATCACTTGAACAATTAATATAGGCTACGGCTAATATGACTATCAGAAAAATTGTAGAAATAAATTATTTAAACTAAAATAATTTATATTAAAAAAACTGAATAGAAATGAATCACAATGATCCTAGTTTAAACACCCTGTTCAATTATTTTTTGACATTTAAAATGGAACTTTGTGTAGCAACTACATGTGACATTTACTTTCCGGTTTACAAATTTACATCACCATCACCACACAGCCCCCTTATCATGTACCCTCCCCTTCTAATCAAATATATATATATATATATATATATATATATATATATATATATATATTTGTTCTTAAGTTTTCCCGGGTAATAAATGTATGAGGCGGTTTCCGAGAATTCATCCGCGTAGTTAATGACGGATTGCTGCTGGGACCGATGGTAAAATGACGACGTTTCGGCAGAGTCACATCTGCCCTCTTCAGGTTGGTTCGCATAATTCTCGTATCTTTCGGCTTACGTTTCTAGTTACTAGAATATGACAGTTATCAACTACGCGGAGAAATACCCGGAAACCACCTGACCTGATATATTTCGATTGTTTTTTAATTTTGGGCTTAGCAGTTTCGGCGGCAGAGCATGTGGAATGAATCGGTTTTTGCATAATTCCTTTAGTATCTTTTAAATAAATCACTTCAAAATGACAAAAATAAATAACAGTATTTCTCATGATGCGCTTGAAAAGGAGAACTAGGATTTTCGATTTATTTTTTCTATAAACAATATTATTACTTACTAGTTTTAGAGATAAGGGAGAGTGGTGAATTTTTGTAAAATTTTTCTCTACAAAATACAATTCGTTCAATTACACAAATTCAAATGTCCGGAAACCTGAAAATGTTTTTTTTTCTAATTCACAGAGGACAGGGATGCTCTTCAATTATATTCCTATGCATTAAATGTTTTCCAATAACAGGATGTCCATATATTATTTTTTTAGGTTATAAACATGCAATGTGGTCAGCAAAATGCGCTGTTGCCAAATGTGTGAGAGAATACGAATTCTATCCCGTTCCTGGATTCGAAATCGAACTGGGGTTCCGAATAACAGTGATGTCCATGAATGGTGTTCGTTTGAGTTATAAGAAGAGAAATGCTGCGT
The DNA here is from genome assembly GCA_034190945.1 of Octodonta nipae. Classification (NCBI taxonomy): domain Eukaryota; kingdom Metazoa; phylum Arthropoda; class Insecta; order Coleoptera; family Chrysomelidae; genus Octodonta; species Octodonta nipae. The sequence continues at coordinate 21,998,281 of CM067223.1, forward strand.
AAAACACAATTGTGTCTGTAATTGTAGTATAATGAGCTTTAATAAAATTTGTTTGTTATCAATGTATTATGATCACTAGACATTGCATTATATGCACTATCAAATGCCAAATTAGCATGAAAAAATCCACTAAAAGTGGCAGAAATTTCTTCATGTGCCCAACATATGCCCAATCAAAAAATCATTTTCATTTTGGTATTTATGTATTTTAATGATACCAAAACTTTCAAAAACAGAGTGATGGTGGGAGGGTGAGAGGGGATTCAAATCTACAAGAATGTCAACAATAAATTGAAGACAATACTTTAATGGTAATGTAGGAATAGTTGCTGAAAAGACAGTCATTATACAAGTGTAGGAGTATAATCTAGCGACAACAAAATTATGTAGGTTGTGCAAATATTTCGTTAGAGAGAGAGTGAGAGAGAGAGAGAGATATTTGTGATTTCCTTACAGCAAATTCTCAGATATTGCACATGGAAGTATTCCAGGAACATTAGAGAGATGAACTTGGAATCCATCGAGCCACCTGTCTGATGCTGCTGAAGTTCTTACCCATCATGTCATCAAGAATAATGAATTGTCGAAATTGGAAAAACTGGGGGTTGATTTAACTGATTCTAATAGGAATTCGTCATCTATTTTAATATACTAGTGCTAGTGGAACGAAAATCAAAAAATACTGTCATTGTTATTTTAAAGGAAAACAAATATAAGGTGGGCCGAGGAATATAAGCTAAATCAACAGACAAGAAGATTGCTCTATCCATAGAATCCATAGGATGGTTGGAATTAAGTTAGTTATACAGGGTGGTTCTATAAATATTGTATTGGGTGGCACCTAAATAGTTGCGTATACTAGGTGGTTGAAATAAGAGTGGAGCAAAACTATAGTTATACAGAGTGGATATTTGCGTTATAAGACGGATAATAATTATAGTTATACAAAAGGCTTTAAAAATTGTCAGAAGCAGTTGAATATACAGGATGGTTGAAATATAAGGTGGCGTATAATTACAGTTATACAGGGCGTTTTAAAAAAGTTATATAAAGTTATTATATATTTTGGAACATAAATAGTTGCTTGGACAAGGTGTTTGAAGTAAGCGTGTGGTAAAATTATTGTTATTGAGGGGAAATTTGTTACAGAAGCATAAGCAGTTAGGGTATTTGAATTATAGGACATAGGACGGGGTATAATTATAGAGAAGGGTTCAAAAAAAGCAGTTGCATATACCGGGTGGTTGAAATAAATGGTAGAGGAAAATTATAGTAATAAAATGTTGTTCAAAAAGGTGAATTTTGTTATATAGGGTAGACCATGAGCAGTTGCATAAATAGATTACTAGACATATGGGGCGAAGTAAAATCATTGGTTTATAGGAATAAATTAAACAATAGGAAAATAGAAGGAGTTAATAGTCCGGAGAAAATTTATACTTATACAGGATGGTTTTAATGATATCAGGACTGTTGTAATATTGTGTTGAGTTAAATTATAGTTGTACAGGGTAATACAGAAATTGATAGAGCAATAATTTATATAGGGGTGACCAATACACAGAAGCATATACAGTGTGGATGCAATATAGAAAGTGGTCCAAAATAATAAAACAAATAAAAAAGTTAAAATATATTTGAATAAAAATTAGAGAGGCAGAAAAAGAGAGAGATAAGAATAGGCTAAAATTTTCAATTGAATTGTACCTTAAATCATATAAAAAAGAAGATATGTCTGAAAATAGTGATTGATTGCATACGTTTTCAAAACGGTTTTTATTTTAAGTCAGCTGAAGTCGGTTCTATTTTAGATATAAATTATATAGTATCTGTTACAATGCAAAGTTTTTGTAAAAAAATTATTCCTTAAATATCTAGTTTTATTATTTTTTAACGAGACGTTTAGACATTTGCACAGGCAGAAATGGTACCTACTCAAGCCAACAAAGTAGTAGCTGCTTTAATTATTGGTGAATCTAGAAAGAATCACCATAAAGTGAAAGATGTATTTAATGAGAAGTATCTAGAATTTTTTTTTCGGTCCCACTATGAAATTTTCTTGGGAAGACCCAAAAAAATCCCTCAAAGTTTAAGACCTTAATATTAATATTAAGTGCTCGACCAAGAGGTATAAAGATAAATACACAAAAACTATAATTTTTCATTTTTAAATTTCTATAAGTCAGGGGAATTTCATTGCATCGGTTTGACTATAGACAGATATTTTTCAGAATTGAATGCTCTACAAAAGTGCCCAGTGCGCCAAGTCGTAACTCACACCGGCGAGGTAGTACGGGATCTAATTTTTTCACGAAATAAGCGTTTCTTCCCAATTATCACGTAAATGACAAGAGCTACAGGAAAAATGAGGAGGTTGTAGTATATTCAGTTTTCTTAAAATAATGTCCTATAAATCGAATTGCTAAGATCAATATTTAGCGAGATATTAAGCCTTGAATCGGATCATTTTCGCCAATAATTGACACAAACGTATTAAAAAAATCACAGAAAAGTCAATTCAAGGCTAAATATTGTTCTTAGCTATTCGGTTCATAGAACCTTTTTTGTAGGAAATTGAATATACTACAACTTTCTCGCTTACATTTTTCCTGTAGATCTTGTCATTTATGAGATAATTGAGAAAAAATGTGAATTTCGTTAAATATCAGGTTTAATAGTACGACTTGGCCGCAATGGGCACTTTTTAGAGCGTTCAATTCTGAAACATATCTGTCTAGAGTTAAAGCGATGCGAGTTTTTGTGTATTTTCAATGGGAAATCTTTAGACCTCTTGGTCGAGCACTTAATATTAATTTTAAGATCTCAAATTTTGAGCGAATTTTTTTTGTCTTTCTAAATTCCAAAAAGTTTCATGGTGTGACCGAAATAATTAAAGTCGAAAAAATAGCACCCTAAATTCTAGATAGTACTATTTCGAGGACTTACTTGATGGAGCTTCTTCAGAAGTTTGAAGCAATAGGGAGTGTTAAACAGTTAGTAATAACAAAAAGATTGACATAATCCACACAAATTAAAAATGGTGCACCAACTTTCAAATAACCACCCCGACCAGCCTTCAGTGGAAATGTGAACAAACAAAATGTACCGTATTGAAGTGACACAAATCCGCACATCTTTCGTGAAAAACGAACTCAATATCCACAAAAGTAAATGTTTGGGCTGCTATTTTGGAAAATCACATGGTTGGACGTGTATTCCTTAATACAAACTTAACCGATGAGGTGTATCTGGAGATGTTACAAAATGCAATTGAGCGGCTAATTGTTGAAATTCAGGAAGATAAACCAGATGAATTCGGCAATTTGGAAATATCATTTCAAAGGGACAACGCAACACAAGATATCAGTCCCGTCACGTATCGCCACGTGTTCAACTAGTTTAAGCGAAATGTTCAACGCGTGTCGCAACAATATCTCCGCAGTGTCCAAATAATGTTTCCGCAGCGTTTCAACATGTTCCATAATTTTCCTGAAAGTGTCCCACGCATGTCCCAGAGATGCCCCACAAGTGTTAACAAAGTATTCCTATAGACTCCCACAAATATTCTCATTTTGCTCCCCAGATGACCCCAAAATGCCCTAAATATCCCCAAGAAACCCCAAAGACTGCCGTCTATACACTACCATACTCCAATTGACCGAAGGCTGCCGGTCTATACATGACAACACTCGTAAAGGCCGAAGGCCGTCGGACTATATAGTAGGATAGTCCTAAAGGCCGTTGGCCGCCGGTCTATGCAGTAGGCCACTCTTAAAGACCGAAGGGCGCCGGTCAATACATTAGAACACTCCTAAAGGCCGAGGGCCGCCGGTATATACTGTGAAATACTCGTAAAGGCCGAAGCACTGCAGTGCTGCCGTTTCTACCGATTTTTCGGTAGTCTACCGATTTTTTACCATTTTCAAGTTATTCTACCGATCTACCGAATTTCAAATGAAATTTACCGATTTTTTAGAGTAACGGCCAATTTGCCATTTTTTTTTTATTTTATCAATAAAATCTTTAAAAAATCAAATAAATAAGGATGAAACGAGTTTTTTTATCAACTATTAATAAATAGCTGTAGTTACAATTTTGCAAATCAAATTTAAATTTAATAAATATTATAATACTATTCTAAAAAGTACTTAAGCATTATTCTTAAACAACGAATAGGAAATGTAAACAGTGGTGATGTGAAAATGCTTGGCCCCAAAAAAGATATTTTTATTACAAACGAGTAAATTCTTATTAAAACTAACATCTGGTAATACAAATTTGTACAGGAAAAAGGTGTTATTTCGGTTGTTAGAGTATTAAAAAATATTTTTAATGTTTTACGAACTATATACGATTGTTTTTTGAAACGAGATTATATTTTAAAAACTCCTTTCGAGAAAATAGATTTAAAAAATCCTAGTAATTTCCTAGAAATAAAAAATATGTATTTCGGAGCAAACGTAGGAAAATATATTCTTACTAGCGATATAACACAACAAATTAACTTCTTCCAGTTATGGTGTCTCGATTTTTATATAGAAAGTTGCTCACAAATTGTTAGTCGCTTTTCTTTGGAAAAAAATCCTATAGAAAGTTTTGGTTTTTTGGATTCATTAGTGGTTAAATCTGGAATTAGAACCTCCATTTTAGATGTAGTAGTACATTTTCCAAATTTAGTTGATGAGAACCAACTGTAAATTCTTGACACGGAGTGGCGCTTACTAAGAAATGTGGAACAAATTCAAACATTTAGTTATAATGTCGAAATATTTTGGTCAGAAATTAAGGAACTTAAATTAATTTTGTATTTAATATTATATGTCTGCCTCATCCATCAGCCAATGTGGAACACATTTTTTCATCAATTAATTTGATGAGACTAAACAAATAAATGCTCTAAACACAGAAACCATAACAGGGTTGTTACATACTAAACAACATATTGGAAATAAAAGCTGTTTTGATTTTCCAATTGAAAACAATTTAATTTTAAATTTCAAAACCAACAAATAAATACTATTGTCTAATAATTTATTTATTATGGTATTTACGATTGTATTATTTTCATTAATTTTTTTAATTTTATATGCATAAATAATTTTTTTGAGAACATTTTATACTATTTATTTTCCTAGCAAATAAGTCTCTTGCTTTTCTATTATATATCACATTTAAACCATGTAGTATACCAACTTTCCGATGGCTACCGAAATCTACCGAAATTTACTCTTGAATTCTACCGATTTCTATACTTTGGGCTGTGGCAGCACTGCGAAGCAGTAAGACGCTACCTGAAGGAAGAATCTTGTGATAGATGGATTGGACGGCGAAGTGCCATAGAAAGGTTAACCCGGTCAGCGGATCTGACACCATGAGATATTTTTGATTGAAATCCAAGATTTACGCTACGGAACCCGACAATATTAACTTTAAACAAAGAATTATTGAAGATTTTAGGGCAGTTTCAGCTGACACATTCGCAATTTTAGTTTTTATTTAACATATCCTTCAAAATTGGCCTAAACCCAAACAACATTAATATGTCATCTGTTATCACTAGTAAAGGGCTATGCAACCATTTATTTTCACAATTTCATTAGTGTAAGTATATCCGTTCAAAAGATACGGGGAGGGAGAGAACTTATGACTGGCACTATATAGGTCTGTGACACACCATCGTTTTCTCATTCCAGGATGGCTACCAGGTCAAAGAAACTAAATTTATACTGTAAGTATTGCACTAAAATTAAATTAATTAATTATTTAGTTTCTAAAATATTTTTTCAAAAATTCAACCAGAGAAAAGTATCTAAAAATTCCATGGCTTAAAAAAAAGTTGAAAAATATGCTAAATTAAAATGTTTAGATTTAGAATTCAACCATTTGTACACTAAAAGTAAATTAAATAATAACGAGTTTGCACAATGGATGGAGTTTCAGCGACGTTTGTTTTGCATGATAAATGCAGAGAATAACAATAGAATGCGAAAACAAAAAACTCAGTTATGTTCAAAAAATAAAAAAAAGTACCTCTGAAATATTCATCAATTGTGAAAAACTATTCGGCTCAAACTTTTAATAAAGGAGAATTAAAATTGTTAAATAATGGCTTAAAATTTGGCATTCTTCAACATGGTAAAGTTCTCATGGATGTTGTGGCTAGTGTTGAAAGTTCAATTCAGCACTTACCAGCCACTTCGAAAGGATTTATCCGTGAACAGGTTTGAAATAAAATTAAAAAAGTCATTGAATAATAAACAACAAAAGAAAAACAAGATACAAACTAATGTTATTAAACGATTGAAAAACAAGGACGTTTTCTACCTAAAAGCCGGTAAAGGTAACAAAGTAGTAATCCTGGACAAATTCGATCATTTTGATAGAATTAGTAACGTAATTGCAAATGGTCCATATTCAAAATTAGCTCGAAATCCATTATTAAAAATGACAACAGAAGTAAACAAAGTCGTTAAAACATGTAAAATGATTGTAAGCCCTGAGCTGAAACGTAGATTACATGTTTCTAATTCTACAATCCCCAAAATTATATGGTCTGCTAAAAATTCACAAATCGTGAAAAACAGTACGTCCTATCGTTTCAGCGATTAACGCCCCCACATATAAGTTAGCAAAGTGGTTGAGAAATTAACAATTCGAGAATTTACTTTATCCACGAAAAAACCTTTAGTGTTAAAAATTCTTTAGATTTCATTAAATCCGTACAAAATGTGTCACTACAGCCAGGGGAAATTCTAGTATCGTTCGATGTTACCGGTTTGTTTCCTAGTGTACCCATTCCATAGATTTTGAAGTACCTTTGGCCGGAAATAAACGATTTTATTGCCCTTACAAAATTGTGCATGGGTCAAAATTGTTTTCAATTTGGAGGCTGAATTTATGAACAGAAAGAGGGAACGGGCATGGGGAATCCCTTATCTCCGTTCCTTGCTAATTCGTTAACGTGCAGATTCGAAATTGAGGCAAAGAAGGATTCCCAATATTTGCCTAGGGTATGGCTAAGGTATGTGGACTATATATTTGCTGTTTTTGATACGAATAAGTTTAATATTAGTGACTTTGTCTAATATCTTAATAATAAATTTTTCACTATTAAATTTAGGTAAGACCTAGAAAATAAAGGGAGTCTCTCATTTTTAGATGTACTTGTTCTAAAAAATGCTAATAAACGTTTAGAATTTGACCTATATATGCGGATACCAGCACATTTAGATACTTACCTAATAATTCCTTTCACTGTCAACAACACAAAACGGCAAAAGGGCATTAAAAGAATTTTGTGGGAACTTGGTATAGAGAACAATGAAAACTTTACAAGAACTAATGGGCAATCCTAAGGATAAATTTAATGACTTCGAAAAGTCCGGAGTATATGAGATTAAATGTAATGACTGTGATCTAAAATATTATGGGCAAACACGAGAGCTATTAGAACTCGATTTAAAGAACATTTTGAACATATAAAATACGGGAGATGAGTCAAATCTAGTGTAGCAGATAATGTTTTGGAACATAGCCACTCTATAGATTCGTTACTATTAATTAGTCAAGTTAATAATTCTAAGGAATTGGATTTGTACGAAAGAATAATGTTATATAAAAATAATAACCTTATGAATTTTGACAAATGGCCATGGGTTTTCCAAGTAACTTACTGATAGTTTCTGAGTAGATATTAAGGAATATTTGTTAAAATTTTTCAGTTTTGGTTTACTCCTTGATGATGACAGCTTCGCTGTTGAAACGTGCGTTGAGTGGAAAAATAAAGGTTTGGTGTTAGGGTATAAAACTTTCTGATTATACGTCTGTAATTCACGACACACAGTTTTTCCTTCATTATATATGATGTTTAGAATCTATTTCTGCTTAAGAACACATGCATTCGCTATTTTGCATGAAGTTTTACTACTTTATTTGTACTATAAATACCCATAAAAAAGCATTAGAGCTTGAAAAAATGAAATTAAGATATGTACCTACATTTCTCATATAAAGCGAGTAGCAAAGTTGGCTGGTGAAACCATACATTTCCGATTTATCCTCGATGCAAAACTTGCTGTGCTCCTCTATACATGTTTTTTTTTACAAATTTCATGAATCCGTTTCAAACTATTAAATATTTACATTAACGTTTAATTGTTTATCTTTTAGTTCAATGTTATTTCATTGATAATAACCCGCTCCATTTGAAGTATTAAAAATATTATTAGATCTGTAATTAGTTAATTTAACTATTGCGTCAAATTGGTATTTCAGAATACTGCTAAATTTAAGACGCAATTTATGTGCGATAATATGTGAATGTCTAATTGTTTAATTTAATACTTAAATTACTGATATAATAGAATAATTCGCAAAATTTTGGACTATTTTGCGCAACAATAGACTGAACTAGTACACCAATTCATACCATGTTTGTGTTAATATTGTTACCAATAATTTTATTGTGTCCAATAGTTTATTGGTATTATTTGTATTATGTTAAATACAGGGATTTTAGAAAACTTCCTGGTCCTATGCCGTTACCGGTGGTAGGGAATTGGATACCGAATGACAGCGTCGGTAAGTACTAAATTGTATAAAAATCTAGAAATCATTTTTTCTTTATTTATTTAAGTAATAAACAGGGCAAGCTCCAAATGCAGAATACAAATTTTACAATTTACATATAATATATTAAGGGAAATGAAAAAAAGAATAATCAATACTCATATAAGGATATAAAAAGAAATCAAAAATAAATTTAAAAGAAAATATATGACCATTTTATTTAAAACTACAAAGTACAAACGAAAATATTTGATTTATTCAAAACAGCCCAAATAAAAACTACTTGACTCTAAGTCATTAGAATACTGCAAATTCTGCCCCAGCTTTTTGAAACTAAAATTATTTATTAAATTATTTTGTCTATTCATTGGGTTTTCTCTCCTCCAATTTTTTCCTGTAACAGATAAGTATTTAAAAATTGTATATGTAGAACAAAGTGTAGTAAGGGAATTTCGTAAAATTGCCCGGATTACTGGCTGTCTGTACAGAAATTCTTCCTCGCAGTTTTTCTGAGAGAAAGAGATGTCTATAAAATGATCAACCAGTATTCCTGTATATAAGTAATGTATTGTATATTGTGTAATATTTATCTGTGTATGGAGACGTTTCAACTCCGAGTCTGGAGTCGTTGTCAATCGTTTAGTGTTGTTTTCGAGGTTTTCTCTAAAAAAATTACTGACAATTTGTAGTTTGGCGATCACTTAAATCTGAGGTTACCGTTTTTTTGTTCTGTTAGCAGTAAATTCTTCCAGTCCAAATGAAGGTCGGCTGAAGGTGCTCCGATTTCAATGTTGTTCATCATCATACAGCTGGCTTCTTTAAGTTTTCTCTTTTTAAAATTTTCTTCTTTCAAAAAAATCTTTGTTTTATCCCAGTCTATCCTATGGCTGCCGATGCTCGTTAATACATGATTGGCCAAATTTGATTTGTCCACATGTCTTCTGGAAATGTTATATTGACGTTCCTTTTTCCTTACTTCTAAAGGTCATGAAGTTTCACCGGTATAAGAATGGCCACAGTCACACAAAACACTGTACACACAATTTTTAGAACTCTGGGTTGCGTTAAACGGTTTGGTATGTGTGAGGATAGAGCGCAAGGTATTATTTGTTTTAAAAACAGTTTTAACGCTGTATTTATTTCCTAACCGCTTAATTTTTTCCGATACACCTGGGATATATGGAATTATGTTCATAATTTGGTTGTCTGTTTGTGTTTGGTTGGTATTAGTGTGATGGTTATTTGTGCTGGTTTGTTGTTGCGATTTTCTTTCTGATTTATAGTTTTATTTATAAAGTCTTGGGGATATTCATTTTGAAGTAGATGTTCTTTGATAATATTGACTTCTTTGTTAAAGATTTGGGTGGATGAAGATATGTTTTTGCTCTATCATATAAGCACTTTACAACACCTCTCTTTACATTTAAAGGATGGTTGGAGTGAAAATTCAAATATCTATTAGTATTTGTAGGTTTTCGATAAGTACTTGTACTTATTGTGTTGTTTGTTCTATCTATAAGTACATCAAGATAAGCAAGTTTATGCAAATTTTCCATCTCCATTGTAAATTTTATTGTGGGTTCTGACTATTGATGTAATCTAGGAATGAGTGCAGTTCTTCAGCACCATACTCCCAAACCACAAAAATGTCATCAACGTATCTCCACCACACGTTTGGTTTATTTTTATATTTCCCTATGAATGTTTCTTCAAAATATGTCATGAATATATTACTGATTATAGGAGATAAAGAAGAACCCATGGCCATGCCAAATTCTTGTTTATAGAAATCTCCTTCAAATTGAAAATATGTAGTGTTTAAGCAAAGTTCGGTTAGTTCCATAATTGTGTCAATGTTTAATTTTGTTTTGTTGTGTAAGGTAATATCTTATTCTAATTTATTTTTTATAATTTGTAATGATTTATCAACAGGTACATTTGTAAAAAGACTAACGATGTCGAAACTTATTAGTATATCATTTCTGTTGATAATAATGCTTTTTAATTTTGTTAAAAAATCATTAGTGCTTTTTTTTTCGACATAGTTAGTCTTTTTACAAATGTACCTGTTGATAAATCATTACAAATTATAAAAAATAAATTACAATAAGATATTACCTTACACAACAAAACAAAATTAAACATTGACACAATTATGGAACTAACCGAACTTTGCTTAAACACTACATATTTTCAATTTGAAGGAGATTTCTATAAACAAGAATTTGGTATGGTCATGGGTTCTTTTTTATCTCCTATAATCAGTAATATATTCATGACATATTTTGAAGAAACATTCATAGGCAAATATAAAAATACACCAAAAGTGTGGTGAAGATACATTGATGACATTTTTGTGGTTTGGGAGTATGGTGCTGAAGAACTGCACTCATTCCTAGATTACATCAATAGTCAAGAACCCACAATAAAATTTACAATGGAGATGGAAAATTTGCATAAACTTGCTTATCTTGATGTATTTATAGATAGAACAAACAACACAATAAGTACAAGTACTTATCGAAAACCTACAAATACTAATAGATATTTGAATTTTCACTCCAACCATCCTTTAAATGTAAAGAGAGGTGTTGTAAAGTGCTTATATGATAGAGCAAAAAACATATCTTCATCCACCCAAATCTTTAACAAAGAAGTCAATATTATCAAAGAACATCTACTTCAAAATGAATATCGCCAAGACTTTATAAATAAAACTATAAATCAGAAAGAAAATCGCAACAATAAACCAGCACAAATAACCATCACACTAATACCAACCAAACACAAACAGACAACCAAATTATGAACATAATTCCATATATCCCAGGTGTATCGGAAAAAATTAAGCGGTTAGGAAATAAATACAGCGTTAAAACTGTTTTTAAAACAAATAATACCTTGCGCTCTATCCTCACACAAACCGTTTAACGCAACCCAGAGTTCTAAAAATTGTGTGTACAGTGTTTTGTGTGACTGTGGCCATTCTTATACCGGTGAAACTTCAAGACCTTTAGAACTAAGGAAAAAGGAACATCAATATAACATTTCCAGAAGAGATGTGGACAAATCAAATTTGGCCAATCATGTATTAACGAGCACCGGCAGCCATAGGATAGACTGGGATAAAACAAAGATTTTTTTGAAAGAAGAAAATTTAAAAAAGAGAAAACTTAAAGAAGCCAGCTGTATGATGATGTACAACACTGAAATCGGAGCACCTTCAGCCGACCTTCATTTGGACTGGAAGAATTTACTGCTAACAGAACAAAAAAACGGTAACCTCAGAGTCAAGTGATCGCCAAACGACAAATTGTCAGTGTCAAATTTTTTGACAAACAACAAATTCAAGATCAAAGCGAAAATTTTTTAGAAAAAACCTCGAAAATAACACTAAACGATTGACAACGACTCCAGACTCGGAGTTGAAACGTCTCCATACACAGATAAGTATTACACAATATACAATACATTACTTATATAGAGGAATACTGGTTGATCATTTTATAGACATCTCTTTCTCTCAGAAAAACTGCGAGGAAGAATTTCTGTACAGACAGCCAGTAATCCGGGCAATTTTACGAAATTCCCTTACTACACTTTGTTCTACATATACATAAATACTTATCTGTTACAGAAAAAAAATTGGAGGAGAGAAAACCCAATGAATAGACAAAATAATTCAAGACAATTTTTTCGAAATTACTTATTTATTAAAGTTAAATAAGGTAAATTCATTAAATATTTACACCGTATTTTGTATATATTTTTTTACTCTTTCTATCAGATTTTTGTAACCATCATACATCAGAGATTAAACAATTGAAGCGAATTCGACAATACTTTATACGTTTGTCTTAAAAAGTCTTACGAGGGCGGTTACTCTATTAGCTTGCAGCAGTAACGAATTATGACCACTGGCATTTTATGTGTATTTTTGCTACTTAATCCACATATTGAATGAAAGTCCATTTTCAAAAATTACCCCTTAAACTTTAGCCTCAGTTTTCTTTTGCAATACGATACTCGTCATAATATAGTGATATTATTGAATTTTTTCTTATTGTAAGAGTCGCGAAACATATACTCATATTAAATGAATATTTATTTCTTTTAGACAAGTCATATATTTTGTAAAAATTTTTCTCTAACAGTAAAACATCAGTAATATCAAATATGTTAATTATATTTTGTCTGTTCATTGGGTTTTCTCTCCTCTAAAATTTTTTCCTGCAACAGATAAGTATTTAAAAATTGTATATGTAGAACAAAGTGTAGTACGGCAATTTCGTAAAATTGCCCGGATTACTGGCTGTCCGTACAGAGATTCTTCCTCACAGTTATTCTGAGAGAAAGAGATGTCTACAAAATGATCAACCAGTATTCCTGTATATATGTAATGTATTGTATATTGTGTAATACTTATCTGTGTTTGGAGAGAGAAAACCCAATGAACAGACAAAATAATTCAAGACCTCCTCAACAATCTTTTCGAAATTACTTATGTTAATTATAGATTTTAAAATCATCTGCAAAAAGTTGAGAACTTGAATGTGGTGTAACTTCAGCTAGATCACTAATAAAACAAAATAATATTAACGGACCCAAATTCTACCCTTGAGGGATTCCCGATGAAGAGAAATACAGGGTGTAAATGAATAAGTGCCAAATATTTCAAGATGTGCTTCCTCGAGTCATTTTATGACGAAAAATTCCTATGAAAGCTTCGTTACCGATGTACAAGGTGTTAAAAATTTTTGAGATTTTTAGTTCAATTTTGGAGCATTAATGCCTATATGAAGTCTTCATAACATAAGATTACAGAAACGGTTATGAAAATCTACAGGGCGGTTCTTTCTGCCCCTACAACTTTTTTTCAGTACGCCCCTGGCAATTAAAAAAAATTGTAAATGAATCTCCTATGAATTTGAAATCCTCCTTATTTCTTGCATTAGTTTTTTCGTATCTACCAGTGATCATGTTCATTAGAAACAAACAATCCTTCTGTTATTTATTTTTCTAGTAGTGGGCTGTCATATTAATTCCTTTTATTGACAACAATAACTTAATTGTTGTCAATTTACTCGTTGATTTTTACTGATACACAGAGTAAGTTGTGCATGACTTCTCGCAAATTTTCAACAATATTGCCGACATTGATAATTTTTTATACAAAATAGTGGGAGATACGAAAAAAATGCAAGAAAATTGCTTATTTATAAGAGATTCATTTACAATTTTTGTCAATTGCCAGGGGCGTACTGAAAAAAAGGTGTAGGGCCAGAAAAAACACGTGACCCCAGAAAAACTACCATGCTGTAGATTTTCGTGACCGATTTTGTGATCTTATTATGAAGACTTCATAGAGGCATTAATGCTCCAAAATTGAACTAAATATCTCGAAAACTTTAGTAGTGAGCAGAAAAAAACCTGAAGATTTCAACACCCTGTATATCGGTAATGAAGCGTTTGCCAACATATGTTCATAGGAACTTTTCACAATAAAATGACTCGAGGAAGCACATCTTGAAATCTCTCGCACTTATTCATTTACACCTTGTATATTTTAGATTTACCACCTCTAAATACCATATATTGGTGTATTTTGTCTAAGTAATTATCAACATTAGATCGGTAACTGATCATCAGTTAGACTCATCCCCTGTAGTAGTAAATGCTGAACTGTGTCAAAAGCTTTCATCAGTGTATATAACGTCCAATTGGCCAGGGTTTCTTAAAACCTCGGACACCTTTTATTTCGAAACTATAGGTAGAATATAGGATATTGCCAAAAATTAATTAATTATATATGCAATTTCTTCTTTTTATCATTGATGTTTTGGTCATTAGAAGATATAAATACAAAGTATCTGCTACATAGGGAATAAGGGACTAAAAAAATATTAAATGTTTAAAAAAAAATTGCTCGACATATATGTTTCGGCCTGTGAGAATAATTGTATGGAACCCAATAAGGAAGCAGTAAGTAGAGTTGTTACATCACTTTTCCCATTATTCTGCCTACTCATTGGTATTTCCCATTCTTAATCATTTTCTGTAGGACTATTTAAACTCTGTATTGGAGATAGTTGAAACTAGGGTAAATTGCCCGGATTACGGCTGCTGCTGTTTTGAGTTCAACATTTGTGAATATGAGTGTGTGAAGGGTATTGGTATTGGCACTACTCCTACCATGTGCCTTTATGAGTTCTGTATTCCGCCACTCAATATAAAAACCGACAAACCGACGAGGTTCGCAGTAGTTAAGCAAACTGGGTTAAATCTGACGTAGATCTTCTTAGCTTCACCTTTATTTATCAATGTCCTTCGGGCAAGAGTAGATCTACCAGTAGCTATTCTAATCCCGGCAATGCCATCTGGACTTTGAAGGTTAGTGAGCAATAGAGCAAAAAGAAGGTCATTACAAACACTGATTTAAAAAAAGGCTCCTTCATGACTGTAACTTGAATATAGTTTATGAATATATTTAACAGGAAAAAATAAATAAGACAAACTGCTGAAATTGCGAGGAGTGTCAAGTTGGCTTGGGTAGGATACGGAAAACTAATAAAAAAATAGTTCAATATATGGGAATAATGGTAAAATTTACTTAAAAAGACCATTGACAAAATAGTCATGGAGAGTACGACGCTGGGAGTAAGAATATCCATATAAGAAAACAAATGAACGACTGAGAGATAAAATAATAGATAGAGACTCAAATAGAGCTTCCCAAACTACAATTTCAGACAGACGACAGGTGGAATACTGCAATCCAACAATAGAGACAGTGGCTTGGAAGATGAAAAAGAGGCTGCCCTAGATGTGTTGTGGAGGTGACCTGAACAAACAAAAACCAATAGTTTAAAAGCAACGAATTTTAAATAAAAATCCTTCTAAGTGCCGTTGAGAACGACAAGGAGGTGAAGAGTAAGGTAGCTGTTTCCGTATCGTAAAATGAGGATCTAGGAAGGAAACAGAGGCCAGTATGAGTAAAATAGGGGAACAAAAAGAAAATAAGGAGATGGACAAAAAAAATTGTTTAGAAGGCGAGAACGCAATTAGCTAGTTGAATGGGACATAGCAAAACAAGTTTACCGGTAAAATAATAGTACTGGAAGTAAAGAGAGTAAAAAGAAAAATAGGTCTACAAAAAAATAATAAGAAGGAGACTTTGCATCAAAAAGCTGAAAAGGAAACTTAAAGAAGTGAAATTAAGAAAAGTGCATTCATTTTACATATTAACTTTAAATAACCTTTTAATAGACTAGGATGGAGAACAAAGTTTGCAAAACTTGAAATAAACGATTCATGTAGAATCATTAGCATGTGAATGTTTCGACAATCTTGTAAAAAGGGCCGGTAAACACTGACAATTAGTCCTGAATGAACTGGAACCAGAACGCTTCGATGTAACATGAGCATAAAAGTTCTCCATCTCCAGAATTATTTGGATAAACTTGCTCTTGAGAGGAAGCATGTAGAGCGTTTTTATCGGAACGTAAAAAATACCAAGGGGTCGATGGTAGTATAAAAAATTTACTGGTAGCTAAATGATTTAAACAAAAGTAAAAATATAAAAAAAAACATTTTTCCTCCACATGTCCGCTTTTGAAAACTACACGAACATTTAATATATATATATATATATATATATATATATATATATATATTCTGAGAGGCTTCCGCGGTCATTATTATATTATTATATTATTATTGTAAAATCCGTGCTATTACAAAGACATCAAATAAAGACTATCTTCAACACCACTCAAACTATAGGCAACTTAACCGGTAACCCCAAAGACAAAGTACCTAACGAGGATCGAGGAGTTTACGAAATCTCATGTCGCGATTGCCCACAAAGCTACATCTGTCGTACCAACAGGCGCGTTAACCATCGAGTATATGAACACTGTCAGTTCGTAAAAAAGATCCGACTTCAGCTCTCGCGCATCACCATATCCAAACAGGACACTCTATCAACTTCGAGGACAGTAGGACTATCATATCTCTCAATTCTCTTAGGGCATCCACTATTCGCGAAGCCATCGAAATAGAGAAAAGACCTCTCTGTCTAAATAGACGCGATGACAGCACTCGCCTTCCCACAGCTTGGTCCTCCGTAATTGCCAGATTAAACAAAGCAGACACGCCCACCAATACCCAACCAATCACAACACAGCCTCATCACGTGACATCTTCTTCTACCCCAGCGCTAACTATAAATATAAGAAGCAGAGCAGACTCAAATTCAGTTCAGTTACCTAGTGACTCTTGGGGAGTAGGCAGATTGAGGCCCCGAGTTCGATCTAGACTCTGAAACTCTTTTTCACTTTTGTCTCTTGATAATGGCTCCAAAGCAGGAGTCGAAACGTCGAGTATTCAATAAATTCAGACGCGGTTCTCACCCGGAACCTAGCTTAGTTCATATATATATATATATTATATATATATATAGCGTTAAGATCAGCATAATCAACACAACCAGGAACAATTTGACATTCTGGTACCAAATTACCTGTAGAACTCTGATAAGTTGCTGACAGTTTTACTACTTTTAAACTAATACGAAGAATTTTTCACGCCAGTTTAGATAACATTTTTTTTAAATGTTTTGAATATTATTAGACACTTCTCGGAAATTGATCATAATTTAAAACTGTTTACATTTCATTGACCTAGACCACGATGCCCTTGTGATAAAAGCTAATCGCTTGTGTTTTGAAGAACATTTAATAACTAAAATATCGTTTCTAATAACTTATGTATAGCATACTAACAGACACAGATAAGAATGCAATTGACAATTTATCCAGAGTAATGTCTTCAAAGTTTGGTAATCAGGAAATCGACTGTCAAACATAACACAGGAAAATGAGGCAAATACAGGGATATGAATGAATAGTGTTTGGGTTTAATTCGGAAAAATTAGGGAAATGCTTGAAATTGTTTTAATTACTTCATTTTAAGTCCATGAAATTTTTTCCAAATTTTAAAATATCCTCATTGCATTTTTATAATGAATGAAAGTATTATAATTATTGTCCAAAAAACATGTTGAAAAGTACGTACATATATTTAAACATTACAAAATTTTTGCTCGCGTTTATTTACCAAAACTGTACATCAGTTGGATAAAACTGTATTTTTATCTAAAATAATAATATAATCCTACATATCTCCGCTATTGTTAGGAAAATGCCTAAAAATTAGCTGTCATAATATTAACAGTGTTCAAGTGTTATGTTTTCTCCATGTATGTTTTGTGCAGTTTCAGAGCAGGATTTCTTTTAAATTTAACTTGAACTCTTTAACTAAATTTATCTAAATGTAATTTTAAACCCACCCTGTTTTTGTGGTCTACTACGTTAAAAATAGTATTTCTTAGGTTTAAACCCAGAGTAGTGACCTTCTTTTAGGCTCTTGTTGTTAAGATTACGTCGTTTTAATATTGAATTTACTAACTTAGAGGCTCTACCCCCATAGGATCCGCCCAAGGGCCGCAAGCCAATTTCCATTTTGATAGCTTTGCTATGGAGGGTAGCTCTACACTCCATAGCACCTGTCATGTCATGCGTATAATGAAATATGCACAACCGTTTTAAACCACTTTTAGGAGTTTGAAGACGCGAGATGTAAAGACCGACATCGAGGTGTCATTCTTTTGTACAAAAGACCTCGAAGAGAGTATTCAATATCTCCGGCAGGTGAAGTTAACCTGAAAATTTCATCATGACGTTCTAACCTAGGAATTACGGGTAACAGCAATTACATGGAACGGCTCCAGATTCGGAACCTTTATGTGCTAGTTTCCCCGAAAATCCTAGATGTCGGTCTTTATATCTCGCGTCTTCGAATTTAACGAAATATATCAAATACATAAAGAAGTGTTCGAGAGGACATTCATTTATGGGAAGCGCAACTGATGAAGGTCCTAACCAGAAACAATATATTTATATATATTGTCTTGCGTACAAAAGAATGACACCTCGAAGAGAGGATGCACTTTTAGGGGATTTTAACGAAAATCTAAGATATATTAATTGAAATGCATTTACGAATTTTCAAAATATCCAACGGGCCTACCAATAGAACTAATGTAGTTTGTAGGCTGCACTTTGCAAGATATCCTACTAAATTGTTAAAATTGCAATTCTTCAGAAAGTATTGGACACAAACCTGGTATCCTAAATTTGGAAAACTCAAAAATCAACATAAAACCTACCTCGATTTGTTCACACGTGCTAGCGGCTGTTGATCATCGGAGAACATAAGGTCGTGGGTAAAAGATAGTAAAACACAAAATTTAAATTTATTTATTATTATTTTTTTAGGGCGCCATTTGGTTGAAAACCTTTAAGTGAACATACCTTAAAAACCAAAAAATAGTATGCGGTTTTGATGTACTGACACCGGCTATAGTGATGTCGTATGTTCTTTATAAATAAGAACTGCTAATAATCTGATTCTGTTAAAAAAATTATGTATTCAATACGTTCAATGGTGCTTCTAAAAATTCTTTTACAATCGATAGGTTAGGTGTATAAAAAAATATGAGAAATGTAAATACAGAGAGTTTAATAAAAAATAATATAGTACAAAAAATTGCAATAAAAAGTTTGTCTCAAAATAAATTAGGACATTCTAATAGCGTTAACTAAAGAGCAAAATCTGAAATTTACATAACGGAATATTCAAGAATCTGATTTAAAACTACAATGAAAATTTAGATGTTTATGCAAAAAAATATATTTGAAATCTACGAAAAATGTACTCAACAATAATCACCTAATTAAAATGATTTTATCAAAAAGGATAATGGTATAATTTGTTGACAGAAAATAAACCTTACCTTTACAAAAATGATCTGAATTTGCTATTGTCACAAATTTACTATAATGTCTATTTGTACTGTACTCTTGAATCTGGAAACTCAAAGCCAAATAGCTCCAACTAATTCATTACCGACTGGACGTCAGTTACATTCCATTTAAACGGTTAAATCGGTTCCATACTAAATAGTAACTTCAAAATCCCATCTCAAAATTAACAGCTCCGAAACGTAGAAAATTCTAACTTTAAAAATTCTTAGTTAGAACATGGCTCCAAACGTAGAACAAAACTCAAAAAACACAGGAAACATGTTCCACTGTAAATCGTTTTGCAATTTACATCAATAAATATAAAGCCATTGACAACGAAGTCAGAATAGACTTTAAAACGTTTGGTTTTCCTTCAATATACGTTGTTTTATTTCGTTTGTGGTGTTATTGCCCAAAAAAAAAACATAAAAGTAATCATAAAACAGGATTCAGAATGTGGAAAAATCTACCGTAACTCAAAATTCTCCATAAGTATTCTCCATAAGAATGTACCATAAGAATGCACTGTAAGAATACACGGTAATATTGCACCATAACAATGCACCGTAACAATGCACCGTAATAATGCACCGTAACAATGCACCGTAACACCCTTTCTCAACAGGGGTTTAATCCATAAATATTTTAGCCATCATCGTCTCTTTTTAAACACAATCTTCGCCATCGAAAAATGCCATTGGGCCCTCGTCTTCTGACCACAGAAAACTTTCATACGCCAACTTCAAGGAACGCCATTTCAATTGCCTCTTAATCTGCAAACGCAAGGCCCATGCATTCACTCCGCTTCAAGGCGAAAAGAAGACTCTCTTCCCCGTTTGCGTTCTACGAGTCTGACAATCTCCCTACTCGAACGAACCAAACATGCGTAAATACTCTCTTCGAGCACAGGAGCGGTTTCAGATAAATTACGAATTAGAGAACATGAATTAATCTAACAGATTTATAAGATGATCTGATTTATGGATGGCATAAAACTTAACTGACAAAGGCTTTAATTTTTTACACGTTACAGTATTTATTTTACAATATTCTTCTTCTCGAGAACGGTTAATCGTAACATCACAAACTGTCATTGTGCGGAAGATTACTCTTCTAGTTTTCAATACAATAAAGTTATGAATTTTTGAAACTGAGTAAATTTTTGCGGGTTATAAGTATGTTATGTTATGTTTGTAATTGGTTTTATAACCCTCTTCCGACATCTTAAGGCAGCGACAGTCTTGTTAATTAAAAATAATCAGGGTGGCCATTACGTTTTAACTCGTCGGAAAAGAAACAAAGTCTCCACTGACGGTGTTCTGTCGTTCAAGAATATCTCTGCATACATGCATCTCCCCTGTTAACCCTGGCTCTGTAACGAGAGCAATTGTCATCTAACAGTCTGATTAGAAATTACTTTAGGTAGCCTGCATAAAGTAGGTATTAATCATTGGGCTGCATATATTGTTTTGGCGCTTAAGGCCACCATGAATACAAACTGCAGATCCACTCGTTAAGTATCGATTCTAAGCAGCAACTATTGGGACACAATTTCGAATGGTATGTTTTAAGAGTCTATTAGCACCCCTCTTAAGCCATTTATCTAACTCAGGTTGAAATATCAGTCATCTGATTCAACCTAGGGGCATAATGATGATAAATATCCTGCTTAGAACATCTGGATGCTATATGTAGGAAATAGTCGGAAAGCATAAACTGATAAACTTTTGATTGCTAACAGTATAGACCTAGCGGTGACTCCTTTTACCATTGTAATAATTTCAGAAATTGAAATAATATATAAAAGGCTAATATTAAACAACTAAACCATAATATAACCAATTATTTTCCTTTTAAAGGTATTATGAAAGGCATGCAAGATCTTTACGAAAAACATAAACCCAGGTTCGTGATCTACACCGGATTTCAAGTAAGGGTCTTCCACTCTGATCCTGAACACATGCAGTACCTCCTTAATTCTACAGTACACATTAATAAATCTGACAATTTTGAGGTATTAAAAGGTTGGATCGGTGATGGTATCGCTTGCAGCAGAGGTAGGTTTTAAGACAATATTTTAGCAAGATCTATAGCTAATCCATTTTTAGGTGATAAATGGAGATACCGCAGAAGAATTATCAACCAGTCATTGGGAATGAATTTAATGGAGGGATTCGTAAGGGTGTTCAATAAAGTTAATGACATATTATTGGTACAAATGGCTACAGCGGCTGGAAAAGGGGCAGTCGATCTTTTAGATTTTACGAATTATTCTGCGTTGGATATTGCCCTCGGTTTGTAAATTTTTGAATACATTTTTCATTTTAAATAGTAGCTTTTAGTACGAAAAAATTTCACAATATAGCTCCTTTGGGATGTCATATTTTGGATATTTATTTGGATTTTCACCTGGTTTCCGAAAAGTACAGTTAAGTAGGTAATTGAAAATCAAGGTGTAACCTAAGAACAGTTTATAGACAGGTCAAGATTGGCAAACCGTGTACTCACGGATAATGGTATACACAAAATGGACTAGAATAATACAAAGATATTACTTAAAGAAGAGCACAATGAAAAAGGAAAATCAAAGAAAGTGTTTGCATTAGCAAATAGCAATAGATTCTGGCAAATGAACATCAAAAAGGAAACTTTAAACAATCAATTGACATTTTGAGAAAAGTCAAGCCTACGAATATAGTACAAATTTCTCCAAAAAACATTGTTCGACAATGGTTCCGAATAAGGAATCGAAACGTCACATCAAACAGATAAGTATCACATAAAATACATCCAAACATATTATACAGGAAAACCAGTTGACCTACAATCTCACACAAATAATCCTGGGAGAGAGTATTTTTCAATAAGATAGCAACTATTATTTCGGGCAGTTTCCACAAACTGCTCCTAGGTACACTATACAGTGATTTTCAATTATTTATCTTATCTGTATTTTTCAGAAATCATTGTGAGGGGTGAAAAACCAAATAAACATCCAAAATAACCATTTGCGTCCTCAATCAATCAGCTACTACAGATGTGGTGCTTGAATAGTTTATAGGTTGCAATAGGGAAAGAATTAGAAAACATGATGTAACAACACTTGAAAATGTAGCTCAAGCTATCATTTGATCAGCAATAAGCTGGACGAATCCTGCAGTGTTTTAATATTTAAATATTTGTTCAAAATATAGAATACTTGCTAAATCGAGATTTTAACTGTATTACCTCTATTAAGTACATAGACAGGGCTTCGAGGTAACATTAAATTAATACATTTAATTATTTAGAATAAAATTTCACAGTGATTTTATTCCATTTTTCATGTAAATTGGTAAATTTTAAAATGAATAATATTCTACAATGGGGCCAGTGTCTCATTATTTCCTGAACCGTTTACATTTATGTTGAACACTTGAAAAAATATCAATACTTATTTTTTGTAGTATTCCCCACAATTTCTCCTAAAGGTTCCATAATAGACTAGAAAGATTTTAAAGTTTGTGATTGCAAACAGATTTCAACTTAAATTGGCCCCTATCATTTTTTAATTAAATATATATGAAATTATAGTCAATGAACTAGCATGGCATATTTCATTTAAATTTATATTCCTTTCTAAAATTCAAATAAAATATGTGAACATCTCTGGTCTAACCGACCCTTATATACATTTTTTACAGTATAATCCTTTAAAATATAATAGGTTTTTCATAATTCGTACGGAATTATGTATAAATTGTTGTCATTCTGATCTGAACGTAACAAGCCCCCGATGTTTCGCAGCTCACAAATATTCATATTTTAACTAAAATTTGACCTGAAGTTATAAACAATAGTCATACAAGTTACACCTTCAGCCGTTCCAAAGCCGAAATTCTTGGAGAACATTTTTTTGCATTTTTGCGTTCGCCGTTCTCCTTATCCGTTGCCACCCTAACTACACACCTTGAGTCATTAGGGTACTGACTGCAACCTCTTTATGCGGTATAGTATTCATTATACCAGTTAAATTTCAAGATCTGTGCCAAATTTAGCATTTTAGCATTATGATGCTAACTACAAAGAAATCGACACGCGTCACTACACAATCTACATTTAATAATTCATCACCAAACGACAATAACCTGCAGTTCTGGTACGGCTCGGCTTTCACAGAACGTAGAATTTGATGACAACCTTATCAACCGGTTCCATGTGCTCGTTTCAATGTGAATTCTGTGATTGCTGTTTATGAAAAGATGTAGAAAAAATGCTAGTTTGCGGCTCCCAGCTAGCAGTACCGTCGTATAGAATATTTACTGTTTGCTATTACTGTTAAGTTTCCTTGCTGTTGCTTATTATCTTATTAAATAGTGGCCGAGCAAGCAAATGCTTGTACTGACGTTTTTAGGTTTAGTCGCAGTTTTTTCAGCATTTTAAAAAAAAGCTTACGAATACTTGTTTACAGAGGGCAGGAAAGTAGCCTGACCTTTATAGTTTACTTTTGTAAGTCAATATTACCATTGAGATTAATATTTTTCAGAAACCCTCATGGGCACTACTTTAAACACTCAAGAAAATCGCAACCATAGCTACATAGAAAACGCCAAAGAAATTCTCAGAATTGTAGGAGTCAGATTCTTTTCGTTTTTCTTCAGACACGAATCGGTATTTCTTCTGTTTTCGCAACAAAAGGAAAAATATTTAAAATATGCCACAGATTTAAAGCAATTTACAGAGGATGTTATTAGCGAGAGGATAAAGGAATTCAAGGAAAAGACGAATCAAACTAATGACAGCAACGAGTTCGGAATAAAAGCAAAGGTTACGTTGATGGACATAATGTTAAACGAATATCAGCACGGTAAAATTGATTATGAAGGAGTTAGGGAGGAAATTGATACTTTTATGGTAGCAGTGAGTATAAAAACACCTCACCCATCAACTGATATACAATGTAGTTGTTTACAGGGTCATGAAACGTCTGCGGGTCTTTTGGCTTTCGTTTTACTTGAATTAGCTAGAAATCCTGAAGTTCAAAAGAAGCTTTATGAAGAAATCATGTCACTAGCTCCTACTGGTGATTTTACCATGGATCATTTGGCAAACATGACTTATTTGGAAATGGTTGTAAAAGAAACTTTACGATTGTATCCACAAGTGCCTTACATGGAAAGGCAAATTTTAGACGAATTTGAAATGGGTAAGTTTAGGTTGGAGTATGTTCGCAGGAACCTAAAATTTGTCTTTCAGCTGGAATCAAGTATCCAGTAGGAACTGTCTTTGGTATACCAATAATTAACATGCATATGGATCCAGAGAATTTTCCAGAGCCTCATAAATTTGATCCGCTTAGATTTTCACCAGAAAATGTTGACAAGATTCCAAAATATGCTTATCTACCGTTTAGTGCTGGACCGAGGATATGCATAGGTAATGTTCTTTTATGCACGATGGAGGATATATAACTGACGCATTTGAATTTATCGCCATTTCTGATCACTAATTTGCGGAAATTGAATTAATGCCTTGAAGAAAGCAGATGACCATTTAACCAAGAAGCTGTACAAAATCTAGCAAGCATCATGTCCCAATTACTAAAACGTACTGTGAAACTAAGTATCGAGTACTAAAGTAATTCTTCCATTAATGACAAAATGTTAGCAAGTTGGAAGTGCTAAAGATCGACGAAGATGTGTTTGTTCTTGTACTGGCTAACAGAATATCCTGACTCGTCTACCAGACGCAACAACTGAATCTGCAACCTCGCAGATATTATAGGAACTCAATATTGCCAACTTAATAAAGAGGGTAACCATAACGTGAGAATTTTCTAAGATTTTGAAACAACAGAATTACTGAACTCAGAACACAAATTGCTCATGCTATTCACTCCGAGTATAGTCAGGGATATTTGTGAAGCTTAATTTTTGGAAATTGGTGCAGACAATGCAAAAACTGTCTGTGATATGCTACAATAATTTTTAAGTAAACAAATACAGGAGTTAGAGGTCTAGAACTGTGTCTGATTCCTCGATTTGAGAATATCTCAGAGGTACAGTCCATTGCACACTAACCTGAAACTGCAACTGAATTATTGAAGCAAAACATTGATGATGCTATTTAGAACTTACCATTCAATAGTGGTCAAGAAATCATGAAACTGTTTATAGGCAGCCAAGGGTAGATATTTTACTGCTGTTATATTTCAAACATAAATTATAATGTTTAAGTAAAAGAAAGTAAGGTTTTTTTATATTTTACTATGTACAAATATGTCAGTTATATATCGCCCACCTTAATTTTTAGAAAATGAAATTATTTGTAATTAGTGATATCAAGAACGTAAGTTGTGGTCTGATTAAGTTGGCACACAAATTATTCAGTTGTTTTGCCCACCAGCAAGGTACTTGTCTAATATCGATTTCAGACTTGTTCCAGATTTGATCCTCCTCAAGGTTTTTTCCGGGTGAAGCAGGACCCGCATGTGCTAGCATTCCGTCTTTGTCAACGATATTTTAGCAACGATTTCCTCTTTTGATGGGAGTCTATCAAGTGTAGATATAACAGGTTTCCTTTCGAAAGATTTCGGGAAGGAGTCTCTTCTTTTTCTTTACAGAAACAGAATAATGTCACCTCCTGTAGCAAGATCTGAAAACTTTTTATCGTTAATCAGAAGTGATTCATATTTTTGTTTACCTTTGTGGCTGTTAGGTATAAATGATCGAAATGATAAATCATTTTAATTAATAATAATATCCCACAACACTGAACTGGGCCGTTGTTTACAAGGCCAACGTTGATTTAAGGAAACGATTGCTAAACACAGCAGAGTTTTCCTTTTTGATCACACTCAAGTTGGTATCGAACACATGAACTGCAAATGCGAAAGATGACAATCATTCAAGGCTGGTCTTTCCACCAAGCGGTACTACTTCTCCATAATAGATATCGAGGTCGAGGGGTAGCGAAACTTCTCATTTAACATCTCTAGTCTGGGGTTTATAAGTGAAATCGTTAAGAAAGTTTTTCTGGTAGTTTTACCTATAGATAAACAACTACGAGCAAAGATGGGCGTGTATACCTAAGAATATGTTTAAAATATCTATATGGAGTAAACAAAGCAAGTAATAAATAAATCCCTCAGTAAAATGGATACATTTATAGAATACTCAGTCAAAGAAGCTTGCTGTTAACAAGAATGTATAGCATAATTATCATATTTTATTTAGTAATGGAGAAAGAAAGTATTCGTACGCATGACTATACTTCTCAATTATCGCGAAAGCAATAATTGAGAATGTGTTTGACGTAATTACAAAAATACCACCCGAACAATAATTGGTAGATCGCCAAAACTGAAGAAATAGATATTAGACAACATTAAGATGATACCAGAGCCAAATAGTGATCGGGCTGATGATAATTACATCGTTAACAAACTAGAGGTGAGAACTCTGTCAGAGAGATACTTAAGTGATAGACAATTATAGAAAGAAGATTTTTAGAGGCATTGTGAAAGGTCACGGGAGAATAGAAATATTTATAGAATTATCTGTAAAAATATGATAAATATATACTGATAGTTGGACTTTTTTAGGTTACAAATATGCTATGTGGTCGGCAAAATGCGCTGTTGCCAAATGTGTAAGAGAATACGAATTCCATCCCGAACCAGGATTTGACATCGAATTGGAGTTTCAAATAACATTGAAATCTACAACAGGTATTCGTTGCAGTTATAAAAAGAGAATCGTTTCGTAGTACAAAATATTTTTTAAATCTAGTTTGTTTCCATATAGTTAATAAAATAAATCGTATTTTAATCTAACAATATATTTAATTCCAAAACAAGTGAAGGCATTTATGTAATCCCTATTGTGCAGGTTCATTTTCAAGTGGTGTGCGTCAACAAATAATTTCGAATTTTTAGTAATGCTTTGGCTTATTTTCGATTGCTTTGAATCCTTTCACTTGACATTTTTATATCGGGGAAAAACACATAAAATGCTTGAAGTTTCACGTGTATGAATGGAACTGGATATTCGTCCATTTTACCTGTACATATATGAGTTCCAGTTCAAGAGAAATTTCAGAAAATAGAGTTACAATGAAAATATTTCTACCAAACACCTAGTGAAATATCATTGACATAAGTGAACTGATGAAGAGAACTATTAGTATCTGAATCGTGTAACGTTCTGTACAGTATTGAGACAGAATTTTGAAATAGGAGTCTTCCTCTACGAAAAGTACACAATACAAAAGCAGAATTTTCTGATGGCCTAATTTTCTATTTCACATAAAAAAGTCGGAAAGGACGAGACCAACAGAAACTAGCAGTAAACTTGCGAGATATAAAAAAATCCTCTACAAAGGGTTCTTTGTAAGTTATAACTTTATTGACTAGATTTCTTTGAAATCTAGTCAATAAAGTTATAACCTATAGGCTGTATTTTCCTTAACTTCTAACAAATCTACAGAAAAACTAGCATTAAAAGAAGAAAATATACGCTGTTTTTGGTTAATTAATTATTGTAGATGAACATAAGAGATCTAAATATTTCAATATTAGGGTATAATAGTATAGATTAATGCTTCTAGAATCGAAATAAAGTAATAAAAATTATGCAACATCTTCCCTTTTTATTGTAAAAGAACTTTTAGATAGAACATACTTCAAATTATCACCATATATTAATATTTAAAATCAAAGTTATCTAAAACACTGAGAATCATTAATGTTAATAGCACTTCACTTTGTACATTCCTAGACTCTATATCGAAGGAGTCCAGATTTAGACTCGGGGTCTCAATCTGCTTATTTCCCAACATCACTAAATAACTGACAAATGTAGATCGAACTTGGGCTTTCAATCTGCTTACGCCCCAAGTCTCATTAGATAAGGGAATTGAACTCAGTTTACACATCTAGAGTTCGATCTATGCTCTGAAAATCTCTTTTATTGGAATTCTAGTGAGGCCTGGGGAGTAGGGCAGATTAAGACCTGAGTTCGATAGTTACTGATAGTGTCAATTATTATTTAAAACGTAAAAAAACAAGTTGGTATAGATTAATTCTGTGCCCTTGTCAGGAATAGAATAACCCTGTGTTTTGTGAAATATAATTGTGAATACAATTCGAAAGCTGTATTAAAAAAGGTAAAAAATATATATGCTTACTTTCTCACAGTTAAAATCCTGTGAGAGATTCCACAAACTGCATTTAGATACTGCATATTGATTAACAATTACGTAACTTATCTGTATTTTTCTGAAACCATTGAGTGAAAAACCCAAATGAGCATCCAAAATAACCAATTGCCTCCTCGGTCATTTAAAAACTACTTAAGTAATGGTGACGCCACAGGGCCATTGTGGTCACTAATTTTAAACATGAACTTATGTTAAGTGATAGCGGTTGAAAGGTATTGATAATACCTACTCAGCCATATTAATTTTGTTAGGGTTTAGACCAATTTTGAAACATAAATTAGATAAATACTAAAATTGTTATTTCATTTTTACACGAAACAAATTCTTACAGCAAGTGTTCAAAATGTACTCCGTATACTAGCTGACATAAATGCACTGTACTAGTAAATTCTTGTCAACTTGCTCGAATGTGTCAGCTAAAACTGCTCTGCATTCTTTAATATTGCGTTGTTTTAAAACATATTGACAGCTTCCGTAGCCTAAACCTTCAATTTCAAGTACCTACCAGAAATTTTTTTTATGGTATCAGGTCTTGTGACTATGGTGGCCATTCAATGGGACCTCGCCCTCCAATACATCTGTTAGGATATTCTTCAGCCAGAGATCGTCTTACTGCACCATAATACGCAGAAACGTCATCTTGTTGAAACTTTATTTTCAAGTTGCCAAATTCATGTGGATAATCTTCCAGAATTTCAAAAATTAACAGCTCGATTGCATTTTGTAACATTCCAGCTACACCTTAACGGTTAAGTTTGTATTGTGTAAAACAGGTCCAACCATGTGGTTGCTTGCCCAAACATTTACTATTTTCAAAATTGAGTATGTTTTTCACGAAAGATTTCCAGATTTGTATTAGTCCAATGCGTCCAATGCAATTGTGTGTTCACATTTCTATTGAGGGAAAAAGTACTTTCATCACTAAAACAAATATTTTTTGTGTAGTGTCTGTTTCGATTTATTTTATTTGTCTTAATTTGAAAGAATTCTAGTCTTCTGTGGGGGTCATTATCCGAAAGTGTGTGCATCATTTTTAATTTGTATAGGCTGAAGTTTGTTTTTTACCATGTCAATTTTTTGTCATCACGAACTGTTGGTCGACCAGATCGTTTCGCATCTTTAACGGAACTTCTGAACCCTCAGGTTAGTCGTCTATATAGAACCTCTTATTAAATAAACGTTAAGCTTCATGGAGATTCGTTCTACATTCACCAATTAATAAGACAGTTTCGTTAAACAACAAGTTTTTACTAACTACATACATTTAATGTGAAATAATAATTTTAGTATTTATTTAAAATATCTATCAAAATTGGGCTAAACCCAAACAACATTAATATGGCTGAGTAGGTATTTTCAATGCCTTTCAAACGAACTATCACTTGCCATAAAATCCTCTTTAAAATGAGGGCTATAGTGGCTCTGTGATGTCATTTATTACTGTTACATCTTCTGTTATCACTTTTTGAGAAGTTTACAACCATTTATTTTCACTCTTCTAATTTCATTAGTGACTGGCACTGTATACATTTTAATGAAACTATGCTGTTTTTAGCAGGTAAACAGGATCTTTAACACTACTTGTTGCGTCAAAATTCTGAAGAAGCTTCTATTTAGTACCTCTCGTTAAATGAACGTTCAGCTTCATGGAGATTGTTTCTACATTAAACAATTATGAAGACAGTTGTCAGTTTATCGGTTCGAGTACGCACCATTTTGCCTATTGGGAACTGACAAATTGAGGCACGTAGTCTGGTGGTAAAAAAAACAAACTATTAATAGCTTACACTTTTTAGTAAATCTACATGCTGTTTATATTAGCAGTAATTTATTTATAATAAATTAGTGATAAATTAAGTTAAAATGGAAGTTGGAGTTTTTCCAGAACGTGAGAAATCAAAAAATAGAGTATGTTGTGCAGTAAGAGATTGTAAAAGTAAAGCTCAGAAAAACCTGAATTTAATTTTTCATAAGTTTCCAAAGGCTGGTGAGCGTACAGTGTTATTAGAAATTTTTTATGGTAATTTGGAGGAAGTTGATAAATTGAAAGCGTGGAAAAAGTTATTAAAAATAAATAAAGTTACTCCTCGAATAAAAATTTGCTCTCTACATTTTAAAAAATCCGATTATATATTACCAGGTAAATTTTTAAAGTTTAACCTAAAAATTAAAAATTGAGTAAATCAATTTCTCTAAATCGTCACCTTTATTGAAATAAATAAACAAATATTAAATTATAAAGTTAACAATTATTAAAAATTAATTACACCTTTGATGGATATTACAAATCTTAGAGGTTAGAAACTTTTAACTCACCGGTAACAATGAAATAATGTTGCTATTGCATGTTTGCACTTTTCTCCTTCACCAGCCCGACAAGAACAAGTCACTGAAATAATTTTTCCACTTTTCGCTATATTTGCTTTTATTTCATGTGGCTTTTCTTTTATATGTGACGTTTGTATACAAAGCGCGGTAACGACAGTCACATTTTCATTGCTTTTTTCACTATTAATCCCACATCTAATTAAACGATAAAATACGTTGAGTATCGCGAATATTTTTTTGTTTCGGGTTATTACCCGTCCAAGTTAAGATATCTGAGATATTTAATAACATTTTATTCACTTATACTTATTATCACTGGATTAAACATTTAAAAGTGTAAGTTATTTTCCGCCATGTTTTTTAAGCCACGCCTCCATGTCCGTTTCCAATGTAAACTCCTAAACGTTTCGTTAAACAATAATCCCTACTATTCCCTACTAATATTATAAAAGTGAATGTAAGTTTGTTTGTTACGCTTTGACGCCAAAACTATTTAACTGATTATCATGAAACTTTGTACACATATTCTTAGAGGTATTATAAAGAACATAGGTTACTTTTTATTAAAAAAAATAGGGAGGCTAAAAAAATAGTTTGGCAGACATGATTGTCAAAAAATTTCAAAATCTAGCAACTTCAACCGACAGTCAAATTACTCTACTAATAATAATAATTATAATACGGATGGTCAAATTAATATAGCTATAGCAGCTGTTATAGCGTTAACTGTTTATAAATTTTATAAATATAATGTTATTTTGTTCCGTCACTTATAGCAATAATAAAACTATTTCAATTATTGAGGTTAGGTGCCAGTTTATTGTTTTAGTTATTACTCGCTGCTTTAAATTTTTACTCTGTTCGTCTTTAACTTTTGTTGTAGTCAATTATTTCAATAAAGCATGATTTCAGTTTTTAAACTTCATTGTATGTAGTAATTTTAAATACTGAATCACAATGATTCAGTTCGATTGGAAAGGCTAGTAAAATATAAAATCAAATACAAAGTGTTTTACAGAAACTTTGTAAAGTATCAAATAGTACTGCTATTAAAATTAAAATTAATTAAAAAACATCAATTTTTTTACAACAAACAACAGGCGGACTAAATAATCTTAATTAATTAAATGTGAAATAATAATTTTAGTATTTATATAATTTATCCTTCAAAATTGGCCTAAACTCAAACAAAATTAATATGGTTGAATAGATATTTTCCAATAAGCTATCACTTGTCAAACGTTCCGAAGATATGGGGAAGAGGAGGGGAATTTGACTAGTAGTGAATACTTTTTAGTGAAACTATGCTAAGTTTTCAGTAGATGAACAGCACGATTCGGGTTAGAGTAACCGTTCTATCAGCATTATTTTTTTATTGGCACAGATAGAAACCCAGTAAATGTGGTGCCGCAGTAAAGTTTCAAAGTACAATAATTATGTGCGATTCAACAAAACAATGTAAAATATTCTGTAGTTGAAGGAATTCCAGTAATTCCCGCCTCATTTCCTTCAAATCCCCTTAAAGTTCACAAAACGCGAAAATATCAAAACTCATAATACACATCCTCGAGATTTCCATATTATTCGCAACCACAATAGATATTATAATCCTCGTACTCTGAAGTTAGCCGTCCAAAATTATTCTCACAAATAATACATAGTTGTCGAGAATTCGGCGAACAGTGTATAAGAGATTTAAACCAACCGAATTTTATTCCAACAATACGTTGAGTGGATTATTTTCAATATTCTGACTAGTAGCCTCCTGTGTACTGACGTACGGCTAGCAGTTTATGCTCTGCATAATGGGCTGGTTGTTGGGGAAGAGTTTAAAAACCCGAAAGTACAGAATTTGTAGCTGGACGGCAAAACTGTTATTTATTATATATTATTTTAGACTATTGTTTGCTGTCTTCACTGTCGTGTGTTACCAGCCATTCATCATCTTATCTTTTCCATTCCAGTAACAATCTGTTCATTCCACCAATAGATTTTCTGCCAAGATGTGATTATGTCAACTTTACTTAGTCGTTCCTGTGCGGCTTCGTAGATACCTTGTTATACAGTGATGGGCAAATGTGTGGAACCAAGTAAATATCTCTGGAATTATTAGAGATATCAAAATGAAATTTGGAAGGTGGATACTGCAGTAGATTGCCTATTTGTTTCCAAAATTTTTTATAATTTTGAACTTCCTGTTTCACCGGAAGTAATGTCGATTTTAAAATCTGCAATAAAACACCAGGTATAGTATTTTAGTTTCTGATGAAACATTTTATTGCGAATACAAAAATATCGGGTTTGATATCGTTTACTTCAATATTTACCGAGATATTAACAGAAAAGTAACTAAGGAAAGGAAAAATTCGATGGTAGCTAAACTCGGTTCAGATTTCATTTACGCCCGATATAAACAAACCGCTCGGTAAGGATTTGTATTTATATTGGCCAATCGGTGGCATTATACCGTCACAGCGAACAGCACTGCTTGTTCCATAGTGGAATACACGTGCGTTTGTTTAAATCAGGCGCAAATTATATCCGAATCAAGTTTAGTAGTCCATGAAATTCATTGCAGAAGTGACAGCAGTTATATTAGTTTTTTTATTTGAACGTAAAAAGATTGTATTGTTTTAATTTGAACGTAAAATGACCGAATTAAGTGTAAGAGAAAGAATAGAAATATTAATGATGATTGGGTATGAGGTGAGGAAAAGAACGCATCAAGAAGTTTGTGACCTTTTTAACATTGTTCATCCGAATACACAAATATCCCGTTCAGTAGTGACGAAAACTTTGCGAAGATACGACTCAAGTGAAACAGTTAGCAATTTACCAAAAAGTGGACGGTTAAAAAGTGCAAGTAATGAAGGTGTAGCTCAAAATGTTGCTATATCTTTGGAAGAAAATCCTCACTTATCCACTACCGACCTCGCTAATATGCATGAAATTAGCCGTCGTTCAGTAGGAGGGATATTAAGGAGAGAAAAATATCATCCATACTCTCCGAAGACGATTTCGACAGACGTTTGCAATTTTCTGAAACGATGATGGATATTTGTAACCGTGATAATAATTTTATAAGAAATGTGATGTTTTCAGACGAGGCTACATTTTGTTTAAATGGTACGGTTAATCGACATAACTGCCGCTACTGGTCACAAAGTAATCCTAATTGGGTACAAGAGGCTCATACACGAAAGAAAGAAACTTTAAACGTAGATGGGTATTTACAGCTCTTGGAGACACAAGTTATTCCGGCATTGGAGGTATATGGAAAATTACCAAATAATATGTGGTTTCAGCAGGATGGAGCACCACCCTATTACGCTCGCATTGTTCGAGATCATTTAGATAGGTCATTTCATCACAGATGGATTCGAAGAAGGGGTACTTAATCCACTAGACTTTTTTCTGTGGGGTTACTTAAAGTCTGAGGTTGATGTTGATAGATCAAATAATTTGCAAGAATTAGCTCAAGAAATCCAGAGAATTACACCAGGAGTAATAGTTAATGTTACTACAGAATTTAAAAACCGACTTGCTTATTGTCAAGAAGTAAACGGTGCTCAGTTTGAACATCTAATACATTAAGTTGAGTTAAGTTAAGTTTCAATGTTTTCAAAAATCACTTTGATTTAATTAATAATTATGATTATGTATTTCTTTTATGGATATTAGATTTTTCCTTTCCTTAATTACTTTTCTGTTAATATCTCGGTAGGTATTGAAGTAAGCAATATCAAACCCGATATTTTTGTATTCGCAATAAAATGTTTCATCAGAAACTAAAATACTATACAGGGTGTTTCATTGAAAATTTTAAAATCGACATTACTTCCGGTAAAACAGGAAGTTCAAAATTGTAAAAAAATTTGAAAACAAATAGGCAATCTACTGCAGCATCCACCTTCCAAATTTCATTTTGATATCTCTAATAATTCCAGAGATATTTGCTTGGTTCCACACATTTGCCCATCACTGTATATGTTTATGTAGTGCTGCAGAATTAAGTTAACAATATCCTGAATTATTGAAGGAAATCGTTTTTAACGGAGGTCTACACTTACACATACGTGTGGTAAATAAAACAACAAATGCATTGGTTTCTAGCGTTACTACTTACTACTTACGATACTTCTTTGACCTTGAAATACCCATAAAATTCAGTTTTCTATGTAAGAAACAGAGAGCAGGTTATATACTTACAGCTTATACCACTGGAAGTAGCCGGGAATGTACAAATATCGTGCCAAGACTAAAAAGAGACGGTACTGGAGACAGCAACAGGATATTTCACTCGATTGGGAGCTGTTTCCAATTAAATACGTCCAGGATGTAGTTCATTGGCTATTTCCATCCACTAAGTGAGGTGGCCTGTTTCTCTCTCTATTGCCCTCTCTTTTTGTTATTGGAAGGATAGTTGTGCTTATATTAAACTGTATTAACACAGCTATTTTGAAGAATAGTCTGTAGATGTTTTGATATTTAAAAAATATCTACTTAAATAATGATCACATAATTTAATCTGTTATAATTAAAGTGAACTCGTTATATATTGCCAGTATATTAAAGAAAGTAGCTTTAAATTATTGTTATTGAAAATTTATTATATTTTAATTAAAAATTAACATACACGTCATATGTTCTTTTGAAGCTTTATCTAAAGTAAGAACTAAACTACAAATTAGGATGAATTAAGATTAGGATTATTTCATTTTTGTGTCGAGTTTTAGGCTGCACACCCTACGACTCAAACCCAACTTAGAAGAGCAGGTATTTGTTGGTGAAGGTATTGATTTTAGCCTTTGACGTAGCCTTGCCTACTTGCAAGATACCATACAGTCTTTTATACCATGCCCAAAAGTCTCTGTTATCACCTGCTCCAGATCGACAGCGTTGAAATGCAATTCTTCAGTGCCTTGACAGTGGATATGGTCTTCACCCACATCTTTGGTTTAGTAATAGAACTTATCCACCGAACCTGTGATTCGAGTTAGTGAAATAACAGTATAATCGAGTTATTGCAGTGGCATGGAAGTTAAAAAAACATTCTAGGTAATATTAAAATTGTGACAGGAACATGATCTTTATGGCGCCCAGGAGATAAAGTACAAAAAACAAAGTGTTCAAAAGAAACACAATAATAGTGAAACAGGGAAAAGGTGAGAGGGAGAGATAAAACCTATGCCATAACTATTTTAAATAAAGACTATTATTATAATGCACAATCGGCAATATATTAAACTAAACATAGATCTAACAATTTCAGTAGTAAGCAAAATATACCATTCATATTTGAAACTGAACAAAAACAAAAGATCAGATTCTATATTCCAAATTAATGCTAAAAAAAGATTTCACATCAATAAACTTAAGATATTTACAAAACATGTACTCTCTGCTGACATCTACCGTAAAAGAATCACTATCTTGGAGATAGACAAACTGCAATAGAAAGAAAATCGTTGGTATTAATTTGTAAAGTCATAAATAATACTGTCCCCATAATAGAAAAAAGAGTAGGCAATGAATTTAATACTAAAATCACTAAATAAATTATATCAAAGACAAAATTAAAAACACAACTCATAAAGAAAATTTATATTGGAGAAACATACAGAAATTTATACGTACGAATAAATGAACATAAAAACTACACACAGGATTACTCAACCTTTAGGAACCTAGATGGCAAAATACAGTCTCACAAATTCACTATATCAATATCAAGTTTTTGCACCCTAAAAAAATATCTACTATTTATGGTCTTTAGAATTTTCTTGTGTTGCACTAAATTTCAAAAAATAGTTGAGGTGGAAGCCGTTACTTTATGATATACTATCATTATGATGGTAGAAAAAGTTTTACAGAACCGTGACTAGTTTCAACATAATTTTTATCATTTTCATAGGGAATTAAATTAATGATTGACGCCAGAAAATTTTGAAACGGAATATGTGGGTTTATATTTATAACAGTAAGTAGGTATACCTGGAATTTCCGGAAGACTTACAGAAAAATATCGTGTTAGTGTGTACAAAAATGTATAAACTGAAATGGGAAATATTCATTTAAGGATTTAAAAAATATATATTCTGTGATTAACCAATTACTTAAAGATCTCAAATAGGATGATTTTTGCAATTGTACTTGTATAAGTAGTAAATTACAAGATGATACAATGATTGAAAGGTGTTGAATGAGTTTTATTTAATTTAAAAGATCGTAAGTGTTCGAGATATGGAATATTAAAATTCCTATAGGTTATACTAACATAAAAGCTATTATACTCTTAACATTTTAAATTCTAACGTTAAAAATTTGATTTGTCAGTTTCAATTGGGATAAAATTTAACAATTTACATCCAAAATTCAAGTTTACTTTAGAAACCGAAATTAACTCCTTTACTTTAACTCCTAGACTTCAAACTCACCAATAAAATAACTTTGATGTATTCAGTAAACCAACATTTAAAAAGACTACTATCTCAAATTCATTCTTTAATTCACATTCACATAAACTGGCGGCATACTAATCGATGATACACAGAGTTCTTACATTGCTATTATCCAAAACCATATCTAAAAAATGAAGTGGATATCATCAGGAGCATATTTACTAATAATGTTTGTGAACATAATTTATTCAATAAACTTGATTTTGGAGAATAAAGTCAAATTGTTCAAAATTTAAATTATACCCAAGTTAAAGATAATAATATTCAATGTAAATACGTTAGCTTTACTTATTTTATTAAGAGAATAGCGAATATTTTGTAGAAGCATACTATTAATGTTAGTTTTAATTCCCAATTCAAATTGTCAAATCAAATTTTTAATGCTAAAGTTGAAATAAATTATGAATTCTCGAAACTGGTGTATATAAATGTTTAGACTGCAATCATTTTTAACTTGGCATTACCTGTAGGAATTTTAATATTCAATATTACGAACACTTACGTTCTTTTAGATTATATAAAACTGAATCTACATTTTCTAATGATTTTCTTACTAAAAAACAAGAAATAGAAATCATTTATTATCACATTTATTGAAACACTAGAAAGTATAGAGCATATATTGTAATTTGCTACTAAACGAACAAGTAGAGTTGCAAAAAAGCACCTACTTGATATCTTCAAATAACTGGTTAGTCACAGAATTATATAATTTAGAAAATACTTAAATTTCCCATTTCTGTTTCTAGTTTCTTCATAAAATAAACCATATTTTCAAGTAAGCCTTGCGGTAGTTCGAGACATACCTAACTGCTGTTATAGATAAGATCCCAGTTGTGATTTAAATGTTTTATGGTCATTCATGAATTTTATGCCTTTTGAAAATGACAGATTATGTTGAAACTAGTCACGGTTCTGTATTTATTTGATTAAATAATATTTTAATATTTAAATTAGTGATATTAAACGAAGTATTTTTTCCCTACAAACATAAAGTCAAAAAAGTCATTAAATAATTAATAACCTCATAATCAGCAGAAAATATTATCCTGAACAAATGCTTGACGCCAGAACAGTAACTTCTGCTATGTCCACCATAATCTTCAATGCCTCCAGCAAGCAAACAAAAAAGCGTCAAAAACCTTTCAAGTGAGCTCTATTAGTATCTGTACTACAAAAGTAGCGACATTTAAAAAATATATTAGACATATTAACTAAAACAAGATCACTATCAATCAAACTCTAAAAATGAATTCAACTTTGCATCCTTTGCATAAAAGTCAAAAAACTTTTGGTGTGTCACAATTTAAAAGAAAAACACAGTTTCAAGCCCTTGCAACAAACTTTTTTAAAACACTCAGTGCCGTTTCAACAAATCTAAATTGTCATCTTCATGGAGCAAACTAACCCAGTGTGGCTGTTGAAACAGCGTTGGGTGTTTTAAATAAATGTTTGGTGTTAGGATGCAAAACTGTGTTTTTACATAATGTCAAATGATTAATTATCTTTAGTTGCCTGATTTGAAAATTGTCAAACATATCAATTTTAAATTTATCTACGTATTACGTAATATACATTTTTAAACGTGGTCTGACCTGGCTCATATTGTGAAATATCCTTTACTACCAAAAATCCATTCTGATAATATTTTTAATTTTCGTCTTTTGAGGGTAGCACAACTGGTAACAAATCTTGAGTAGAAACGATATACCATACTGCATCCACAAGTCTGTAAATTCTCAAAAGGCTTGTACCACAAGAAACACTGTTATGATGTACAGGAACGTAAAAACAAATTGGCATATTATTGCCTCGAAAAAACTGAGCACTCTTGAGTTGTGTGGTAATATGTAAACCATACAATAACCGAAAATGACTGTCACTTTAACTCGCTAATTACACGGCTATTGAAACTAAATAAGCAGTGACAAGCAAATAATATGCGATTGCAAAATCAATAATTGCATTAATTTGGACTCCGGAGCCGTATGTTACTCGCTACCGGATGCGTACAGCACGTATGATATTCCCAAGCAGCAGCAACATATGGCCTATGGGCGAATATGGAAATATTCGTTAATGAATTCCTCATTATGGCCTCGGGGATGACGAATCCGCGTCCTTTCATATTCATATTTCGTTTTTAAGAATGCGCCAGTTGGTACATTAGTCCATCTGATTGGATGTT
Organism: Octodonta nipae; assembly: GCA_034190945.1. NCBI lineage: Eukaryota > Metazoa > Arthropoda > Insecta > Coleoptera > Chrysomelidae > Octodonta > Octodonta nipae. Next base: position 22,037,889 of record CM067223.1, read on the forward strand.
TGTTTTCTTTTCGAGAATGGAATATCAGATGAATTAGTGGCATCTTGATCATGTATGAATAAACATAATGGTATAATACTAATAATAATATCACATGGGTCATTGATTTATCAGGTATTTGAGTTATATAAAAGTATATACAGGGTTTTTCCTGATTGAATGTCAATATTTTAGGGAGTGACTCTTGGGTCAATTTTAAGGTACTTTATATGAAGGTATGTTATAAACGTTTTAACTTTGAAATACAGGGTGGCAAAGTTTTTAAAATAAATCTTTAATATTCTCAATACCGCTCCAAATATTGAAATGAAATTTGATATAGAAGTACTACGCCTGGAGAAGCATTTTTTGGATTTTCATCAGTGGCACACCACTGATTTCGATTAAAATAAAATTCATTTGAAAAATTCCCATTCAGTTCTAAGCAAATAAGATCACATAATGTTAGTCTGAAGTTGGTAGACAATGTAACTCGTTCCTCGAAGTTTCCTTGGACTTCCATCGTCTTGAAGTGGTTGTTCTCACAACGTTTCAATAGTTGTGTATCTGCTATCGTCATCAGGTGAATGATAGGAAATTCAGATTACAAGTCGTATTTATGTTATACCCTTAACCGGTCATGGTCATTGGGTCTTATCTGGTCCAATCACAGTCGTCGTACCTGGAGGTTGGTTGCCGGTGATGCGTAGCGGCAGAGGCCGAAGAAGAGCTCTCCAAATATTTTTAATTTGGACGCTGGGCTCGCTAATTATATTTTCGTTCGAGATTATATTTGCTGTCTCTATGAATTTTATTTTGTACCAATGCTCTTCCTTGTTAATTGCTCCCATTTGATATTATGGTGTTCTTTAAAAAAATATGCGAGGGCTGCCTTTATATTAGAGAACAAAAACAAATATTAATCATCGAAAATCGCTTTATTGTTTTTCAAAATATTTCCCATGAAGATCTATACACTTTTGCATGCGTTTGAACCAGTTGTCGAAGCACTTTTTCCACTCTGATTGAGGGATCTCCAAAACATGCATTCTGAACTCAGCAACCGCTTCTTCACGTGTCGAAAAACGTTGACCTCTCAGTTTGTTTTTTACGTACGGGAATAAAAAGAAGTCATTTGGTGATAAGTCAGGACTATACGGCGGATGACTCATCAAATCGATGTTTTGAGTGGTCAAAACTGCAGTTGTTTGAGCCGATGCTTGAGAGCTCGCATTGTCGTGGTAAACAGTGATCCGTCTTCGGCGGTTGGTTTTCCTGATTTCTTGGAAGACAACTGGCAAACAAATGGTTATGTACCACTCAGAATTGACTGTTCTGCGTTGTTCTAGTGGTACGGTTGCGACATGTCCAGTTTTTCCGAAAAAACAGGCGATCATTTGCTTGGAAGTCCTTCGTGCGCGAACAACTTTTGTTGGATTCGGCATGCAGTCGACTGCTGTTTACTTTCGGGCTCATATGCTTAAATCCACGATTCATCACCTGTCACTATGTCATAAACGTGTTTTGAAGCACCGCGATCGTATTTTTTGAGCTTTTCTTTCGACCAATCGACACGAGCCTTTTTTTGAACGATTGACAAATTGTGTAGGATCCAACGCGAACAAATTTTTTTGACATTCAAATGTTTATGCAATATTGAATATATGCTGGTCCCACTAATCTCTAAGGTTGACTCAATGTCACGATAGGTCACATAACGATCTTGAAATATCAGTTCGCGCACACCATCAATGGTTTCCGGAACAACAACTGTTTTTGGACGACCTTCACGAAATTCGTCTTGGAGTGCACTACGACCTCGATTGAATTCACTATACCATCGATAAACAGTGGTCCTTGATGGAGTTTCATCGCCAAAAATTAAATTAAGTTCATCCATGCACTCTTGCTGACTTAATCCACGTCGAAAGTTGTAAGAAATAGTCGCACGAAAATGTTCACGATTTTATTCCATTTTTTGGCCGAGATGAATCCTTTAAGTTACTGTAAACAACACATAGCGCTCGTATGTCAAAACGTTCAGAGTACGTATAACCTCAAAAATGTCAAACTTTACGATAGAGCTGTCAGTTGTCAGATTGCAACACTAGGGTTGTCCAATCCCGAAATATAAAAGGCAGCCCTCGTATATTTGGAGAGCTCTTCTTCGGCCTCTGCCGCTACGCATCACCAGCAACCAACCTCCAGGTACGACGACGCTGACTGGACCAGATAAGACCCAATGACCATGACCGGTTAAGGGTATAATATAAAAACGATGGACAATCTGAATTTCCTATCATTCACCTGATGATGATAGCAGATACACAGCTATTGAAACGTTGTGAGATCAACCACTTCAAGACAATGGAAGTCCAAGGAAACTTCGAGGAAGATCACATAACATTTTTCAATCCGAGGTATGAATTTTGCCTAATAAATAAAAACTATTTATCTGCATAGACAATTTTAACACGTAGAGAAATAAATTTTATGTTTTGGGGAAACCATAAATTGGACTAACCACTTCACATTTTAGGAGTTTTTTATTACTTTTTTGAAAACTATTGTTCCATTAAAAATAATTATTAATTATTATTGTGTTACGCTGTTTAGTTGTAAAATTCAGCTTTCGTGTCTTACTAAATTGATTTTTAAAATATCTAGGAGGTTAAATGGTTGGTGTTGGCCTCGGGAGTGGTTAAGTTTGCCGCAAACTCAACTACGTGAAAATACTCAGATATGTCCTCAGTCTGTTACAGACGCACCAACAATACCTACTTCCACGTCCTCGTCGTGACCGTCGGAGAATGCATGACCGTTCGCCTAAGGGGGAAATACCCAACAGAAAAATCATGGGCGTCAAGGTTGGGGGTTGAGCAATGGGCTAACAACCCATTGTACTAATAAAAAAAACTGTTCAAAACTGACTCGTACAGTCTCGGACAACGGACAGATCAACAGGTGAACGGGAATATTCGATGGATCTCAACTGAGTACAGTGAAGTGTTCAACGAACTCAGTCAATTTGAATTCGACATATGCGCCTTAGCTCATTATGACCACCAAGAATTGTAGCAACACCCAGCGAAAAATATTAAAAACTAAATAAATACATCCTTGAAGCTTCACATGAGTCTCTTGGACAAGTGGGGGAAACAGTTAACACAAACTGACCTGAGTGGATAAACGATGACCTAAAACAAATTACTAAGTGAAGAAGGAGGCATTTTATAAATGGCTTAACACAAGAGATCCAAAAGACAGAAAAACAAATCCAAGAATTCGTATAGCTGTTAAAAGAGAAGTACGTAAAGTCAAAGACGTCAGGTGGTTACAAACATACGAAATGTGGAGACTAATAAGTGCTAGCAGAACCAGAGAAGCTTGGAAGACTGTCACAGTGGATGAAATTTAGTAAGAGGTGGAGGAAATAACTGTAGAAGAAATAGATAAAGCCCTTACAACAATAAGAAATAATGCTCCTGGACTTGGAGGCTTTTTAATTGAGTTAATTAAGCAAAGTTCTGTAGAAGTAAAAGAAATGTTATCAGAAAAGTAACAGAAAGTATTCCAGATGAAGGGAAACATGCGTACATAAACCTGATAAACAAGAAAGGCGACAGAACAAATTGTGAAAACTACAGAGGGATCGGTGTGACTAGTTCGATTGCAAGGCTGTATAATAAAGGAATGGAGCGATATAGAAGCACAAGCACTATTAATAAAAAAAATAACTATAGCATAAAATCTGTGGCGCTGAAATTAATTAAGAATTATTTAAATGATCGGTATCATGTTACAAAGCTTAGACAATATCAAATGAGGAAAAATAATCAGCAAGTATGGTATTCCACAAGGAAACGTTTATGGTCCTTGTTATTTATTATTTATATGAATGACACATATACAGTGTGCAATAACTCAATAATCAACTTGAAATTGGGTATGATTGGTTATGTGGCAACAAATTAAAATTAAATGCAAAGAAAACCAAATATATGGTGCTGGGTAAAGGTAATTGTAACAAATATAATGCCAACAATTTTGAAGTAAGGATTAAAAATGACCTCGTACAAAGAGTAAGTGAGATTAAATACCTAGGTATAATGTTAGATCATCAGTTGTCATTTACAAATCATGCAGAATTTCTTTGTAAAAAGTTAGGGAAAAAAAGGATTTTTCACACGTATTTCTCCAGATCTATCACAATGGGCTAAAATGTTATTGTACAAAACGATTATTTACCCGCATTTTAATTATTGCATATCACTTCTTCTGGCATGTCCGAAGGAGCACATAAAGAGGTTACAAATTTTGCAAAATAAACATATGCCAGTAATTTTAAAATGTAATAGATATGCATCGATAAATCAAATGTTGCAACACCTAAATTGGCTGATGGTTCAGCAAATCATTCAGGCGAACATTATTTTTGTGTACAAAATGGTACATAAGATGGTGCCAGCATATCTCTGGAAACTGATAATGATAAGATTTGATATTTACGCATGTTCGTTGCTATCAAATTCTAATCTTGATGTACAGTTTATGATAAAGTAATTTTTACAAGGATCACTATTCTCTGAAGAAATTCACCTCTTCAATGACGTGCCCAATGAAATTAAAAACGGAACTAACATCTTTTAATGATTTTAAGAATGCAATTTTTAAGTATATAAAAACAAGGTTGTAAGACTAACTTTAAGGTTATAATTCTAATATTGTATGGTTGTATTAATAACCATTATTTACTGTGCAAAATAGCTTATGCTAAATAAAGAAGGATTATTATAGATTACAAAATGGTTTTAGGGCAGGTAGGTCATGCACAGACAACGCATTCTGTCTGAGAAAAATTAAAAATTAACAGAAAAACATCATGCAAGGAGCTGGGCATTTACCCTTCATCGACCATTAAAAGCCTATGACAGTGTACCACGATAACACAAGCATAAATCATGTAAAAACCATAAACTAATTGTATACTGCCACATCTTCAGTTAAAAATTAACTGTCATGTCAGAAAGTTTCCCAACTAGTGAAGGATGATGTCTACCTCGTACTTTTTTAAAATATTTATTATATATATATGCAATAAAATAGTGGACACGGACTAGGTTATCATTGCCGCAGATATATGGAACAAAAAATTAAAGTAAAGGACGAATCTTGGGATTGACATAAATGTAGCAAAGACAGAATACTTGGCGATATCAGTTAGACTCCAAACTGGGAGAGGGAGATAATTAATAGAACAACTGAGGGCGGTAAAGCAAGTGTTAAACGGAATAAGGTGGTCAAAAGAAATCAAGAACTACACAAAACTGAAAATATATCAAACTATAGTCGAAGGTATTACACAATATGGCTTTGAAACTATCTTAGAAAAAAATATTTGGTCAAGTGCGAGTTGGACTCGCATACTAAGGGTTCCGTACCCCCTTCAAGATTCTAATACTCCAGTTTCAGACAAGCAGGGAATGAGTGCATTTTCTTATTATATTTACCCTAATATCTTTTAAAGGAAGCGTTTTAAATTTATAAAAAATATACACTTTCATTTTCCACACATATACTTTTTATTTTATCTGCTTCAGGATTCGCTTGATGTTTAGAAGAATACATATGTATTTAATTTTCTAATTTGGCCCCCAAGAATTAACATTAGAGTTTTATTTTACTAATAAACTTTCAGGGAAGCCTTTTATAATCTACTGTGTGAATTTTGAGGCTCTGTAGATTGAAAGATAAAGGGCAAATAAGTTTTAAATTATAAATTATTAAATCTGTTATTCAAATTTTTTAAAAATATAAATAAAATATATTGTTTTAAAGTTAAATAGTGTAGTTTCTAAAGTGGGAATTAAGTCGATGTTTAATATTTTTGTTAATATCTTTTAAACAAATGATCTAAAAATATGATATATTTGTAATTCACATAATGAGCCTTTTATCTGATATATTAAATGATGCGTTTGAAAATTGAATTATTATTTTCCATTTAATTGTATAATTTGTCCCTAAAATTACTATGGGGATTTTGTAATAATTTTTCTCATATATTTCAAGTGAGCCCCAGTACCTCTAATTATTTTCAAAATTTTAGGTAGTATGGTTTCGGAAATAAAGCGAAAAATGAGAATTTTTTATATATTTATGTTAATATCTTGTAAACAATTAATTTAAAAAATATGAAAAATATATATTTGTATTCCTCATAATGAGCCCTTTCATTTGATGTATTGCATAATGCGTTAGAAAATATTTTTTTATTTTTCGTTTAATTTTATAATTTGGCCTCCAATATTAATATTAGGGATTTCTTCGTATTTTTCCTGAACACAAAAAAATTTAGGTCTTATAGTTTGGGGTATAAAGAGGGGAATGAGTAATTTTTTTAAATATTTTTTAAATATATTTTAAAATATTTATTTTAAAAAAATTAAAAAATTACATTAGTACCTATTTTCATAATGAGTCCTTTGGTTTGATATATTACTTGATCTGTTAGAAACAATTATAATTTTTTATTTTCCATTTAATTCTACAATTTGCCCCCAAAATGAATATTAGGGGGTTCTCTTTATTTTTCCAGTAAAGTTCAGGTGAGGCGCTATACCTCTATTTTTTTCAAAATTTTACAGCCCATGGTTTCGGAGATAAGGGGGGAGGGACTGGGTAATTTTTTAATATTTTTGTTAATATATTTTAATTAATTTACTTTAAAAATATGAAAAAAAAATATTTGTTTTCGTCATAATGAGCCCTTTCATTTGATATATAACATGATGCGTTAGAAACTATTTTAATTTTATATTTTCCATTTAATTCTGTAAATTGACCCCCAAAATTATAACTAGAGACTTCTCCTTATTTTTCCAGTAAACTTCAGGTCATACAATATACCTCTAATTTGTTCAAAACTTTACGTTTTATAGTTTCGGAGATAAGAGGGGGGGTAATGGATAAATTTCGTATATTTTTGTTAATATCTTTTTAACTATTTTTTTAAATATGATAAAAATATATTTGTGTTCCTCAGAATGGGACCTTTTATTTGATGTATTACATGACGCGTTTAAAAAAATATTTTTAAATTTTCATTTAATTCTATAGTTTGCTGCCCAAAATTAATATTAATGGTTTCTCCTTATTTTTCCTGTAAAGTCCGAGCAACGTTCTATATTTCCTTTTTTTTTTTTTTCAAAATTTTAGGCTGAGTAGTTTCGGAGATCAGGAAACGGGGAAACGGTCGATTTTTTAGTTCCCCCCCAGAAGTACCCCTAAAATCAAAATTTTTTCTTTACGATATGTACTCCTGATCGGGTCACCAAACTATACACTGATACCAAATTTCAACCTCTTCCGTCCAGTAGTTTAGGAGAAAAGTGCTGTGATCTGACAGAGGCAGATCTCCGGAGTGATATTATAAGGGTATCCCTATATTGTATATACCGAACATACACACACATACTGGAGAGAAATAGGTTGACATGGGCAGTTGAATCAAATGAGTTAAATTATATGACCTAAAAACATTTTGTAGCGGACAGTACCGGGAAAATTTAAAAAGGGATAGTCTCGGAGAACGTGGTTACAAAGCCGAGAAGAGTTAATAACTGCCATAATTGTCCACAGCAGATACAGAACAAAATGGCGTGTTGGTTGGGAGAAACGACGCACGCTGTAAAAACACCTTGTGTAAAAAATATTGTTACTTTCAAAAGTAATAGTTGAGTTTACTAATTAGGAGTTGGCGGAGATGTATTACACATATGGTTTGGCTGACGTCAGATCGCCGGAATCGCTTGTATCAAGAGCTCTTTCCTAACAGAGCCCAATCCGCTAGGCGAACATTTGCAAATGTACATAGAAGATTGACTGAAACAGATTCTTGTACCCAAATAATCAATTAAAAGAAAAAATTACTAGAAAAACTAGAAATAATTTGATTATCTCGCACTTTCTAGTATCGAGAATTCTGCACGATTTTCTCTTATACCCGTATCATATTCAAAGGATCCAAGCATCCCCTAGACTTACCTTTGCGAGTTAAGTTCTGTCAATATTTTCTGGACAGAAATTGGGCATAAACCCTTGTTTGACCGTGATATTTTGTTTACAGATGAATCTTATTTTGCCAGAAATACTATCATAAATTACCACAATAATCATATTAGGGCCAACGAAGAGTAAAATTTAAATGTATGGGCTGGATTATTGGGAAGTACTTAATTGAACCTTTTTCTGCCAGAAATGCTAAATGGCCATTATTATCGCCAGTTTCCTGGAGATATTGCTAGAAGAAGTACCAATTATAATTAGAAATAGAAGGTGATTCACCCACCACTGCGGCGCGCCTGTTCACTTTAGTGTAGAAGTGTGAGAATATTGTAATCGCACATTACAACACCGATGGGTAGGTCGTGGTGCACATTATAATTTTCGCTTGATTTTTTCCTCTAAAATAAACTAAAAACGGGAATTTACCCCCAAAATTATCAGCCAGATATTCACTTAATTTTTTTTTTAATTTGTTTCGGAGACAAAGGGGACAATAGGTCGATATTTGTAAAATTTCCACCTTCAACTCCTCAAAAAGCAGAATTCCTTTACTTACACTAGGAGCTCGTGATTGGGTTTTACCAAACGCCATAGCAGTACCAAATTTGAACATTTTTCGTCCGGTAGTTTTTAGTCGCATATATGGAACCCTAAAACTAAGTGTGATCCACATATTCTATTGTGTTGTACTCTATATTAATTTCTTAGAAAAATTTTCCTGCAATAGAGCCAGAGAAAACGTTGAGACTTTGTACCATTAATTATAACAAGCTTCCTATGCGGAAAAAGTAATCTTTTAATAGACTCTAAAGCCTGAAGCGAAAAAGAATAAAATTTCACCGCTCAATTGTCCGAAATTGTTTCACGGAAAACTTTTCGCCCGCTCGTCTGAATTAAATCTGATTTTTGGTACATAAACTCAAATCAAGCGTCAGCCAGGTAAGCACACACACACACAGCAACCGCTTAACAATTTCGCCGGGTGGCGTTTCCACGTTCGCGTTCCATAAAGATGGAAATAAAAAGGGGTGGCAAATCCTCTGGATGCATGCATGTTGAAATTAATTCGGTCTGGTGGCAGGGTGGTAAGGAGTGGAAGCTGAAATTCGTGGTAGTGGTGGATTTAAATTCAGCGTGCATGTGAAATTAACCGTTTAGATATTGTCAATAAAGAGAATTTAATTAGTGAAAAAGTAGTGGTGCTAGATATGGAAATGCCGCCCCCCACCCGCTGCTGTGGCGGTTGGTGGCGTGTCGACCAATTTGTACACTTACCTTGTTAGTCGTGTGTTGAGTCGGTAATGCCGTTTTGGAGTGTCGCAGAATGAGGGTGGGCTAATTAAATTTGAAGGAAAACGAAATTATTTTATACGAAAATACACTTGGAAACGTGGGACTGACTTTATGATATTAACATATGAAAAATGAAATAATTTATATTCCGACGTTAACCTCTGTATGCTAATGTAAATTTTAAACTACACAACTGTTACACAAAGACATGTCGAGATGAGTTTGAGTTGAGTTGAGGAGTTATCTGTACCCGTATTTTTAATTCATTAAGTTGTGGATTCTTGTGGTCAGTTCGTATCTTTAATATCAATGATTTAGCTAAGAGCACAAGAAAATAAACTATAATATTAAAATCTAAAAAATAAATTAAATTGCTTGATTTGAATTAATTAAGTTTATTTATTAAATTAGTTTAATAATAAATAATTAAATGAAATGAATTTATATAATTGTTTTTTTTTATTCTTCGGTCCTAAAGGAAGTAAGAAGTGGAACTTTAAATTTTTGCGGGTGGTCTATCCAGATTTCAGGCTAAATTAACCAATTAAATATTCTTAATAAAAAGTGTTGATAGATGCTGTCATCCAGTTGCTGCAGCTGTAGTTTGTACACATACCTGACTGGGCGTGTTGAGTCTCGGCTGATTGAGCACAAAACTGTTTATACGAAAAACAGTTGGAAACGTGGGACTGACTTTCACGTATAATTTTTTTTATATGTTAATATAGATTTTATCGTATACATTTGTTACATAAAGAAATGCCACGAGAGTTATACTGTTAAATAATTGCCGAGGAGAGATCTGCACAATTTCCGTTTTCTCAGAAAAGTATAAACTCTCGCCTGGCAATAATTCCCCAATTTATTTATATCGATGATTATACTGCCGATATGCCTTATAGAGGGGGAGAAATATAGAGTTATCGTGGGAACTTCAAAATATTAAATAATAATTTTGTTATAATTTATTTCATTAATTAAACTTAATTCAATTAAAATTAATTAACCAATACAAAAATAATTCGGTCTGATAAATTGGGAAGAAGTGGAATTTCAAATTCAAGGTGGTGATGGATTAAAATTCGCCAAGATGCTAAGATATTTTCAATAAAGAGAACTTAATTAGGAAAAGTAGTAATGCTAGATGTGGAAATGATAATAAAACTAATAAAACTAACGTATTATAAAAAATGCAATAATTTATATACGGATATTAATATTTATACGATAATGTGAATATTAAGTTAGAAAGTGAATTAATCAAATTCATTAAATTAATTACATTAATTAAATTAGTTGAATTAAATGCTGATATTGGACTCATTCAGTGTATATGTAAAATTAAGCGTTTATATATTACCTGTATTGCCAATAAAGCGAAAAAAAGTAGTAGTCCTAGATATGGAAACCCCCTGCTATGACAGTTTGTAGACCGTTTCGAGTAATTAGTATATTTGCCCTGTTAATTATGTGAAGAGACGGTAATTCAGTTTAGGGAGTGTTGGAGACTGATGAAATACACTTGGGAACGTGAGATTTTATATTGTTAACTTAAGAAACGCAAAAGAAATTTATGCGGACGTTAACCATTGTATGCTAATGTGAACTGTAAGCTACACTATCGTAATATACAGAAAGATAAAGTGAAGTTTTTCAGTATGCTGTAAAAAAATATTTGTTAATTCAGCAAGTTGTGGACTATACCGTGTGACATTTTTTTCTAAATTTTAGATATCGATGATTTTAGCGTGTTTAGATTGTTTAATTTTTGGGCTGGTGAAAATTGCAGGAAAGTAATGCAAATAGATGTGGAAAACTTGTTCCAACTCGTCGCTAAGTAGGTTGGTGGCATGTCAGCCTATTTGTTCACCTACTTTGGTCGGTAATGCCGTTTTGGAGTGTTGCAGAATGAGAGAGAGAGAGAGAGTTAATTAAATAAATTTACGACTGACTTTATGAAATTTATATTTCGAAGTTGACCTTTGTATGCTAATGTGAAATTAGGGCTAAACAATTTGTATACAAAGATGTCAGAAAATATTTTTTTTACAAAATCGTTGTTGACTCGACAATAGCAATTATTTTGTTATCTATTAAACTGAACGTTTTAAATTTATAAAAAATATACAGTTTTAATTTTCACAACGAGCCTTTTTATTTTATCTGTTACCTGATTTTTATAAAAATATTTATTTAATTTTCTAATTTGGGATTTTCGTATTATTTGCCTATAGACTTTCAGTGAAGCCCTATGTAATCTTTTGTCAGATTTTTTTAGTTTGGAAGATAAATAGGGTCAAATTTTAAATAATAAATTATTAAATCTTTAAATAAATTATTTTAGGAATACAAATAAAATATATTTGTATATTTATCATTTTATACATTCCCTTACGAGTGCACTTTAATAAATTAAAAAGTTTTATTTTCCATTCAAGTTTATAAAGTAATGTTAGATTTATTTTGAAAACTATGAAAAATATGCTCGTATTCCTCATAATGAGCCCTCTCACTTGGTATATATTACATGATGCGTTTGAAAAAAAAATAATTCTGTAATTTTGCCCCCAAGCTGAATATCAAAGTTTATTTATTTATATTTCTCCTCATTTTTCCTGTAAAGGAGGCACTATTTTTCCATTATTTTCAAAATTTTTGGTCGTATAGTTTATCAAAAAAGGAGAAAAAGTGACTTTTTTATATTTCATTTGAAATATTGCATCATGCGTTTGAAAAAAAAATTCTATAATTTGCCTCTAAAATTAATTGTGAGTTTTTCTTATTTTTTCTGTTCAAGTGAGGACCTATAAACCAATTTTGTTTCAAAATTATCGGAGTTATAGTTTCGGAATTGGTAAATTTTTGTATATTTTTGTTAATATCTTTTATCCTAAGTATTTTTGAAATATGAAAAAAATATATTTGTGTTCCACAGAATGAGCCCTTTCATTTGATATATAACATGATGCGATTGATTTTTCATTTCATTTAATTCTATAATTTGGCCACTATAATTAATATTAGGGGTTTCTCCTTATTTTTATTGTAGAGTTTGGGCAACGTCCTATATTACGTATTTAGTTCAAAATTTTGGGCTCAATAGTTTCGGGAAATGGTCAATTTTTTCCGTTCAGTAGTTTTGGAGACAATTGTTGACGGAGAAATCAGGACTGGTATTGTAAGGGTTTAAGTATACTGGATATACGGAATCATAATAAGTTAAAAAAAACTTTTGAACAACAGGTAGGTTATTTTTTCTAGCTCTTCTAGAAATTGGTCAAATTATCGTCAGAACAATAACTCTATAACAAGAAATACATTAATCTTTGTATGCTTTAATATCTTACTCATTCCAATTGGAGTAAAAGAGAACGCCGTGCGATATAATTTATAGTTTTTCAAAATTGTTTGTCTTCAAACATAAACTGTATTAATGGAAACGGTGTCTTTGCGAGAAGCTTAGATTCTGGAACGCGAAGAGCTTCTCACAAGGAACGTCTTCATAATGAGCGGATTCGACTATCTTTCATGTTCTCCGTCTAGATAAAGCGAATTAATACATCGAGACAAGAACTTAAACTAAAATAAGAGAGTTAATTAAAGCAAAACTTCGTTTAATAAAGCGAAGGGGCTTCTGGGCGGATGGGGAAGGGGGATGGATGTCTTCGGGTGGAAGAAGAAGTGGAGCTCTGAACAAATTTAACGAGTTATGTAATCAATATATTAATCAAGCAAGCAAACACAATCAGTGTTCATTAAGGAAGTTTTAATATTTACCAAACTTCTAATTAGTACATCGGTATTCGATTATATTTTAATAAGGCACCCACCCTTTAGGGTCGGCACCCGTTCAGGTCCCCGATCCCTCGAACTGCTCTTGTTTAATTATTCATTGTCAGCCTTGAAACGTTCCCGTTTAATCTTGCTCTTGTGTTCCGTTTGTTGTAACGGAACTTTGGATAATTTATAGCCTTTTATTAAATAGATATTTTGTTTATAGAAGTTTGACGAAATATTTTAATGAAAATCTACACGAAAGTGTTATCAGATGTAACTATACTATTTAGTTACCGAGTATTAATCTGTGTAGTTAAAAACCAATCCCTTCCGACGTTTCCACAGAGTCACATCTGCCTTCATCAGGCCGGTCTCATCGTTTACGTATTCGTCTTTTTACGCTTTTGGTTACGCAAAGTAGCGTGAACAGTTGGATTATTTTTTAAATTAGCTTTACGGCATGGTTTAGGTCTACAAAGTGAGATGCTGCATAAAATGTAAATTTTGTTTATTCATTCTTGTATTCATAGAATAATAGAGATTTTCTCAAAACGGTCCCGGACATTTAGAATCATTTCTGGTGTAATGACCTGATAGTTCTCAATAATCCGCTCACGTAATTCGTACAATAACTGGATGAGTTTTATAAAACCTTACTTTTTAAGTAACTGAATATAATAAATCTAACTACATTAAGTCCGGTGGTCTTGCAGGCCGCTGTTATTTGGGTAATAGTCCCCGCCCTGAGGGTAACCTCTGCGGCTGTACCACTCTATACAAACTGCTACCCAGGGTGATATTATGGCTATTATTTTATTATGTAGCTCCAATCCTATAGGGAAAAGACGTTAGAGAAAAGGGCTAACGCTGCCACCGCTCGGAAGTGTTTGTTTTGGTGAGAAAGACTCCAGGAACCATTCTCTCTGTGTGTGTGTGATCTGAAATTAAAATAAAAGGAGATTTATTGCTCCTAATCTGCCTCGACTCTCAGTCCTTGGTAGCTTCTGACTTTTCGTCACATAGTCTGCCCTAAGTTGGTAGTTGTATGGGAAGGAGAAAGGAGTTGAAAGTAAACAAGCGAAAAAAATGACACATATATTGAAAATAAAGGGAAAAAGATAAAAACAATAATTAAATCCCAGAATAAAATAGAAACAAATGTAAAAGAGCAATAGCGCTAATAAAACTACAACAATTATAACCCAACAAAAAATATGGACTTACGAATAAAACAAACTGCAACTCAAAATCTATAGAACAACACTCGTATTATAAAAACTACCATTAAATCATAGCCTCTAGTAATGGGTATGTATGGGCTAATCTAAGCCCTAAATGGATCCTTCGGTAAAGTTATCCTACATAGTCATGCTATTGAAATAGAACCAACAAAAAATTATAATACATAATTATCGCCGTTTATTGGGCGCCCGCAAGTTTGCAGTTTGCAACTATCATTGCATTGTAAATATGGTTTGTCAACTAAAATCAGAAGTATGTTGCACCTCATCAATTTATTTCTGATATATTTTTTTTTAATTTTAACCTTATACTTTTAATTTTTGTCGGGTAACTTTCATACAGGTTTAAAGCACCAATGTCATGAAAAAACTCATCAGCAAAAGGACAAACAAAAAGCAGTAAGTAATTCTTTTGCAATGTTTTTTTGCTGTACCTGCTTTGAGTTTTAGAAACTAAGGTGTAGGTAATACAATAACAACGAAGTTAGTAAAAATTTAACTGAGAATAACAACTTATTCAAACGGTTTTATAAGTAAAACATATAATATTTCTACCTTTATTTTCCTACAGGATTCAATGCGTTGACAATTGTCAAGATATTTCTTATTCCCAAGTCAAAATCGTTTCTTAATTTGTTCCAGTTTGTTGCCTTCACTACTGGAACTAATGCTGGTATAACATCCCGATGTTTCGGAAGCAAAAGGATTTATATCCCATTGGAAATACACCACGACAGGAGAAAATAGAAAAGAAAAGATTATTCTTTCTCTACCAATGAGCCTGTATCAAAGACAGGATTACAGAAGGAAGGAAGCATTGAAAATCATCGCAAAACTTGGGGAAACGTTCCAGGTGTCGTTAAGCTGATATTTTCCATTTATTATTCTATCGATAAATGTTTTGGAGTATATATAACATTTTATGATGGCTTGTAAAAGTCTATTATTTGAAATAATAATATTCTATATATATATATATATATATATATATATATATATATATATATAATATAATTAAGCCTGAATAAAACTGTTGAAAAAAAAACATTTAAACTGAAATATATTTTCAACAGTTACGTAGGGTTTCGCATATTCCACACTACTATAAGATACGTAATATTGTGAAAAATGTACTTTAGATTTCCGCTTTTTCAGTTTTATGACTCCATGCATTTATAGAGATCATTTCTTAAACTTGTTAATGCACAATGCTATGTAATATGTTTATAGAGCACAAGTGAGATAGTTTTGGGATTCGGCTCCTAAAATTTAATTTCAAATGGTAATCTTTAACTGTTAATAATTTACATTTAAAACAGGACCGACTTCAACTGGCTTCAAGTAAAAACTGTTTGGAAACCGTGTGGAATCTATCACTATTTTTAACCGACTTCAAAAAGGAGGTTCTCAATTCGTCTGTATCTATGTTGCTTTTTGTATGTTTGTTCACCGATTACTAGGAAACGGCTTGAGGGATTTCAACCATTTTACTGGATCCTGTTTGGCGGGATAGCGAAGTGGTCCCATATTTTTTTCATTAAAATAGCTTTTACCGTTTCTTAGAAAATGGGGAAAAACTATTTTTACCTATTCTCATATACTCTATGCCATGGTGGAGAAGCCGGTATTATTATATAAAATTTGAAAAATGTTATTCGGAACCTGAGGAAAATTGAAAAGGGATTAGATTAGTTCCGTGATATCTCAAAGTGGTCAGAACTTTTTTTCAAATAACATAGCTTCTATCGTTTCTTATAGAATGGGGAGAAACTTTTTACCTATTTTCTTATATTCTATGTCTTGGTGGAGTCGCGGGTATCATAAGATTAGATGGAGTTACTGGTATTAACTATTCGGAACTTGGGGTAAATTGTAAATAAGATGAATTAATCAAAATCAAAATAAGTGTCAGTTAATATGAATATACAGTGTGTATTCATAAATTAAACGATTTCTTTTTATTCATAATTTTCGGAGAAAAAAGTTATTCCTCACAAACAGATTTTTTACATGGTCTAAAACATAAACAGTAATCATTCCATGTCAATTTTTATTAACTGTGGACAAAGTTTGCCTTCAAAGAGGGCTTTTAATTACAAATTAAAGTATCTTCATTTCTGTTAAGATATAAAATTGTTATCAAATAGAAGTAATCTAATACTATATAACGAACACACACACACATATATATATATATATATATATATATATATATATATATATATATATATATATATAATTGAGTTGTGGAAAAAAGCTCTAACGATTTCGAATTGTTTTCCAGAGAAATTAAATAATTAAAAAAGTTATTGGCAGTTTGCGACATTCAAGATAGCTGATTTTTAATTTAAAGGTGTTCAATACAGGGTGATTTAGTAACCTACGTAAGAGTGAGATTCGTCTTGTAAAAATTCTATCAATACAGGATGATTTGAGAGTGAAACTGCTCTTGAAATCATTTTTCCAATACAAAATGTATTTGTATGTTCCGAACAAGTAACTATTTAATGCCTACCTCATATTATCCTATCATTATATTTTTACACCTGGAGAATTCAACTTTTCATAGTGATAAAATTGCCGAGGCGGGCGATTTTTGGATGAGTAAAATCTTATGAATTTGCATATTAATTTCATGCATATAAATATACATATGTGGTGTAAAAATAAAATTATATAGGGTAGTTATTAAAATGTTGGTGATCCATAAGATTTCCTATGCAAGATGGTTAAAATATAACGTCGAATGTAATTATATCATACAGGATGGTTAGTAAAAAGCAAGAAAACATAATTATATAAGGTAGCTCATAGCAGTTGGAAATTTATGTTAGCTGACATACAGGGCGGAGTACAAATATTGTTATGAAGGATGGTTAAAAAAATGTTAATAGAATGTTACAGCTGTAGGATAAATCATTAACAATTACAGACATTGCATCACTGAAAATTGTAAAATAAATACATTTTTAAAAAAACAAAAACCGACTTCAAAAGAAAATTAACTAAAAAGCATGAAATAATATTTTGCTACAATGAAATACTTTTTATGAAGTCGGTGCCAAGCGAAAGTGAAAATATTTTGATGAGTTATATTTCGCAACTTCGCTGTTCAAATTGGCACCGACTTCATAAACAGTATTTAATTGTAGCAAAATATTATTTCATGCTTTTTAGTTAATTTTCTTTTGAAGTCGGTTTTTGTTTTTTTTAAAATGTATTTATATGACATATATTTTTTTTAACTAATTTAAGGTACAATTTTGTTGATTATTTGAGCGTATTTTTATCTGTCTCTCTTTCTCTCTCTCTCTATATCTTTCTCTCTCTCTATGTAATTTATATTTTATTGTATATTCTGCACTTTTTTTAAACTTTTTAATTCGTTTTGTTATTTCTATAAGTGTAACTCTAATTCAGCCTATATTGCAACTACCCTGTATACGTTTCTGTGTATTGGTCAACCAATATAAATTATTTTCAACTATAATTCAACTCCACAAGATATTGCAACCACCCTAATTAATTATCTCCACTCTATTGAGTGTTTCTATTTTTCTATTCTTGAAATCACACTCTATACCTCTATACACTTCGCCCCGTATGCCACATAAGCAACTACTTATGTTCCACACTTTATAACATTTTTGTAAACACCCTGAATAACTATAATTGCACTCCATATTATATTCGAATGATCCTGTATATGCAACTACTTCTTACAATGTTTTGAACCTCCGCTCTATAACTCAAATCTTTTTACTGTATATATTTGTTTAACAAGTTTTTTGATCCACTCTGTATAACTATATTTTTATTTAACTCTTATTTCTACCACCTACTATACCCAACTACTTATGTGCCATCCAATACAACCTTTTTAAACCACCCTGTAAAACTTTAATTTTATTCCATCTTATGTTTCAACCATCCTATATATGCAGCTGCTTATGTACCACCCAACATCATATTTACTTGTGAGATATTGTGAACCCACATGTATAACTGTAATTTTACTTCGTCCTATATTTCAACTGCGCACATTGCTTGATGATTGAATTCCCATGTACGCACACACACCTACCAACGTATAGAAAAGTTTGCTCTCGTAACAATTTTTCTTTTCGATATATTTCACTCGGTTTTACGCCCCGTAAAATGAAAACCGTTACAAACACCCTTTACATTTACATTGATTGTTACCGTTTTTTGCACATATTTTTCAGATTTTCAGGAAAACCATATATTTTACGTTATAGAAAATTATATGGAATCAAGCTGAAGTGTAGTCCCTTAACTACTGTTTTTTTTTCTGATTTTCTGGAAAACCGTATATCTCACTTTATAGAAAATTGTATGGTACCTTTCTGTTACATTCCTTAATGCAGTGCCGTTTAAATCATCAAAATTGTCCAAGCCGTTTTTGAATAATCACTGAGCATACATAAAAAAAACTTGCCGACGAATTGATAACCTCCCCCTTTTTGGAAGTCGGTTAAAAAGTAGTTTATATTGTCATTTTAATGGTGGCTTTTAGATATTAACTATGTCTGGTTATTGGCAGTTGGGTATGTTTTTGGATGACATATAGTATCAATTATATTTGTACTAATTCTATTTATATTGCAGATAAATCGCTACAGTCACGTATAAAATAGGACAGATAAATAATAACAATGGCAGAGATGTAACGAACAAAGAATAAAAAATTCCTATGTAGCAGCACTAGCAGTCCCATAGAGACAAATAGTACCTAATTGTCAGTCACGTACAGAAATACAGAAAAAATTCCATATCGTTTTTTGACAGAAGATGACGAACTACGAGCAAAATTCACATTGGCAGAAGCAAAATTAGCATTAGCGGTTATCAAGAGTAATAATGTAGCAATATCCTATGTTGGCTTGCTTGCCGTAATTCAAAATTTTCAGGAAACTATTTTATAAATTGATAGGTCAATAACAAACGTTACAAATTTAAAATTTAGTTAAGAATCAAATATAAGTCAAATATACTTGGTAGTTAAAAAACATGTAATTAATTATAATAATTGAATATTATTGAGTAAACTAAAACAGTTAGTTATTTACCTACTGATATGAAAATAAATGCCTTTACGAATAATTGCAGAAACTGAAAAAAATTGTATATTTGGGAGAAATTTCACAACTCACAATGTTTAGAAAGGGCTCACTCCTATCAGTACTCATAATTTGTATATATATATTTTAAACATTCTGCTTTATGCCAGTGCCTATTTATTACACCTATACTCATTAATTTGAGCTTTTACAGATTGTATAAAATGACGTTTTATTCTGGATATTGATTATCCGAAATATTTTTTAATATTTATTTCAGTTATACCATTTATATAAGACTGAACTAAATGGATAAGACAAATGTTTATTCAAATCGCAAGTGTTGGTCTAGTTGCTTATATGATAAGTATTCTACTCAATAGAAATGAAATACTGAAAAAAATTAATTTTCTGGTTCGGGGACAGATGAAATATATATTGCTATTAATTTATTGTTATATTTCTGTAAAATTGTCTCAAAACTATGCCATTCTCGTGTTCTTCTAAAGAAATATGTGATTCTGTTCAAAAACAAATCTGAGTACATTTCAGATTTGTTGTCTCTGAATTATTGATTTTTATTAAAGAGTCCAATGCTTTTGTTTTTGATTGTCAGTATGCCTGATCATGGCTCCTCTTTCAGTTTTCACAACTGAAATATTTTCAAACAAGTTTTACAATATGAGATAAGGCATTCATTATCATTAGTTAATGTGTTTTTCAGCTGGACAAAAGTCTGTCCCATATTCTACCACCTTTTCTGTTCTTGGAATACTAATAAGCAATTGCAAAAAAGCTAACATACGTCACTAAATACAACTGAGTCTACTACATATATATGGTAAAAGCCCAAGTTTATATCGTTAATCTATTTTGTGGGCAACCGTCCCCTGTATCTCTTTTTGCCCATGATGATGTGTCATTCTAGCCCCGTAACCAGCACAATTGCGACTGACAAGTTCTACTTCGGAATTTGTCGCGAATAATCAGTCCCAACATTGGTCTTTCCGTTTTATGTTGCACTTCTGTTCTTTCTTTTCTTTCTGTTGATTTTCGACATCGCCAGCGTTTTTGTATTTTAAGAATTACGTATTCTATTTCTTATTCTGTGTTTTTGCTGTTTATTTTGATGGCGTGTCAAACTCAGAGCATTTACTTCCTAGAGAGGGTAAGAGGTTATTTCACTCGATTGGCAACTACATCCAATCAGTTCATTTGCTGCACCTAGCAAAGGAGTGAAGTAGACTCATGCTCTCTCTATTGTTATCTTTTTTATCTTTGGCACGACATTGTTCATTGCAGGCTACCTCCAGAAGGTTTATGCTCTAAGGTGTCAAAACAATAGAGGTAATACCTAAAGGTAGAGTGCCTGAGGGTTGGGCCTGTACAAGTGAAATCGTAACGATGAATGAGAGTGAAAGGATACTGGGCGTATTGATCTCTACTAGAGCCTTTGATGGTCGTTACTTGACTGAGGCAAACAAGCACTATTTAGAAGCTAGCTTACGCAGAGCGCTCACTGTTTCTCTCAGCGTGCTTTGTGTTTTTCTGAGGACCTGGCGTACTCTATATTTACGTATTATCTCTATTGAACAAAGCGCCATGACAATAAAAATGAGGGCTACACTACCTTCATTAAAATATAAGCTCATTGTTTTCTACATAAATCTACAAATGTCAGAATCAAAATATGTGAGAAAATAATTATTAATCGCAAAGGGTGATTGTTACATATTAATCTATTTGAAATCAGTAAATTTTTTCAAAATAAAAGATGTATTTAAGTACTGCGAATACAAAAAAAAAACAGATATAACTTTGACAAACACACTTACATCTGTAAATAACTCCATTCTATAATACATCATCTGCCTACTTACATGTATTGAAAGGATTTATATCTACGAGTATATGGATATAAATGCCATGGTAACCAGCCATCAGTAGTGAAAACAATAGCTTAATGGGTGTAGTTCGATGAAAAGCGTCAGCAGAACACCGACTTGCTGCCGGGACGTCAACATTTACATGCAACGGAATCGGAACTGGAAAACGGGAGGGCCA
Organism: Octodonta nipae; assembly: GCA_034190945.1. NCBI lineage: Eukaryota > Metazoa > Arthropoda > Insecta > Coleoptera > Chrysomelidae > Octodonta > Octodonta nipae. Next base: position 22,059,391 of record CM067223.1, read on the forward strand.
AATTGTGGATGAGTTTCCCAGAGTTTTGTGTCGGTAAGCCTCTCACCAATTAGTCGATTATGAAAGGCTCTTTATAAGATTACTCGATAATTTGAGAGACATAACTGTTAATTTTAAACTTCATATTGATTGAAAAACAATTCAAAATAAAAAGAACCTTGATCAGTTGCGTTTTTTGTCTTGAAATCTTGAATAAACATTTATGTATTTCATACATATTTAATATTTTAACGCGAAATATATTTCGATATCTAGGATATTCAGGGAAACCTAGGAGTAAAGGTTTACTCCTTGATGATGAGTACTTAGAGTTGTTGAAACGGCGTTGAGTGTTTAAAATAAAGGTTTGGTGTTAGGGTGCAAAACTGTATTTTTATATTTGTGACACACTAAAGGTTCCACAGCATTTCCATTGGAAGATTATAATAAAAAAACTAAAGGTACAATATTTATATTTTATGAATATTGAATTTGAAAATTTGTTAGTACGTTTTCGTACTCTCAATGGTATATATAAATTATTTCTTTTTAAATTTATGAGCAACCCTAAGCCTGTAATATAAATAGGAGGAGTAATTAAATTTAGCCGTAAATTGTAGATAACACCGAGCAAAATACTTATTTTAAACCAAAGAGATGGGCTATTCAAGAAAACCAAGCGATTGTAAAAATCATTTTTTTCGATCAGTTGAAGAGTTTGAAAATTTATCTACGTAATTTTTTTTTTCATAAAAAAATTTTGTTTTTTTTAAATCCTATATTTGGCTTAACTTTATTTGTTTTGACGTATTTTATATAAGCAGGTATGTAAAAATCTATTTATATGACTCTTGGTATAAAAATCACCAAAAAAATTGAAGGTTAACAAAAACCTGGCAAAGAAAATAGTTATTTTTATCTAAATTTTACAATCGACTGAAACGAACAATATATATTATTTATAGTCTAGAAGGTTTATCAGTTATACTTTCCTCTATTGATTGAAATCTCAAAAAAATATTTATGTACTTACTACAGAGGTACAACAGAATTTATTGACACCTAAAATTTTCAGTGAAAACTACCTCTATGACCTGCAACAAAAAATCATAAAAGAAATTACTGTAAATAAAAATGTTTAAAATAATTTTAGTTTGCAAATAAATGATTTATAAATTACATGTATGAATTGAGTTCTAATCTGAAGATCTTATATAAAATTCTGTTAAATATTAAAAAAATTAGAAGGTCAGAATAAAGGTATGCTTCAAAAGTACTCGGTAGCAAAATCATCGGTGTACATTTCTAGTTGATTAATAGTCGAAGAAATCCAAACGCTTCAGTCTTCGTCGTTATTATCATTGACAAAGAAAGAACCTATTAGATAAGGTCCGCAACATATCTTTAACAAAGAACTGTATTGTGTAATAATAACGAACAAGCAAGCAAGAAGAAAGAGATTTTACTTAATTGCAACAATTCATTTTAAATCGATCCAGCTCAACCTATTTTTCAGAGTTTTTACTAATAACATTATTCCTTTTACGTTAGTTGTCTTGCTATGTCTTCCTGTGAGCAATACATTAATTTCAAAGATCTGGTCATTACAAAATCCATAATCAACTGACAGCCAAAATACATCTGTTCTACTCTATGATTAAACGAGAAGGAATGCATTTTCTCCCCTCTAAAATCGATAGAAGGAACTTGGACTGCCAACACAAAGTTACAGAGAATAGAAAATTTAGTAACCACAAAGAGAACAGAACATACCCAATGAAGAAGGAGGCACTGAAATACATTAACTTCTACAATTTAAATTAAGGGCATAGACAATACATGTCTCTAGTTAAATACGTCAAAAGAAGCAATAAAGGTATGCGATATTTACTGCTTATAAACTTAGATTTCTCGTTGTTATTCGAAATGAAAACAAAATAATTGGGGTCATCGAAATTTATTGGCTGCACTTCATGTCTTGCAGTAAATAAAAGACCCTCATAGGACTGGTGTCAGTAGAAAGTAACCCACGGCAGTATTCCGAAGGGGTGTCCTAGGGAATATGCATAAGTGTACCTATATGCTCCATGCCAGATATATGTCGAAAAAGTTGACTGTAACTTTTTTGTGATAGGTTTTGGAGAAAAAGTCAAAACGAATAAATTGTTCTATGAAGACATGATACATTAGAAGATTCTCGAGATTTTCTGAAATTTTGTGAAAATGTAAAATTAAAAAATATTATGTTTGATACAAAAGATTTACCCAGTATATTTAGACACTGAAAAAAGTACAACAGGTGAAACATTAGGGGTTTTCGCGGAAGCAGTTCTGAATCGGTTCAACGGTAATATTACTGTAATTTTCTGAAAACGCCGTTCGCGTGAACGAATTCCAAATGAAGCAACGTCCTATAGACGATAACACCCTGTAACAATAGCAACCTAGAATTGTATGTGAACCAAATCTTTTGTTATAAAATTTAGTGATCTGGGTTACAGTAGTCTTGAGTTCGGTGCTCAAGGGTAAGCAGTTATTGGTTCTGAATCGATTCAAATAGTTCTTGCTCTGAAGCAAGGATTTTTAGTTCGATTATACCTTAGAGCATATAAACGTAAAAGCTCTAAGAATTATGCGCTTCGACCTGATTTCTAACCCACTCGGCTGTCCGAAGTCTATCGAAGTATGTTTAGTTCGGCTTTCGTTTGAATTTGAATTCAGCAGTTGCAGATAAGTGGAAATAGCCAAAATTATTATTTTTTATTTAATGTAGAAGAAATAAAATTGTTCCAATTTTATTACTAACTCCTGTTAGAACTTAAAATAATATTTGTTCATAAATAATATTTTTAATTAACAATGATATTGGACTACAGTTTGTTTAGTAATGAGGACTGATGGATTTTTAGAAGTATATAATATAGGTACTAGAAGTGTCACAATAAATACAAAATAATCAATTTTCAAATTAATTGGCAGAATTGATACCCAAAATTAAATAATTGAATTGTATTACAATCTTTTATGATTTGCTGCAAGTTAAGTAACTTCAAATATGTTGTTGATTGGTTTAATGTAATTAAAAAATATACTAGATAGGTAGGTAATTAATTTGTTCAGAATGAGCACCTTTTAATGTTTAAAATTTTTACTTTGTGTGTAGGTACCTAACAACATTGAATGTGTTATTTACTATCTAGAGGTATATTTCGTTATAATTATTTTCAACTTTTTAGTAATACTTGGAAGTCGGTTACATTTTTAAAAAAATGCTTTATTCTAAAATACATAAGAATGTTCTTTGGGTGAAAATATCCTTTGCTATAAATTTACATTTTTTTTAATAATACAATTTAAAATTTTCTAAATTGTGAGGATTATAATTTTTAATAAAGACACCTATATAAAACCAAGTCCTAGCTTTGTATACCAGTACATTTTCAGAACTTTTTTAATTACAAAAAACTGTTTACAAACTAATTTAAAAATGCACATATAATTATATACGAATGCACATAAAGATTAGAATAAACATGTTGGGTTAATTTTCAGTTGAAGTAAATGAAATCTTAAGTCCAGATAAGTATTTTCCTTAACATCAGAAGGCAGAAATATCAGAATTTAATATAGCATATTTTTAAGTGAATGTTATATTTGAAGAAGGGGCAATTTTTACTTTATGAAAATAAAGCGGTCCATTTAGATTCGTTTTCAAAGCGAATTTTACAGCCGATATAGTAGCTTGCCAAATATTCAAAGACCGATATGTTAGAATCTGGCATAGATTAATTTACAGGTAATTGTGATATAAAAAACGTATAAATGCCGATTTAGACTTTATGAAATTAAACAGGTGCATTTCGTTATATTTTCAAAATGTAAAGTTTGAAAGCCCATGCAGTTTGCTAAATATTGAATGTCGGATACCTGAAAATTTGAAATAGACTATTTTTTGAAAGAAACGAAATAATTGCAATTTTAAAGAAATGTTCATTTACATTTTATCAAAATAAAGGTGTGCATTTCATTACATTTGCAAGAAGTTTAATTTTACAGCCCATATAGCTTGCTGAATATTCTATAACAAATACCGAAAAAAAATTGAACCTATAAATTTAACACATAATATTTTTGAAATAAATGCAAAAATCAAAATTTTAATGAAATTATATTTAGATTTGAAGACGCGAGATGTAAGACCAACATCTACGATTTTCAAGACAATCAGTACAAAGAGGTTCCGAATCTGGAGCCGTTCCGTGTAATTGCTCTTCTCCCTTAACTCCTAGGACAGAATGTCACGATAAAATTTTCAGGTTACTTCACCTGTCAGAGATATTGCATACTCTCTTCGAGGTGTCATTCCTTTGTGCGTACAAAAATTTTATCGTGACATTCTGTCCTAGGAGTTAAGGGAGAACAGCAATTACACGGAACTGCTCCAGATTCGGAACCTCTGTGTACTGATTCTCTTGAAAATCCTAGATGTTGGTCTTACATCTCGCGCCTTCAAATTTAACGAAATGCATCAAATGCATAAAGAAGTGTTCGAGAGGACATTCAAGATAACTGTCAAAGTGACTTCATTGACAGCAGTGTAATTTTTTTAAGTGCATTTATATAAAAGCTTATTTTACGATAAAGAGACAATTTTATTACTTGCCGAATTCGCAATTATAAAATCGCCAGTGTTAGTGATAACCAAAACAAAGCACGGCGTGCGACCGACCGCACGCCGTTAGAACAAACATTGAAAACAGACAATTAGTGATTAGTGAAATAGTGACAAAAACCAGTGCCAATACTAAATCAAAAATGTCAGGTACAAACAGAAAGAATCCAGCCAGTCGTGAAGAAAAAGATGATGAATCCACCACGGACAAAGTAAAACAGGTAATGGACTTCATTACTAACTCCGAGAGAGAAACAATTATAGAAATTTTTAAACAATTGGTTAAAATGCTCAACAACAGATTAGAAAATGAAAATGATAATGATTCAGATGTCTCAATAACCCAATCGCAGAAAAAACGAATGAAGATTGACAATCCAACTATACCCTCGACATCGGCAAACAGTATTCCATCGCCAGAAGACAATGCAATGAATGTTACACCACCTCCATTAAAAATAAATATCCTGCCAAAACCTAAACCAAACGACCAACCAGCCAATCAACAACAAATTGACAAAAAAGTACCCCCAATCACGGTAGCTAATAAAGGCATGTGGATACATTTGAAAAGCAAAATCAATCAGGCCAATATCAAAATTCATCCAGTAGAAAATACCAAAAACGGTATCAAAATATATCCAAAAGAAATCGACGATCATAGAAAATTAACTAAAATGCTAGACCAGGATAAGACTGAGTACTTCACATTCAAAAGACCAGATGAAAGAACACTGAGAGTGGTAATTCGCGGAGTTCCAGTAGAAGTGGATTGCGATCTAGTAAAAGACGAACTCAAAGCAATGAACTTCGAACTTTTAAATATCTCAAGATTATACCGAAAGACTGACACCGGTGATAAAATATATATGCCATTAATACTTGTAGAGCTACCAAAGATAGAAAAAAGTAAAAATATTTATAACATCACAGATCTTCAATATATAAAAATCAAAGTAGAACCACAGAAAAGCAGCAACCAAGTGAGCCAGTGTCACAGATGTCAGGGCTTTGGCCACCACCAATCTCGTTGCCAACTCCAACCTAAATGTGTCAAATGCGGACAAGGACACTATTACCAAAACTGCGAAAAACCCCGAAACATTAATGCCACTTGTGCCAACTGTAAGGAATCCCACCCTGCAAACTACAGAGGATGCAAACTTTACCCGAAAAGACCATCAAGTAACCAACCAACACTAATACAACGTCAGGCACGCGTACAGCCAGGAATCTCATACGCACAAACAGCCAAGACAAACAACACCAGTCACAGTAACACAATAGCCAACCTCCAAAAAACTTTTAATCAATTTATTAGCACAATAGTCAACAACACGCAACTAAATGGATAATAAAAGAAGACCAGAACTAACACTCTATAAGACCTGCATCCTTCCGATAATTCTTTACTCGTCAACAGCATGGGGACAAGCGGCAACAATTCACATCAACAGATTAGAGACTATACAAAACAAAATACTTAGAAGAATCACTAAATCACCATGGTACATTCGAAACACACACATAAGGAAAGAACTCAAAGTAGATACCATTCTAAAAGCAATCAAAAAACGAAATGAAGCGCTCATCACTAAATACCTAGTACATCCAAACCAAGAACTAAGAGCAGTTTTACAATACAACCCAGACAACGGCAGGGGAATAAAAAGACCCAAATTAGCCCTCACGGAGGGCTAAATAAAGGCACCACAGTAATTGCCTAAAAAAGTATCAAAAGTCAAGACACAAACGCACAATAAGAGGGTAAAGGATAACTTATCCATATGCCCGGTATAAACAATACAAACAGAGAGAGAGAGAGAGAGAGAGAGAGAGAGAGAGAGAGAGAGAGGACATTCAATTGTGGGAAGCGCAACTGATAAAGGTTCCCGACCAGAAACAATATATATTCTATTTATATATAATATATATTATCTCTTGAAAATCCTAGATGTCGGTCTTACATCTCGCGTCTTCAAATTTAACGAAATGCATCAAATGCATAAAGAAGTGTTCGAGAGATCATTCAATTGTGGGAAGCGCAACTGATGAAGGTTCCCGACCAGAAACAATATATATTATATTTATATATAATATATATTGTCTTGCAAACAAAGGAATGACACCTCGAAGAGAGTATAAATTATATTTAGATTTTATCAAAATAAAGATGTGCATTTCATTACATTTGCAAAAAGTTTAATTTTACAGCCCATGTAGCTTGCTAAATATTGTATAACAAATACCAAAATCTTCTCAGATTTTTTGTCGTATGTCGGCTACTTTCAGGTAATATTTATAGGGTCAGTAATTTTGAAAAGCATTTTTTAGCTATAATTATGGTCTATATGCCCTTTGGTGCAGTAATTAGTATTAAATTTCTAGACAAATAAATATATACTAAATATTCCGAATATTTTACAATAATGCTGACTGAAAAGGAATTTCTATATAGTGATATTCATTCAATATTTGAAAATTTAAATTCAGGAGATATGTTCAATTCCGAAAAATTTACAGGTTGTTCATGCGCACTGTGTAACCCATAGAAATTCACTACAAAATGATTTTTACAGATGACATGTTACAAAACACTATGTGAACTCCCGTGATCCGATTTAGGGACAGAACAAAAATAGTTTATTTTAGATTTTCTTGGGAATAATACCACATCAGAGTTCAAACTTGTGTATATTTTAAAACCAAACGTTTCAAAATCCTGTCGGATTTCGTTTTCAATGGATATAAATTTATAAAGTAAAATTGAAATATATGACAATTATTTTTTTTTTCAATTTTACTTTATAAATTTATATCCATTGAAAACGAAATCCGACAGGATTTTGAAACGTTTGGTTTTAAAATATACACAAGTTTGAACTCTGATGTGGTATTATTCCCAAGAAAATCTAAAATAAACTAGAAGATGCCACAAATAACATTCAGAAAACAACAAAAATAGAACTAAAAATAATGAACCGATTCAGAACTGCTTCCGCGAAAACCCCTAGTGTTACATTTTTTCGTTTGTTGCTTTTTCCTGCCTAGGAGCTTTATTGGGAAAACAAATATTATATGATTTTCTGTTGTTTGCTAAATGCAATTAAAATGTTTGGTAGTTTTGTATATCATTCTTGGATGAGATATTGATGAATGGAATTAATTAGACTGCAGACTTAGTGAGGGACGTGTTATATAACTGTTCAACAGTGTTATTTTCCAGATTCAACATTCCTTGAACTTTATATAGAATGGTTTATTAATTTACACATTCTTAATTCGCGCACACTAATTTAAAATCGTTTCGAGAATTAACTCTTCACATCAGCCTTTCAATTATGTTCAAGAAATATCCAAACGAACTGAAACTCGCAACATTCTCGACACGTACAATTAATTCAGGAAACTTAGAGGTTTTAGAAAGGCATCGAAACATCTCAATGCAACTCATTAGGGGCCGATTTGTCGACACACAATCCCGGTAAAATAGCTTTCGCTCTAAATTTTCACGAATAAAGCTATCATGGAGTATTTAGTATGTGAAGCACGAAGGGCACACCATCAGAAAATAATTGCGGCATGTAAATTACTGACGATTTGGAATATACGGACGCCGCTTGAATGCGAAACGTAAAATTCTCCTCGCTACACGCCGCTACTATTCCACTTTCATGATTTCTGTTTCAGTTCTGAATGTTTTAAAGAGATTTATTTGATTTTGCGTAATCTATTGAGATAAAATTGCTTTGAAAGATTTTGCAAAGAAGAATACAAATCATATAAAATATTTTACGGATGTTGGTGGTGGTGAAATTATTTCGGATATATAAGGGTGAGTCAATAAGGAATCTTGCGACTGAAATATTTATTGATTATTATTGGTAAAATATTAAATAAAAATGAAACGTATTGGTTGCGGCACATACCCTTGTTTATGTCGAGAATATAGCAGCGACGCATCGTTTGAAGAATTATTGTCATATTTAAACAAATTAAGGCTATTGATGAAAATCGCATTAAAATCCGTTGTTTAATTTAAAAACCTAATAGCTCAGGTCATTTATGAAAATACGTGACAAAATTAATAGTAGAAAAAAACTACCAGGAACGTGTTCTAAGGATAAAACAAAAAAACCTCAAAAAATTGGTAACAATTTAGTTTTTTTACCTTTTATACAAAAGTTACCAGTGAAACCGTGTTTGCTACTATGGGCATTGTTGTAGAGAAATGAAAAGCCTACAAAATGAGCTATTATACGCTGATCTTGGTTATTTTACTGCTTAGATAATCAAACTTAAACTCGAAATTACGGGAAAAACTTAATTGTTTATATATATTGTTATTATTTACTTGAAATATTCTTATTAAATAAAAGAGTAGATCTTATCATTCCAATCTGTTTTATCAAAATAAATACTGTAGCCCCCGTAGTTTTTGCCAAATTACACTTAAACCTGGAGAGGACCTTTTTTTTAAAGGTCCATATTACCTCATCAGATGACCGTATCATTATTAATAAACCAGAGTTGGAAAGTAGAAGAGTGGACCTATAGACCCCTCATCTCAGTTTTTCTAAATTTTGAGTATAAATATAAACAGTTACTCAATATATCTGATCAATTTAAAATAGAGGGGTTGGACGAGTCCATTCGTGTAATTATTGTGGGGCGGACTTTACGAAACCTCACCTCGCAATAATATTTCATATTTTAATTTGATGCAGATTCTTCTATTTCAAGTATAATTATGGATTTATGCTATAAATTTACTAAAATGGAATGCGAAAATTCAGTTGAGCTTAATAGGCAAGTAATTCAGAAATAACTGTTACCTGAAATCATAACTAAATCAATAGTTATTTGTGTCTTTTAGCGGAGTAACTTTTTAATTAATTTATATTATTATTTTAGAGGTGATGGAGAAATTCACAAGAACCAATTAGACAATTCGATGGGTATTTGTATACTTTGTAAAAGAAACATGCTTCCTGAAAAAGCACATGTTGTCAAACAACGCTTGACAAATAATCTCATTAAATCCAGTATAATGAGAAAAGATAACATACATATGGAATTAAAAAATTATGAAGAGCTTGTTATACATAAGGTTTGCAGTACAACTTACACCCGACGTAGTAATATTAAAATGACAGCAAAGATAAAAGGGGAAGAACTTAAGAAGTTTCGTAAACGAAAAATTAAGGGGCGCAATCTTGACTTTTCAAGTTATTGTTTATTTTGTGGTAATACGACTAATAGAAGCTCTTATAGAAGCTCAGTTGTAAAGAAAGAAACTATTGATAATTGTTTGATGGGTAATGAACAACTAAATGCAACTGATTGGGGTGGGAAATTAAAAATGGGTGCATATTTCCAACTACAACCGAAGATCATCCCATACTAGAAATTTTGTTGAAGGAAATATCATGCTCTTGCAAATCTGGATGTAGAACAACTGATTGTACCTGCAGAAAACATGGCTTGAAATGCAGTTCATTGTGTGCTAACTGTGAAATTGAATGTTGTGAAAATTATATACACAATGTGAAAATTGTCGATAATGGCGAGGACGATTAGAATGTTGATAGCGTACCATTTATACAGAGCAATGACGAATATACTTAAAAGATGAAGAACTTAATCAAAAAGAGTTGCAATTAAGCTGTACTGTTAACTAAAACGGCTTAAAACATTAGAAACCTATTAACTTAACTGAAAAACTTATTGGAATTTTATCCCCTTTTTAAACTTAAAATTCTAAAAATTAGGGTTCAATGGAGCAACGGTTTTTGAATGATATGTCCATCTGTTTAAACATAACACCTACAACGAAATTGGCCCCCAATGGTAAAATTGTTATAGTGCAAACGTGAATGTGTGTCTGTATCATTGAGCAAATACACATACTCAATAGTTTGTACCCTAATTTTCGTTTTTTTAAATTCTAAAATGATACTACTTTGCTTTGCTTAATTTAACTTTTGCATTAAATTTCGCTAAATTCATTAGATTACAAAAACAAAATGATTAAAACTAATATTATCAGGATGTCACTCACTATTACCACACCTTAGCAATTTTACAAATGGACTCGTCCACACTGGATACGTTAAAATTGTGAAATATCATTGTAATTCTGTTGTAATTGTAGGTACTTATACTTCAAAACTGAGATGAAGGGTGTTTAGGTCCACTCTTCTACTTTTCAACTATGATTTATTCATAATGTTAGGGTAACGTGGTGAGATAATATGGAGCTTAAAACAAAAACTTTAAGGGCAATTTCGCAAAAACTACTAGGGCTATAGTAGTTATTTTAATAAGATAGATTGGGTATAAGAAAATCTACTATTTTAGTTAATAAGAATATTTCAACTATAAAATAAAAAAAATATATAAATAAATAAGTTTTTTTCCGTAATTTCGAGTTTAAGTTTGATTATCTACGCAATAAAATAACCAAGATCAGCGTATAATAGCTCATTTTGTAGGTTTTTCATTTCTCTACATTGCCCATAGTAACAAACACGGTTTCACTGGTAGATTTTGTATAAAAGGTAAAAAACTAAATTGTTACCGATTTTTTTGAGGTTTTTTTTGTAAAAAAAGCAAAAACGCATCGATAAAAAATGTTGAATTATATGGCAAATAATCATGTTTTATCCTTAAAACACGTTCCTGGTAGTTTTTTTCTACTATTAATTTTGTCACGTATTTTCATAAATGACCTGAGCTATAAGCATACAGAGGGACAGACGGCTGGAAGCGGCTTTGCTTTTAATCGACTTCAAAAAGAAGGAGGTTCTCAATTCGTCTGTATCTATGTTTTTTATGTTTGTTCAGCCAATACTCGCAAACGGCTCAAGGAATTTTGACCATTTATACTGCATCTTGGGGATCGCGAAGTAGTCCCAAATTTTTTTCACTAACATAGCTTGTACCGCTTCTTAGAAAGTGGTGAAACACTTTTTAGCGATTTTCTTATACAGTTTGATTTGGTGGAGTTGTCGGTATAAAAAAAATGGATTTTTTTTCGGAACACTGGATAAATTGTAAAGAAATTGGATTAGTTCCGTGATATTCCCAAGTAGTCCCGTAGTTTTTTTCAATAACCCATTTGTACCGTTTCTTACAAAATCGGGAAAAACTTTTTTGTTGACGCGAGATGTAATGCCGATATTTGATTACTTTTTTTTTATTGCAATAGATTTGTCAATATGAGTGAACAATTTTGGTCATTACATCTACTTTTCCGATTTCTCCACAACTCTGTTTCTTACAAAAACATGCTTTTTACAATTTCATGAAATAGGATCGACTGGGCGACCACTAGTAGTATTAGATATATGTCGAGTATTTTCCAATAAAAAATTCCGAAACGTTTAAAAGCTTTTTCCTTTAGTTGTTTGGTGATACTAGTTTCAAAATGTGATATGTTTTTTGACGAACATGTGTATTTTCTTGCTACATTTTGGATACCATTATAAAAGCGAATCAATTGAAGGGTTCTCTTAATATTCAAATCCGAAAGGAACTAAAATAAACCTCATTAACAACTTCTGATGCTGCCTAAATGAAGACAAACAAATGTACCGTAAGGGAATTTCCAACTAAGAATCCACCCGTGCCGACATAACTATTATCCTCATTCATCAAAGAAAACCGTAAAGCAATTCAGAGGTCCATATTTGGATATCCCGTGTTTGGTTAGTATCAAATTCGTTAGACTGTGCAAACACTACACTATGATCCTGACGATCCTGACCCTTGTCCAGAGCCTAATCGTCCGTCAGTCAAGGATAAACTCTATTAATAATAATATCCTGCAGGCAACAGATTAAAGGAAATCGGTAATTGATGTTTACTTTTATGGTATACGGGAGCATCATGGAAAATTTGCATTAGGAGATGGTTTCGAGTAGCTCCGAAATAAATGGATCGTAAATTGGTAAATAGATAAAGAATAGAATGTAATCAATCAATGTTCCTGGAAAGTCGACGAACTCGAACATACATTATAGTAATAGGGAATACTAAAACTAATTTTCAGATATAAATGCTCTTTTTTGTCTAAAAAGTGAAAGGCTCATAGCGTTTTTTCCTCAATTGTATATTTATGCAATAAAAAAACAACTATAGAAATTTTTTGGATTGAACAATAAGATACTGAAAGCATAAGTATGCTTTTAGTATTTTGCTTACTTCTCTACTACTATACTACCACTACCTATTTATCTTTACTGTAGTTTTGAAATAAAACACCACGAGGAAACTGAATATTTAATAAAACTTTTTTTTTTAAATATAACCGACTTCCACCTATAACTAAAAAACTAAAAATAATTTTAACAATATACAACTCTAGCAAATAAATAACACATTCAATGTTGTTAGGTTCCTACCCAGGAAGTAAAAAATGTAAACATTAAAAGGTGCTCATTCTGTACAAATTAATTACCTACCAATCTAGTATATTTTTGAAGTCGGTGCCAAGCAAATCTAAAATCCTTCATTCCGTTCTTATCTACTACTTCATCAAACTTGATTGTTGCTTGGCACCGACTTCAAAAATATACTAGATTGGTAGGTAATTAATTTGTACAGAATGAGCACCTTTTAATGTTTACATTTTTTACTTCCTGGATAGGTACCTAACAACATTGAATGTGTTATTTATTTGCTATTGTATTTTGTTATAATTATTTTTAGATTTTTAGTTATAGGTGGAAGTCGGTTATATATATTTTTTAAAAATGTTTTATTTTCAACTTTTTAGTTTTTTTGAACTTAGGTAGTTTTGATTCTTAAATTGACAGGTAAATGTTTATGAACAAAATGTACTAGTACGCGTTAACTTAACAAGCCCAAAATATATTTATGCCTTATGGACCACGCCATGTAACCTTTTTTCAACTTTTTTTGACAACTCTGTATAACTATAGGCAATTCCACTCCACCCTGTGTACCAACCATCCTGTACATACGACTGCCCACGGACAGGCATATAGCTGTAGTTAGTTAGTAGTTAGTTCTGTAAACTATAGGACGGAGTAGAATCCATCCCATATTTACGGAGTCAAATCCGTCCTATATTTCAACCATAGTATATAATTCCTTGCGGGCTACCCCATAGATTATTTCATTTTTCACATTTTATATTATCGCCCTGTGTATCATTAATTCCTCTCCACACTTTATGCAACTTCGTATGTGCTAAAAAACAAATAATTTTTTAATCACACTGTATAAATATAATTTTACTTCAGCATATATTTTAAATTTGTTTACGTCCACAAAATATAACAGTTTTTTAATCACCCTATATAATTTTAATTTCACATTTTTTCCAACATTTTTATACCACCAATCGTCCACTCCACCCTATATGCCATACATCCTGTATATACTGCTAAACGACCTAACATATTTGCTATAACTAAACATCCTGTGTAAAAACCCACCAAATAGCACTTTAAAGTTTGACATGTGTTGACACTGAATTTTCTATTAGGCCGGGAGAATGTGTCAACCAAAAGCATCGTCTTCGCAAAATGGAAAAATTTTCATTTAAATAGGTATTTACCGGGTATACAAACAAAACGAGCTTGGTATTCATTGATTTAAGGAGTCGAAAATACTATGCTTTACTACCTATGGGCTTGAGATGTACATAGAAAATTTTCAAATTCGCAATTAAAACTTACAGTGCCTAAAGTTCTCGCACTATTACGTTGGAATTAAAATATTTATGAGGAAATATCCATTATGTCATTTCGATGAAATTTTTTATAAGAATTTTGGAATTTTCTGCGATTTTCTGCAAAACTGCAAGTTGCACGTCCCAGAAAAGTATATGAGATCACCTAAGGATCTTCCTTAATAGATTAAACGTTAAAAAACTATACACATCCGTAAGAAGTTTCGAAAAATCGACCAATATGTTAGGGATATTGGTCGATTTTCATGCACGCATGTGTTCCGTCACAAATTTCATCACTTTACCAATAGAATTCTTTTCCAAAATTTGAAGTTTCACCAATCCGAATATATACTCTATTAAACAAGATCATATTAATACAAAACGGTTCACCACAGGAGAAGAAATCAGGTAACATACATACAAAAAAAAATACCCGAAGAATTGATAACCTCCTCCTTTTTGGAAGTCGGTTAAAAACCGAAAGTTTCAGTGTCTGAATCTATCCTCGTTGTCAATGTAATCATGATGAGAATTGTAATAAAATATAATTGTGAAATTGATAATTCTAAAGATTATTATTGTGCCGACACTATCTAATAACCGGCATATTTGGATTGATTAAATTATGTTCTACAAAGGACAGTCCCAATGTTATACTATATATTTATGACGTCTAACACACCGTTATTCTGTAAATGGAAAAACATGTTTTTGAATTATCGCCTTATTGCGACTCCTTCAAAACCAGAATAACTGGTTGTTCTTTTAATTCTTGTGTTATGCTCCAAAATGACTCTTCTAGTTTTATTCTCAGCAATAATAACCGTTTTTAGTGGGTGTCAGGCGAGGAATATCCATGTTAAAGTTTAAGTTAATCAGGGTTGTAGTTTCGGGGATCTCGAGATTGCTCAGTGAGTGGTATTTTACTTAGATACACCTGTGGTGGTGGGGAAAAAATAGCGCCATGGTATCCTCCGCATCTCGTATAATAAGCTGCGCATCTTTCCTTACCATCTGAAAGTGAAGGATTGGTTTTTAATCATTTCATTTATTGGGAAGAGATCCGAGTTACCGAGAAAATATGTCTGGGGTTAGCCAGGGCATGTCTGGAGCCAGCATGCGGCACGTCGGTTGCAGTGTATTGAGTAGTATTGAGTATTGTTTCGTCAAAAGATGTACTATAGAAAAATCAGAAAAAAATCTTCACAAGAACTCTGTCCACAGACACTGTCAGCAGTCTATGTTCGTGAAAAAGAGTTGCTTAGTAAGCAGCCTTGAGGGTTTTCGGAGAGTCAAAAATTGTATCACTATCAAACCTCATATTAGGTTTGTGAAGTTAGAAAAAGAGGCAGCAAAAATCAAATGGATAACATTGGTATTAGTGAAGTTAGAACGACAACTAAAGAACTAATAACACTTGAATCAGTAACTATCACTATAGGAGGTCTCCTGAAACTGAAATGGAAGAATCCATGAAACATTATCATGAACAGTTTGAAGGTAATATATAACAAGGGAGTGACATATTCAACATGAATTTAAAATATTACGAGATAACTTTGATTTCTTTACCTTGATAAATAATTTGCTACCATTAAATTGATGGTGCGAACTTTGGCGAATAAGAGTAAATGTTGTTGATGTATATATATATATATATATATATATATATATATATTGTTTATTTATTACTTTAGAGTTTCTTTGACCATATGTTTCATATAAATTGATTAAAATTTTTCTTGTTTTTTGATCATTTGTTTATTTAATTTTAAATGTTGCGTTTCGGACACATTTTGTCCTTTTTCAAACATGTCAAACCCAATAATAGACATTTATGGACAGGACACTAATTTGTTTCTGGGCACATTTACACATTTAAAATTATTTACAATCACGTTCACACACATTGTGTCGAGTTTGACATGTTTGAAAAAGGACAAAATGTGTCCGAAACGTAACATTTAAAATCAAATAAACAAATGACCAAAAATCAAGAAAAATTGTAATCAATTTATATATATATATATATATATATATATATATATATACATATATGTTAGGTGGTTTCCGGGAATTCATCCGCGTAGTTCATAACTGATTCCTGCCGGGATCGATTGTAAAATGTCGACGTTTCGGCAGAGTCCCATCTGCCCTCTTCAGGTCGGTTCCCATAATTCTCGTAGCCTTCTGCTATCGCCTCTAGTTATTCGATTAACTTTAAAATCTTAAGACCAGAAACTTGTTGGCTAAAGTAAAAATTGTAATTATGTGTGAAAAGGCTGATAAAAAGCAACACCGCATTTGCAGCAAAGTAATCTGTATCTTTTTGGATTCCTTTTGTACTACCTCCCAACTTCTATATTTAGCATATTTAGCTGATATACATGCCCCTTTATCGACAGTCCTTTGAAAACTTTTAAGAGTAAATGCTACTCGATCTAGTTTCATAGCTTATTTCATGTAATTTCGAATCAATTTTTCTTCTATCATAATTTGTCACCAATTCATTTGCTAATGTTAATCCAAACTGTAAATTTAAGTTTGACTTGTTGCCTTACGCTAGTACTGATGACTTACAGAATATAAAAGAGTTTACAATGGATGCATCTATTTGATAAAAAATATTTCTTTAATTTCTAAGAATGCAATAACTGACAGGCAGTTGATCTTCTCCCATACCTTTTTGGTACTCCACTGGGCAGTTTATTTGTGTGCGTTTACCAGATTTAATGGTCAGCTAGATTTCAGTGGATTGTGCAGCGAGTTTATCGCCATGACATATTTTTTTATCTAAGTATGTTACTTAGACAGCGATAGTTGCAACTTTAAGGGATAACCGAAATACACCTTTTTACGTTGAAATAAGCTAAATCTGTTTACCTACATATGAGATTTGAAAATTATTTAAATTAACCTCTGCGTGTTAGAATGACATTTTTGATATATCCACTTGTACGGTAATTTTTGTTTAACTAAATTGTAGGCTGTAGATTGTAGAGGATTTTTTATTATTTGTATATGTACGCGTTAATGTTAAATACCTCCCTAAATTCCTCCTATTTCAGGTGGATGTTCTCCGTGGCTTACTTGGTCAAATACATTCAAGCACTGTCAACTTTTTATTTGCTTACTTTTAACAGGTGGGTCAACACAAACAGGAAAAAGGGAGGAACAAACATCAGAGATACTGAATTGCCAAATACCTACATGGTGTAGTTTGGTATTTGGATTTTCTTAAATTTATGTAGAAATGCATGGCAATGGAGGGCGTTGCTTTGTTTGGGATGTGTTTGGTATTTAGCGAAAATATACAGTTCTAAATAAACGGGAAGTTTTAGAATAAATGAGTCACTGAAGTATGCAGGTGCATTACATAAATTAGACAGAAAAAAATCTCGAACTTACATAAAACAAAAGTATTTCTAACAAAAATTTGCTTCTAGTGTTATTGATGAGAATATGAAATGGTTATACTAAAAGAAAAATTTGATTGAAATAATTGATTTTGTTTTACAGATCCTATTTGATGTATGAAACTTTTATTGCTATTTTCACTCATTTATATGGCCAATGAAGAGTCTATGAGATAGAACGAGACACAATTTATTACAATCGGTTAATGAAAGTAAAAATATAATGAAAAAAATCGTTATTAAGAACATTCGTATCATGCAGAAAGAAATGTTAATTCTTCAAGTAGGAAAACTTGTTTGAGGATTGTGTTAGAACATCTTAGTTGTAATAAATAATTGAGTCACAATTTCGCCAACTCTAGTGAAGTCGTTAAACAATCATTTAGCAAATAATTTGATCAATTTTTGAACTGTTGAGAAAAAGCAGTCGGGCGGAATTAATCCTGGATCTTATTATTATCTCTAATATTAATTTTTTTTCAAAAAAAAAATTGCATATTCATTTACATTTGATATTGGTCTATTTACTTGTCTAGTCATTTGTTTTAATTCTAAGTTACAGTCGCCAGTATGTTCTACGAAATTTAGAGACCTAATTTTTTAGGTTTCTGTACATCTGATAAACACAAACTCTTCTCGGCTCTCTTCATTGTTAGTCAGTCTGTCAAGTTTATTTTTCTCAGCAATGGGTACATGAATTAAGATTGGTGAGAGTGGCGATCCCATTGGAGCTCCTTGGATCGCCACTCTCACCAGTTATAGCGAACCTTTTTATGGAGAGCTTTGAGGAGTTGGCACTAAGAACAACAACTCTTAAACCCAGTTTATGGTGGCGATATGTGGATGATACATTTGTGATTTGGCCTCATGGGAGGGAAAACCTCAATACTTTTTTAGACCACCTTAATGGCATCCATCACAAAATAAAATTTACCATGGAGGTTGAAGCCAACAATCAACTGCCGTTTCTTAACGTTCTCATAAATAGGAAGGAAGATGGAACCCTTAGCCATACAGTATATAGGAAAGCAACTCACACCAACAGATACCTTCATGCTAATTCTCATCACCACCCATCCCAACTACAAGCCGTCGTCAAGACTTTAGTAACCAGATCACAAAGACTAGCTGACCAGGATAACATCAAACAGGAAATGGACAGTAGCTCTGAGACAAAACGGATTTACAGACCGAAATATACAAAGAGCCCTAAAGTCAAAACCGAGACAAACAAACGAGGAGCATGAGACACCAATAACCAAGGCGTTTATACTGTATGTCAAGGGGACCACGGACAGTATTGCAAGAATTCTACGGAGACACAATATCGATACTATTTTCAATACAGGCAGAAAAATAAGCACGGTGTTGAGGACTCCGAAGACGAGGATCCCTTTAGAACAACAGGGAGTGTACGAGATTTCATGTGCAGACTGTCATAAAACCTATGTGGGGCAAACTAATAGAAGAATTCAAGCTAGACGTGATAAACACCAGAACGCTGTAAGAAAGCAGGAAAAAACAACATCCATTGCGTAACACGCCACCACGATGTCACACCGAATAGACTTTGAGAACATCAGAGTACTGGCAAATATAGAACACCCGAAATCAAGACTCGTAAGAGAGGCAATTGAAATAGCGAAGAGGCCTCACAGTCTAAACGCACGCAATGAAATTAAAAACTTATCGAATTGTTGGAAAATTCTATTAAACACGGTACCGGCCCGGACCCGTCCAATAACAACTCAACCGGAAATAACAAATCAGCAGGCGGGAGGCGTGCCCCCCGAGCGCCCAGGGCCAATCACACGCAGCCGTTCACGGTGCCAACCAATAGGCGCCGAGCCGCGACTATATAACAGCGCGAGCGCTTATGAAAATTTTAGTATTGGAGTAACTAGAAGCGAAAGCAGAAGGCTACGAGAATTATGCGAAACGACCTGAAGGGGGCAGATGTGACTCTACCGGAACGTCGTCATTTTACCATTTTACCATCGATCTCGGCAGGGATCAGTTATCAACTACGCGGATGAATTCCCGGAAACCACCATATATATATATATATATATATATATATATATATATATATATATATATATATATATATATATATATATATATATATGTAATTGAGTTCTGGAAAACGGCTGTAACGATTTCGATGAAACTTTCTTATTTGGAAGTTTCGATGGATAGAAATTGATTGGTGGTTTTATTATTTGGACCCCTTTCTATTCTATATGTGTAACTCTAATTTACCCAAGTATAAGCAACTACTTATCTTCCACACTATATCAGATTTTTTAACAACCCTGTATAACATAATTCCACTCCACCTTATATTTCAATCATTCTGTATATACAACTGCTTCGAATATTTTTTAACCCTCCGCCCTATAACTCGAATATCCTTACTGAACATGCTCATTTAACCATTTTTTAAAGTTAGTTTTTTTATCCACTCTATATAACTATTAAAACTACAGTTGACTCTTATTTTAACCACCTTGTATACGCAACTACTTATGTGTCAACCAATATAACCTTTTTTGAATCACCCTGTATAACTTTAATTCTATTTCAACTTATATTTCAACCATCCTATATATGGAACTGCTTATGTACCACCCAATATCACATTTATTTATTATTAATTTCTCAGTAAAACGATTTTTCCCAAAGATGAGACCCTCACCAATCGATTTCTATTCATCGAAACTTCCAAATGAGAAAGTTTCATCGAAATCGTTACAGCCGTTTTCCAGAACTCAATTACATATATATATATATATATATA
The DNA here is from genome assembly GCA_034190945.1 of Octodonta nipae. Lineage (NCBI taxonomy): Eukaryota > Metazoa > Arthropoda > Insecta > Coleoptera > Chrysomelidae > Octodonta > Octodonta nipae. Next base: position 22,079,961 of record CM067223.1, read on the forward strand.
TATATATATATATATATAGAAATTTTTACTGAGAAATTAAATTATTAAAAATTTTATTGACAGTTTGTGACAAAGGCGGCGACTGTAATTTCAAGGCGTTCAAAACAGGGTGATTTGGTAATCTACGTAAGAGTGAGACTACTGTTGTAAAAATTCTGTTAATACAGGGTAATTTTGGTGACCTATTTGAGAGTGAAACTTTTTTAAACATTCTTTCAATAAAAATTGTGTTTGTATGTTCCGAACATGTAACTCCTCCGTCATATTTTCCTAGCATTATATTTTTATACCTAGACATTTCAAGTTTTCAAGAAGAAAAAATTAGCACGGTAAGCAATTTTTGGATGAGTAAGATCTCATGATTTCGCATGTTAATTTGATGCATATAATATGAATTCGTGGTGTAAAATTATAACTACCTATACAGTGTCTAACAAAATATGTTAGATGGTCCATAAGAGATGCTATGCAGAATAATTAAAATATAGCATCAAATGGAATTTTATTATGGATAGAAAAAAGCGAGAAAAAATAATTGTGTAGTTTACCCCATAAGCAGTTGGAAATTAATGACAACTGACATACAAGGCGGAGTAAAACTATTGTTATGCAGGTCGCTAAAAAATGTTAATAGATTGTTTTACCTATAGGGTAGCTTATTAGCATTTGCATTTAGAGTGGTTGCAATATAAGACGTCCTGGAATTATAATTATACATGGTAGTTCAAAAAAATACAATAGGTGGCCATAAACAAATGCGTATACAGGGTAGCTAAAACATATGGTGGTATGAAATTATAGTTATACAGTGTGATTTAAAATATGTTATATTCGGTAGCCTGTAAAAAGTTGCATATATAGGTTGAAGCGGAGGTATAGTTATACAAAGTGTTTAGAAAAATGTTACAATATAAATGAAAGAATTTGGAAACAAAAGTGTTTGTAGAATGGCCAAAAGCGGTCGCATATACAGGTTGTTGGAATATGGAATCGAGTGGAATTGTAGTGTGATAAAAAAAATTTAGAAAAAAATGTTTGGATCGGTTTTTCATAAGAAGTTGCATATATAGGGTGGTTGAAATATAGGGGGAGTTGAATTGTAGTAACACCATGTAAATAAGAAATTTAAGAAAAAATATTATGTTAGGGAGTTTAAATTAGTTTACATAGCAAATGTCCCATTATTTGGATATATGTACGTTTATGATAAAACCTTGAATTTACGAGTGAAGCTCGGTCACCCAGGTACTGAATATTAAAAAGCAAGTATCACTTACTAGAAATGATCAAATACACAATTATTCAATTCGTAGCAGCAATGAATTTCATCAGCCATTCTCTAGGCTGTCAGTTGGTCAAAATTCCTATATCTATAGGGGGACTATAAGTTTTAATAAATATACGCGAGCTAGAGGGAATGAGAAAAGTATAGTGAAGTTTGGAAAGGAGCTTTATACATACCTGTCCAGAAAAGCATACTACTCGTATGATGAATTTTCGAAAGATGCCGAGTGACGCGGGTGGTGACTGTTTTGACAAGGCAAATAAATGATTTGTATTTGTAAGATTATTTTTTTATAAATGCAGTGATTTTAAATGTTGAATAAAGGAATATTTATTTATTATTTTATTTATGGTGGTAGGTGTGTGCGTGAATCGAAATTCAAGCAGCAAGCAATGTGCGCAGTTGAAATATTGGGCGAAGTAAAATTACAGTTAGAGCGGTGGGTTAAAAAATCTTACAAATAAATGTGATATTGGGTGGTACATAAGCAGTTCCATATATAGGATGGTTGAAATATAAGTTGAAATAGAATTAAAGTTATACAGGGTGATTCAAAAAATGTTATATTGGTTGACACATAAGTAGATGCGTATACAAGGTGGTTAAAATAAGAGTCAACTGTAGTTTTAATAGTTATATAGAGTGGATAAAAAACTAACTTTAAAAAATGGTTAAATGAGCATGTTCAGTAAGGATATTCGAGTTATAGGGCGGAGGGTTAAAAAAATATTCGAAGCAGTTGTATATACAGAATGATTGAAATATAAGGTGGAGTGGAATTATGTTATACAGGGTGGTTAAAAAATCTGATATAGTGTGGAACATAAGTAGTTGCTTATACTTGGGTAAATTAGAGTTACACATATAGAAAGTGGTCCAAATAATAAAACAAATAAAAAAGTTAAAAAATATGTGGATAATACAGGAAAAAATACAAATCAGAGAACGATAGAATCAACAGAATCGTACCTCAAATCAGATAAACAATATATGTAAGAGAATACTTATTGATTGTACACGGTTTCTAAACGGTTTTTATTGTAAGCCAGTTGAAGTCGGTTCTTTTTTAAATATAAGTTATTACTAAAACTAAAAACCATATCAGAAAACTTCAATGAATCTCAATTATTAAATTACTTCAAGCGGTATTATTAGTCTTGAACTATGGAATGAAATACTTTACTTGATCTTTGGCACCTTAGGTACGTATATACTTTTAAATTACCTCTTGCTGGGCATTGGAAGTAAGAAATAAATCACCCGTTGCCCTGAATGGTTACTTTGCTTGTATTTGTCATAGTAAAGTATAATTTGCTTCATAATAAATAAGAAATTATTCTCTTGATATTTTTATTATTATCAGAAGGCAATAAATACTTCAGCCATGTGAAATATAATTTGTATTAAATAGTTTCTTTCAGTAATATAGTGTGCTTCCGCAACGTGTATATCTAAGATAAAGGCTAACTGGTATGCTATAGATAGATTATTTAGTAGCAAAGTTGAGATGATCTCAAAAATTTATATAATAAAAATAATGTTATATTCATAGAAATACAACAATTTTAGTAGTAAGTTTTGAGATATCGCTACACTCTGAACTGCTGGGTAGTTAACCCACAAAAGTCGTCATTTTAGATTTTTCCCTTTTATTAGCGCTTGCCACACACACACTGACACATTCCTCAGCAGATGTGCTATGTGCCAAGTACACGACAACTTCTGAATGCAGTGCAAATATTACGTAAATAATAAATTAAATTATTCCTTGATAATCAGAGAGGTATCTATAAAATATGTTGATAAATACATTTTAACATAAATTTTAAAATAATAAAATATTTACTTCCCCCTATCAACGGGTAAAGACTTCCTTTCATGGTAGGTACCATACTTTTTTCATTAATGAGACACTCTGTATGTTATATTTTTATCTTATTCAGCTGATCGTCTCTGGTGCCTATTGTACTGAATTTGTGTACAGCGTTGTCATTAATTAATTTTTCCAACTTCAGGTTCTATTCCAAAAGTCTAAAGTCTAAGATATCTCGCGTATAGTCCCACAACTTTTTTAATTTGAACAGGATTTGTTTATTGCAACCTTCTTTTTCTGCACCAAAAATGTACTTTTTAAAATATGATATGATGTGTAATCATTTAATAGACGAGCAAATGTATAGATATCGTACTAAAGGTAATGTTCCTTTACCCCGCTTTCGACCTCTACATCTAATATACCACCACCATACTTCTACACAGTGCACTGAACTTTTATAGCCCCGGTGTGAGCTTTGATAATCAGCACCCTCAAAAAATAGTTATTGCCCAGATGATGCAATCTCCTGGTCATTTTTGTGTCCCACCATGATTGTTTAGGCTATTTAGAAACTCAGCAGCATCATGTGCGTGGACACAGCTGGTACTGCTTATACGTACATATACTTCTACCTCCTATTTCAATCTATAGGTTTACCTTTAGCTATGCTTCTACATATACTTCTACCTTAACCTCAATCTTAACCACTACCATTACTTCAACCTGAACTTCTACTTCTTCAACCTGGACATCCTCAGAGATGTAGAGATGTAAAACGGTCAAAATTCCCTTATCAATCGAAGGCTGGGTATAATAAAAAATATGCAAAATGTAAATAGAGGAGAGTTTAATAAAAAAAATGTAAAAATTATGAAGTACAATTTTTTTTTAATTAGACGCTTTTTATAGTAGATAAATTTGAAAAATCCAATGTCTATATCATGAAAATTAATCTATTTACAAAAAAATATAAAGTGAAATGTGGAAAAAATGTACTCAACTATGATCCTATAATCAATGATTTGCTCAAAAGATACCGGTATGAACTGTTAACTGAATAAACCTTACATTGCTCAAAGATTTTCTATTATCATATAGACATAAATGATTATTTGTCTTCTACTTCTAGTCCCGGAAATTCAAAGCCAAATATTTCACAAATTGTCCGCCATCAAGGAATCTGTACTTCATCCACCAATGACTGCACAGTAATTGAAGCCCATTAAATTAACGGTTAAATAGTCACTTAATGCATGGCTAAAAAGTGTTATAATATAAACTCTACGACAATGACCAATCAAAAGGTATAAAAATATATGTTTCCACCATAAAAAGGCATAACTCGTAGGTTAGAAATCCAAGCATGCGAAATACCTCCATACGTGAAAAATAGCTCCCAACTTGAGAGATCCCAACTTAAAAGCAGGATCCCAACTTAAAACCTTAAAATATAATATCGCACATGTCGATTTTACCTCAACCAAAAATGGTCGCTTACCTTTTCAAACAAGGGTTCTCTATTTGTAGACGCGAGATGTAAAGACCGAAATCTAGGATTTTCGGGGAAACTAGCACATAGAAGTTCCGAATCTGGAGCCGTTCCTTGTAATTGCTGTTACCCGTAATTCCTAGGTTAGAATGTCAAGTTGAAATTTTCAGGCTAACTTCACCTGTCAGAGATATTGAATACTCTCTTCGTCTTTACATCTCGCGTCTTTAAATTTAAGGAAATGTATCAAATACATAAAGAAGTGTTCGAGAGGACAATTGTGGGAAGAGCAACTGATGAAGGTTCCCTAACCAGAAACAATATATATATTGTCTTGCGTACAAAAGAATGACACCTTAGAAGAGGGTAATTCAAGGGTTCTCTAATCTGATAATTCTTCTATAATCAGCATACCTTCCAAATTCATTAAAACACCAGGAAATATATAATTCAATCATCTAATACTACGTATGTGAACATTTTCTTACGGCCATTTCTCATTTGTGAACACCATGATTATCCAGAAATTTGCTACATCGCATAAGGTAACACCTCGGCAACAACCAGACGAGAAGAACCTCGAATGTTGCATTCGGCTTGCGAATCAGAAATTCTCCCCACTAAAACGATCCAGACTTGCGGCAACAAAATTTTTACAGACCGACTTTAATCAAACAACTACTCACAAGAGAACTTATGAGGTAGAAGATGTGAATTAATCCAACAAGGTTTTTAAGAACAAAGTATTTAATGAATGGCTTCAATTTTTCACACGCTACAACTTTATCCACACCCCTCCGGAAAAAAAACATTGAATTTACCCCCAAAAAATTTTTCTGGCTACGGCCATGTGTATGTTCAGTTCTTACTCAAAAACTGCCTAATCAGATTGAATAATTTAAACTGTATTGTTTTAAGGAATATTACGGAAAGGTACCCATCTAATTTTCTATAACGTGAGATTTATAGTTTTCTAGAAAATTGGATAAAACAGTAATTAAGAGACTGTGGGTCAATCATTTGAATGTTGTAAATTGTATTCTATGTAGATATATTCCGACTTTTTAAGAAATTCTGAAAATTAAGTGCAAAAAATGGTAAAGGTCAAAGTAAATGTCAAATAAATTTTTCACTTCCAGATTTAAATATCAAGATATATCAGAAAATTATTATTGATTGCACCTGGTGTTTAAACTGTTTTCATTTTGATTGATTTGAAGTGGGTTCTTTTTTAAATATAAATCTATATATAAATAGGCAAAGACAAAAAGGTTAGGTACCATTTTCTCCTCTGTCTCTCAACCGATTTTCTTTATTTTAGTTTTGTTTACTAGCAGTTGACGACCTTCAGTGCAGAATGCTAAAGTTTATTTATATTATTGGTTCATTCATTAAATAAAATATAATAAAAAAAACATTATTTACGTCCATATTGTCAATGCCAAACAGATAACAGTAACAGTGTTGCCAGATTGCTTAGAGAGAAAATAGTATGATTGATTGACTTCGAATTTGAAAGACGAATTAAATTAAAATAAAAAGTAACAAATTTTGACCCGTTCCTAAAGTTATTTTACATCGTCATGCTATTGAAATAGAACCCAGGAAAATTTATATTACATAATAATGGCCATTCATTGGGCTCTCTCAAATTTACAAATTTCATTGCTTTGTAAATATGGTTTGTCTGCTAAAATAAGAATTATGTTGCAATTGATGAATTTATTTCTGATAATATTTTATTAATTTCAATGTTATACTTTCAATTTAAAGAATCTTTTGAATTTTACCGTATACATTTCATATAATTTGAATAAGACTAAAATTGTGAATTAATGCACTGATTCTAATATTCAGGACAAATAGTTAGATCTGGCAGCCTTGAACTCATGACCATCTTTGATGTGGCGCCTTGATTCGAATTTTGACATTTCAGATAATTGTCTGGTCTAAGATTATTATAGCACGATGGTAAAGATACGTTGTAAATTCAATGTGTAAAGTTCAAGATTTCAGCTTCATTCACTGAGAAAAGTTTTTAACAAATGTGAGTATTACTTATTTATCATTAATTAACAGCAGGTGCTTATATTTCTTTATAGTTTCCATACAAAACAGAAATAGTCATTGCTTACTATGTGTTTCATTTAAGTTAATGAAATTATATTAAATCTTAAGATTTTGGTTGATGGTTTCTTAATATGTACTTATGTTTTGTAGTTGTTTGGCATGTAATAGGTATAACATCTTCATTCTAACTTTTCAGTTGGTTGATTTCATTTTCTGCTTACGAGCTGAAATCGTTAACTGTGAAATGCCAGAATGAAGATTTTCATTTCGTTTTATTTCTTACTTTAAGACTATTGAAATTTTTCAGTCTCAAATCATAAATGTTTGAAAAATGTAGGTTTTAACTTTTACATTTAATATTAATTTATTATTTAATATAATGTTAATATTTTTAAAGGGATTTATTTTTTTATATTAAAAATTTAAAGACCGAATCATTGAATTATTTTAAGGTACGGAATCAGGTACTGTTTTGTGTTCATGCATTTTATCTAATAAACAATTTAGTTATTATTTCAATGATCTGTATTTAAAATATAAAGAAATTCAATGCATTTACTGATTTGTTACAAAGAAATATATTTTTATTGAACATAATTTTCCATCGAAAACCGTCAAACTTTGGCCAAATTATATATGGAAGAAGCGTTACCTGCTGTTAAATCATGTGACGACCATCTTTGATAGTTCAGCATCAAGCGTTGTTTATTGTTCAGTAGTACAATGGTCAATGTAGTAGATCAGTATTGATTTTTCGGACAAGTAGAAGTAACTTTCGTTTTAATTATTGTTTTTGTTGTGAATGTTATTATTTTATTACTACATTATTTTCCGAATGTGTGGTGTAACAAATTGACAATCAGTAGAAAACAGAAAATTATATATTAAAGATCATAGTTTTTATAAGGTTGTTGGACATACGTATTTTTTTTATTTTAAGAACTCAATTGAAACTGTAAATGACGAAAACATTTAGGTTACAAAGTGCAATCCCATTAAAACCTGGGGGGCACACATTTTTCAAAATTTTTGGAATACCTATATTTGTTTTGTCTATTCATGGGTTTTCTCTCCTCCAATTTTTTTCCTGTAACAGATAAGTATTTGTGTATGGAGACGTTTCAACTCCGAGTCTGGAGTCGTTGTCAATCGTTTAGTGTTGTTTTCGAGGTTTTTTTCCAAAAAATTTTCGCTTTGATTTTGAATTTATTGTTTGTCAAAAAATTTGACACTGACAATTTGTCGTTTGGCGATCACTTGACTCTGAGGTTACCGTTTTTTTGTTCTGTTAGCAGTAAATTCTTCCAGTCCAAATGAAAGTCGGCTGAAGGTGCTCCGATTTCAGTGTTGTTTATCATCATACAGCTGGCTTCTTTAAGTTTTCTCTTTTTTAAATTTTCTTCTTTCTTCTTCAACGTTCCTAATAAAATGCCGAAATGAAGGAATAATTCCAAAGGGGTTGTTACCAAAAATGCCATTCACAGACAGAGGTAGTATTAGAATTCAGTTGAAAACAGGTAATGCTTTAGTTAGAAATAGAATACAACACCATCGGAAATTGAAGGTAAGCCTTAAAAATAACATCATTATATTGGAAAACAAATTCAAAGAAACGCACATTCCATCAGACTATAATTAATTGTTTAAAGGATTCATACAGCTTGGAATTTCAAATATGTAAAAACAGAAATATAAATAAATTTAAACATCTCTTAAATGAAAAACACAAAAAATCTGTACTTACACCAAATACAAATTTCATCAATAAAACTGTGATTAATTTATCAACTAAACACATTACACCAACAGAACAATACGTACTTTCTAAGGGATTAAATTATTCAATCACTCCACAAAATATACCTAAACTAGATCTGATAGTTGCGATTGAAGACACAGCCCAAAAACTGCCTCCAGAAGTGTCCAGTGAATACCGAATAAGAAATAAATTACTTCTAGAGAAGCAACACAAAATGAAATACAATCTTACTCCTACAGAGAAACAACACAATTAAAATTCTACCTGCCGATAAAATTAACGCTACGGTTATACTTGACAAAAATGATTACAACACCAAAATGATGGACCTTATTAACACAGGATCATATTCTAAGCTCAAAAAAGATCCTACGCAAAGTATAGAAAAAGCCGCTAGAGACATTATAACAAAACACAAACAAGAATTCACTCCATTAGAACGAAAACACTTAACACCACACTATAGTAAACCTCCACATTTATATGGCGTTCCAAAAATACATAAAGACACAATACCAATGAGACCCATTGTAAGTTCAATAAATTCACCATTACAAAACATATCAAAATTTTTACTAAATATAATTAAACCTTACGAAAATAATCCAAACAATTTAAAAAACACTAATGATAACAAAATTAAAAAGCATTATTATCAACAGAAATGATATACTAGTAAGTTTCGACATAGTTAGTCTTTTTACAAATGTACCTGTTGATAAATCATTACAAATTATAAAAAATAAATTACAACAAGATATTACCTTACACAACAAAACAAAACTAAACATTGACACAATTATGGAACTAACCGAACTTTGCTTAAACACTACATATTTTCAATTTGAAGGAGATTTCTATAAACAAGAATTTGGTATGGCCATGGGTTCTTCTTTATCTCCTATAATCAGTAATATATTCATGACATATTTTGAACAAAGATTCATAGGCAAATATAAAAATAAACCAAAAGTGTGGTGGAGATACGTTGATGACATTTTTGTGGTTTGGGAGTATGGTGCTGAAGAACTGCACTCATTCCTAGATTACATCAATAGTCAAGAACCCACAATAAAATTTACAATGGAGATGGAAAATTTGCACAAACTTGCTTATCTTGATGTACTTATAGATAGAACAAACAACACAATAAGTACAAGTACTTATCAAAAACCTACAAATACTAATAGATATTTGAATTTTCACTCCAACCATCCTTTAAATGTAAAGAAAGGTGTTGTAAAGTGCTTATATGATAGAGCAAAAAACATATCTTCATCCACCCAAATCTTTAACAAAGAAGTCAATATTATCAAAGAACATCTACTTCAAAACGAATATCCCCAAGACTTTATAAATAAAACTATAAATCAGTTAGAAAGAAAATCGCAACAACAAACCAGCACAAATAACCATCACACTAATACCAACCAAACACAAACAGACAACCAAATTATGAACATAATTCCATATATCCCAGGTGTATCGGAAAAAATTAAGCGGTTAGGAAATAAATACAGCGTTAAACTGTTTTTAAAACAAATAATACCTTGCGCTCTATCCTTACACATACCAAACCGTTTAACGCAACCCAGAGTTCTAAAAATTGTGTGTACAGTGTTTTGTGTGACTGTGGCCATTCTTATACCGGTGAAACTTCAAGACCTTTAGAAGTAAGGAAAAAAGAACATCAATATAACATTTCCAGAAGACATGTGGACAAATCAAATTTGGCCAATTATGTATTAACGAGCACCGGCAGCCATAGGATAGACTGGGATAAAACAAAGATCTTGTTGAAAGAAGAAAATTTAAAAAAGAGAAAACTTAAAGAAGCCAGCTGTATGATGATAAACAACACTGAAATCGGAGCACCTTCAGCCGACCTTCATTTGGACTGGAAGAATTTACTGCTAACAGAACAAAAAAACGGTAACCTCAGAGTCAAGTGATCGCCAAACGACAAATTGTCAGTGTTAAATTTTTTGACAAACAATAAATTCAAAATCAAAGCGAAAATTTTTTGGAAAAAAACCTCGAAAACAACACTAAACGATTGACAACGACTCCAGACTCGGAGTTGAAACGTCTCCATACACAGATACTTATCTGTTACAGGAAAAAATTTGGAGGAGAGAAAACCCATGAATAGACAAAATAATTCAAGACCTCCTCAACAATCTTTTCGAAATTACATACCTATATTTGATTAAATTCTCATATATTTTTTATTTCAATAGATTTGTCAATATGACATGAACGATTGAAGGGGAGGTGGATTTCTTGACGTCTTCTTCTCCGGTTTCTACTCCACTTTATTTCTGATAAACTTATACTTTTGACAAACGAACCTCAATAATGTTCACAATTTGATGAAATAGGGTCGAATTTCAACCACTGGGCGATCACTAGTTATTTAAATTACCCGTGAACCATGCTCATGTGTGTAAATAATACGAAGTGTACTTTGTGGTAATTACCTTTATAATGTCTTATTTTCTCGAAAGAAATTGGTTGTCAAGGTTGTTGTCATCCATTCGTGGAACAGAAAATCAATATTTTTCATGGTATAATAACAATATAGTAATAGAAATGTTTTCAATCATAAAAACCACAAAGATGCGTCTATTGAATTATCTTTCGATTTGAAGCGTACAAACCGTAGTTCCTTCATTCATGAATCTATATCTTTTTCATTGTTTCAACTTTTTACATGCAATTGTGAAATGTCTTTGATGCAGCAAGAGTGAATATTAATCTTGCATAACCATATCCTTTGATATATTTCCAATTACCGTGAAATTGATGTTTGTATTTTGTAAGTTTAACGATTTCCACTATCAAGATCTTGATTGAACTATAAAACAGTTTGATCTTAAACTGAATTATTATTATCAAACAAGGTTCCGCATGAAGATATAGAGAATGGAAATAATAGAAATTAAATATAAAAGTTTTTGGAATAAGAAAATATCATTTTATACTTAGTTGGATAGAGGTTCTCTAACTATATAAAAGTCATCACGTTAAACATAATAAACGTTCAAATATTGGTAAACAATTATATTGTGTAACTCAAGATACCAAACCAGGACGTTTCCCATTTATTATATGCATCTACGAACTTTTAAGTATGTAAAGGGTGTTGGCCATCGCCATCTTGTCAGCTGTCAAGTGATTTATGTTTAGTTTGGTTTGGCATTTCATTATGAATAGACTGACGCCTGAGCAACGCTTCCAAATTGTGCAAATTTATTTTGAAAATAATGGTTCTGTTTGAAATACGTATCGCGCACTACTTCCATTTTACGGTCAACATAATCGTCCTTCAGAGCAATTAATTCGATTAACTATGCAACGTTTTCGCACCACGTTTACTCTAAATGATAATACGCATCCACAGAGATGTCATACAGTGCGTACAGAACAATCCATGGCTGCTGTAGAGCGTAGCGTATAGGAAAACCCGCATCAGTCGATCCGCCATAGTGCACAGGAATTGGAATTGGTATCCATCTACTTTATGGAAGATTTTGCGGAAAGATCTTGGTTTGCGTGCTTACAAAATTCAACTCGTGCAAGAATTGAAGCCACTCGATCACCTAGCAAGGCGTATATTCGGTGAATGGGCCCAAAACTAGATTATCGTTGATCTCGATTTCATAAGCGAATTTTGTTTAGCTATGAAGCTCACTTTTGGTTGAATGGATACGTTAATAAACAAAACTGCCGTATTTGGAGTGATGATAATCCTCAAGTTCATGTTGAGACACCGTTACATCCAGAAAAACTGACTGTTTGGTGTGCTTTATGGGCTGGTGGAATAACTAGTCCGTACTTCTTTAAAAACGATGCTGGCCAGAACGTTACAGTCAATGGCGATCGCTTGAGAGCCACACGAGCTATGGTTTTAACAAGACGGTGCAGCATATCACACTTTTCGTGCCACAATTGATTTATTGAGAGAAACGTTTGGTAACCGCATAGTTTCACGTTTCGGACCCGTGAGTTGGTCTCCAAAATCGAGCAATTTAACGCCGTTTGACTATTTTCTGTGGGGATACGTGAAGTCGCTAGTCTACGCCGATAAGCCCGAAACGTCATCGAAAATTGGACCTCCAGATTAGATCACGTCCGAGCCAGCCGTGGCGGTCATATTCAAATTATAATGCCAGAAGATTATCTTTCGAATAAAGTAAATTTCATGTGAATTAAAAAAATATCCGTGTTTTATCCCATTTCAAAGTTCTATACCTCTAAAAAAAACACCCTTTATATAGATACTGTTTACGGAAATATAAATACAAGCCCAACTTTAACCTTGAATAACTTTTTAAGGGATGAATTTAATAAAAAAAATATGGTTTGATTATTTTTGTAATTCTATTTGTGATAGAGCAAAAAAAATACTCCCATGTTATTTAAATGGGAAATGTTATTAGGTAGAGCCATTTTGATATCAAAACTGCGAAAAAGAAACCAAAACAGACACCCTAATGTAGACTATCAAATTACAATATATGTCAGGATAACCATAACTAAATATAGATACATTCACTTGTTTTGGTTTCATATCAATTTTACAGGCTAGCAACAAATCACGATCACTAAATACGAATACAATGCTATAAAAAACTGACTCAATTGTTTAGTGAACAGTTTCGAGAGTAGGATAATAAAATCTCTAAAAGTATATTTGCGCACACAATTCATCGATTTGAAGAAACAAGGTCATTCAAAGATTGCAGAATCTAAGATTATGAAAATGAAATATCACATGGCTACAAAACTCATCTTCATCAATTATTATCTGCAGTCATATTCCTCTATTATTGATTGCAACATTGATTTCACAGAGAAGTCAACTCTAGAGTTTAATTGCAATGTAGACAGAACAAATTGCAGACACTGGGGTTGACAGCAGGGAAAACAGTCACAGTGTCCGCAAAAGCTGAATGTATTGGCTGTTTTTTCAAAGGGTCATGGTCATACATTTAGTACAATTTGGATTGGTAAAAATATAAAACAATGTTTTGGGTATAAATGATTCCATATTTTAACGCGAAATGAATATCGAAATCTAGGGGTGTCAGGAAAATACCTCACAGAAACCCCAAATAGGGAATTCGAGCTATGTTTAACGGTTTGGTGAGTGTTAGTTAACCTACGAATTCTTTCGTGCGATGAATCGATGAATCTGGACGAGCTATAGGTAAAACCGGACGAGACATACGTATTAGAGTCCTGAATAAGTCCAACAACAACATCCGAATTGCCAATGGTCAAGATATAGCTTGTTTTGAGCCAGTAGACACCATCATGAATTGCAAAGTAGCCTAACGGACATCAATTAAGGAGGCAGGGCACCGTAAAGAGTTTCTAGAACAGTTTGTCGACTATTTGACGCAGCTTATACCAGAAGAACAGCAGAAAGCTAAGCAATTTATAGCGAATCACTGGCAAGCTTTTAATAGTAGAGATGGTACTACCGGTCGTACAAACATCATCCAGCACAGAATTGATACCGGGAAGGCTCAGCCCATAATAATATCACCTAGGCGAGTAACATTGGAGCAACAATAGGCAGTCGAGGAAAATGTCGAGTTCATGTTACGACTCCTGATTTGGGGTCTCTGTAAGTTAATGTATTCTACACATTCATTTACATTTATTATATACTGGAAACAGGTGAATAGAAAAATAACTTTGCCGTCCATCTAAACACAAATTGCTAGAGTAATCAACCTCCTTACCCAATTTTTTTTTTCATTGATTCACAGGTAACTGAATAAGGTGAAGGTTTAAAAGAGTAGTAAGCACTACCTCCAGACTTAACTAAACCTTATTATGTCTCATGGGGTTATTTAAAAATTATTAATTTTGTGTTTGAAGAATTCAAAAAATGCTAAATAAATGATAAAAAAAACGTAAACCACCTGTATAAGATCTATGCCATTGTCCTCTAAGGAGTACACATGCTGACAAAAATATTTGTGAAATTTGTGGGTTTTTGTATTTCCTGGGTAATTTGATTAATCCGATTATCTAGGCTAAACGATAATTTGGTTGAATTTTGTGTATAAGTGGTTTTTACAGCGAAGATAATTTCAATGCCTCATCTCTTTAATTAAGGGTAGCTCAAAGTTTATAATTATTGATGTCTGCGAATTCTTTACAGTTGATAAAGTTGATTTGGTGTCCCGTTTCCTGTTGGTGTCGGTATAATGCTCAGGAAGTTTTCTCTAGAGTGGTATTTTGACTTTTGAGATCACTAGTAATTTTCTTGTTGTTGTGCTTGAGTTGTATGTGTGGTTCTTTTGTAGCAAATGCCTCTGATAAATAGGAAATTGACTTGAGACATGTTGTGTAGGTCATTAGTTTTTTTAATTTTTTTTCTTGCATTGCTGTTTATCTATTGCTTTTCTGATGATATTGTTGCTGTACCCATTCTCTCTTAGGGTGATTTTCATGAAATACTGTTTTTTTCTGTTGTGTGTGTCTCATAGGTTGATTGCTAATCAATTTCAATATTTATAGTTATTATTCCACACATTTGAACATTTTAGTATGTGTAAACATTAGCGTAATACAGGATGTTTCAGAACAATTGTGATCTCTCCCATTTCTGAGAATTTAATATGGTTGTTTTGCATGCTATAATTTAGTGCTATTATCATCAATGAGTATCAGTTGGCAATATTCATCATTCCAGCTATGTATGTAGTACAATATATTCAACATATGTATGTATTAATGGTACGATACGATAAAATACATTTCAACAACTAATTTGTGTAATTCCACTTTTTATTACCCGTCAGATTCATGCCATAGATAAACTCTAATTACCACCTGATAATGCTTGAAAAATTGATATTCCTTGAGGGTTACGATTATCTACAAGCAAAACCTTTGCAACAACATTTTGACGGAATACACATCTTATGCTTAAGTGGCCATAAGTGTCATTTTAGTATTCTTTAGCATACGTTTCGCCACAGTCAATTCTTCATGGGCTAATAATCACCTGAATGTCTGATTCATGTGGCTTAAATGTGGGTCTGGTATTGCTGGAGGCCCTTATTTGAAAGAGTTATGGTCCGATAGCGAGAAATCGTCCCAGTCTATATCGCCAGGTGAATTTTCGATATATCAAGGATAATTACATGTTTCTGAGATGTTTTGTTAATGATATTCGCAGTAAACAAATGCAGTTTTTAAGAGTTTAGATATCGGTGACTGTCGGCGAGTAAATGTTAAACGCGTATTCGTTCTAAACGTATAGGGAACAATTTGTATTTGTGTACACATAAATGTAGGAAAGAAATCGACATATTAATATTATTTTGTGTCAACATTTATTTGACTTTTTGACATTTGGGGTGTTAATTTGAATATTTGCCGTGTTTCTTAAGTCAATATTGTTTTAGTGGTTTGAAGGATAAAGGATGTTTTTTGTTTTTTACCTACTATTACACCTTTTAACCCCCAAAATTCAGTTACGTCATGTGAAAAAGTTTTAGTAGGAACGTGCTACTTATACAGCAAGTTGTCAAAAGTAGTAGTCAAAAATCTTCTCACCTGTTCTTCTCCCTTTTGTGTATTTAGTCACATCTATGTTAATGAAGAACACACGAACTGTGCCAGTTGCTATGTCAACAACAGGAGTAGCCTGTTACAGTAGTCGGCCTGTTAGGAACAACTGTACGATCAGAAAATTAGTGGGAAACTCAACGCGTCACAACTATGCGCCTGATAACATGGCAAGAGCTCCCACAGAGATAACTCCCTGTGATATCTACTATCTAAAGGCACACTCTTTGTGCCTTAGAGGGAATGTGCGTGCCATATATTGTATGGTCAAGTCATTGGAATAATAACAATAAATAAATTTGTCCCCTCTAAATGAAACAATAGCTATTAACACACTTGTGATCCCATCAATCACAAATAGCCTCAGTATAATGAAATGGTCTTGTATAGACTTGCAAGATTGAAATAGATCCATAAAGTCTTTGTTCACTAAATGCTGAGGAAGACACCCAAGAAGCTTCCTAGAACGTTTCTACCTACCAAGAGTAAAGGGAGCAAAAGTAATAATTGACCCACAAGAAGCGAATCGAAAACAAAACATGTTCTTAAGGTGTCAACTTGTTGTTTTGCTGGAAATATACAGAAATTTCGTGATTTGTGGTATTATTTCCCAGAAATTGCTTAAACATTGAAAATATATGCCACCAATATTCTCAGAAAACAACATGTTCTTAAGGTGTCAACTTGTTTTCTGAGAATATTGGAGCATATATTTTCAATGTTCAACTTTCTGGGAAATAACATCATAAGTCACGAAATTTCTGTATATTTCCAACCGTTTCGCAGTCTAGGTCAGACTCCTTGTCAATGTTAAAGAAACTACGAAAAAGGGCACAATTATAAAATGTAAAATTAAATAAAATGTTTGACAATATCTATTAATTGACTTAAGAAGTAGCTAAGAGAATTTAAATTGATAATGTACAGGTTAGCACAGAAACTTTTAGAGATGATATAATAATAAAGTTCCTTTCAGATTTGAAGAATTCGAAAGGGGTGATTTCTAGAATTTTATGTGGCGCTCCTAGGTGCGCATTCGCCAAAAATGCAACAAGAATATTGTTGGTTCTTCAAATTTGAAACGAAATCCATTATTATATGATCTTTAGTCGTTTCTATGTTACCCTTTATATATTTTCAATTTAATCACATAATAGATATTGCCAAACACTAAAATTTTACTTTTTAGAATTGTGCGTTTCTTTGCCATTGACCACAGAGTCTGAGCTACACTCCGAAATGTTTGCAAATATACAGATATTTCGTGACTTATTTCCCAAAAAGTGGACCCAGGATCAAATAATATACACACTGAATTATCGAAAATATATCAACAAAGAAGAACTCTGCACTTACGTGAATTTCGAGTACCTTTCATAATTAAATAATAATTAAGTACAAGATCTATTGGAATAGAGCAATAGGAATGACCAGTCAATACACGGCCACAGGCTAGATATAGTATTCCAACATACTTAATAGACTTGCTGCACACAGTGTGGAAGAAAAAAAGAGGGAAAAGGACCGCAAATATATTCCACTACCCGCTGAAACGAAAATTGTCTGGAATCACGAGACAGTAAAGATTATTCTAATAATTATTGGAGCATGAGTATATTGAGAAGCTGAACTTACCAAACTATTTATTTTATTAGAAAAGAAAGAATCACACAAAAATAATAAATGAATAATATATTCGAACAAGAAGTTAGATAGGTATAGCAAATAAAATAAATTTGATTACAGCAAGTGGTTTTTAGATCTTTCAAAATTTGAGTTTGATGCTTATATGTATTTTATTTCTTGTCAGTAGAATCACTGGTGTTGACCGCATTTTCATTGTCCACTTTTGACTCAACACTTTTAAGAACGTCGACATAAATTTTTACAGCTTCGTGTGGTGGAGGGGGTCGAAATACTGGTTCAAGATTTTTCCCCAGGTAGGAAGAATAGGGTATTTCATCCACAAGTTTCATTCCTAGTTTCTCACATACTATAGCTGTAGCAAAGTTAGTTGCGTCACATCTCACAACATGATAACCCTTTTCATCTGCCATTTGTCTGGAATCTTGCAATAACCTTAAGGAGATTCCCTTATTCCTGTGTTCGCGTTTTATAAACAAATAAGCCATTTCAAATATTTTCTTAACGCTGTGCGACTTCCACAAGTCAGGTCTTCTGGTTATGTGTGCATAGAAAAGAAGCAGCTGCCGTAATTTAGAGCTCTTGCACGATTTCGCCAGCATTTCTGTTTGATCTGGATCCCAGGGATAAACGGTGCAGTTTATACATGCTCCGACAATTTCTTCGCCTTTTTTAACTCTCGCTAAAAGAGTCATGCCTTCGGTCATGTCTTTGATCATTCTTTCGTCCATTACTGAATTTGGTCCAATTCCCAATGAGGAACATGTCGGTTCGTCAGTATAAAAAGATTGATGCATCACTTCTAAGATTGGTAAGTAATCATCTTTGGTTGCTTTTACTATTATATATTGTGATAAATCTTTTTCTTTTTTTATTTGCTTTTCAACCGAGGAACGTACGTTGTGTTTACAAGATCTGCGAAGCTGAACCTCTATGTTACTGGAGATTTTGGTGAGTATTGTTTTGAAATGTTGAAACATTTTAACTTGAATTTTGAAGTGTCATTTTTGAGTGACAGTTATCAATGTATTTTCACGCATTCGTCTTGCGAATTAAGTTGTCAAAGATGAACTTTATATAGAGAGAGGGAGAGGCTATTGCACTCAATTGGGAGCTGCTTCCAATGAAATATATCCAGCATGTAGTCCACTGACTGCTTCCAAGCTTAGAGCAGATGGTAAATGATCTAAGCTTCCAAGTGATATAATATGATGCCCTCTGTTTCTAGTTCTGTCACGAAATGTGTGTATTGCAGGCTGTCTCCAGAAACATATGCTCTAAGATTTCAGGTGAGCGACTCAGAAATTTAGGGGCTAGGACAATGAATTATTTCGATTTTCTTATGGAGTTATGAGTTATGGAGGGTTGAGTAAAAGGAGGACACACTCTGTGCAAGAAAAAGTGTCCACAAAATGGTTTTAATTTGGGGAAGCCACTGGTACGACCGGGTAATTTGTTCGTAGAAATCAGTTTTCTACGAAGAAACCTACCTATTTTGTTCAAACAGACTTCTACCGCTACGGATGCAATCTTTTTCTGACTCCTACAGTAGTAGTCTCTAGTCGCATCTCATCCCATATTTTTCAAAAGCAACATTTATTCTTGCTCTTTAACTGCTCATTCGGTTTCTCTCTCATAAACGAGTTGCTTGGCCCGTCCCAATACAAAAAAATAAAAGAGAATCAGGTCTGGTGACCCTGGAGGCCGGAATATAGGGCCAGTTCTTTCAATCCACACGTTTGGGAATAAATTGTTTAGGAGCTTTCTGATAGTTCGCCTATAATGTGATGTACATCCATCTTTTTGAATATTTTTGGTCTGTCTTCCAATAGGACTTCATTTAATAAGATCGATAAATCAGTCATTAAACATTCAAGTCATTTACTAGATAGAAATAGAAATCAAGGAGCAGTTAAGGGAAATAATCAATGTGCGTTCCAAAAAATGTGGACTGATCGGTGTTATGAGATGAAATCCCATTGGAGGCAGACCAATAATATTCAAAAAAGATGACTGTCCAGCACATTATAGGGGACCTGTCAGAGAGCTCCTCGACAATTCATTCCCAAACGGGTGGATTGAGAGAACTGGCCCTATACTCTGGCCTCCAAGGTTTGACTACCTGACTACCTTTGATTTTTTTGTATGGTGACGCCCAAGCAACTCGTTTATGAGAGAGAAATAAAAAATAAGAAACTGAATAAAAAAGGCACAATTCTAAGATGTAAAATGAAAATATTTGACAATATGTAGTATTTGATTTCTGACGTAAGAAATCAAACAATACAAACAAACAATATTGTTAAATATTTTAATTTTTCATCTTAGAATTGTGCCCTTTTTATTTAGTTTCTTAACCATTCAGAAAACAAATATTAATTATGGTCTCAATATTCTCAGTTCTATTTAAACCTAAAAGACAGAACAGCTCCAAGGAAATTAACTTTTAACATGTTTATTACTGATAAGAGATTTACAACATTCTAATGTGAGATATTTGTCATATGCGCCGCTACTGAATACATATAGCTTTTGTGTGATCAGTGATCACTCATATGAACATGCTTGTCGATCTGACCGAGTTTCTCAGGTCCTAAAATTATTATTATCCTCTCCATCAAATATTTCTGAAACACGCCATATACAACGAAGTGTAAGGCATATCAAATTCCACGACATATCCGGATGTCATTCAAAATAAATTAACAACTGACCAGCTAAATAATAGATACCCAAATAAATGATGGATTGCTGGCCTCAGTAGGGCGAATTCATCATTTATTCCATCGAGAACGCTATGATGGCTAGCATAGATGCGAGTGACCACGAAGAAGGCATCACCGTCACCTTCTTCAGCGTCCAATGATTTGTCACTTGTCTTCGCCAAAGCCCAACCTCCTAGGAAATGTTGATGGCTAAATGAAATTCTACTGGTATCTAGAAAGCGCAGACGCCGCGTCCGCACCGCCTTCTCTATGACCTGATAAATTTTCGCGATGTGTTTCACTTGAAGTTGGCTTTGAGTTCTTGGTAACAAACGCCACGCGGTGGAAATTTGCACCAGGTAACTAGATTTCGCGACTTTTATCGAGAGCTCGCGAACGCCAACGGACCATCTCGTTGACTTCTGCGATCTCAGACACTGTTCTACGATTTTAACAGTCGAACGCAACACTTTGTCTATTTTAGACGTGTCGAAGCTCATGCTGACCATCTTCAATCGCGTGATACAAAAAAAATCTCATTAATCCCAACATAACTTCAAATAATTCTGGAACGACATTTTCATTTTCCTTATGCCATAATTTGAAGTTATGAATTTCCTCTTTCATATATTTAAAAATATTTAAGATTTTAGTGATTTAAAAAGCAGTTTACATTGAACACAAGCGTGTTGCTTCAAGGTTAACCAGACTTGGTGGTTTGTGTTATGGTTGCTGCTTAAAACATAAATATAAGACTCAAAGACGTATAATTTGACTCCTCCTATTCTTCTCGTCACAGAGCGAAATTGCTTGTAGAAAATTATTGATGTAAGTTGCCTCTGTTAATTATATGTTGTAGTACTATGTTGGAAGTTGTTTTTGAATATTTAAATAAGGCAATGTATTTTATATTAACAATTGGAATATGTAGTATTTCTGACACATTTTTGATTTTTTTTCACTTTAATTTCCCCATCATTGTGGTTTTCAACAAAATAATTATAAAGCAGGAGCAATCAAAACTAGTAAACGAGCTTTTTATAATATTACCACCGGTTAATATTTGTTTCTTATCTACATGAAAAATTCTTGTTATATCTATACTCACAGTGTTAATGTAAATTACATATTTTCTGAAAGATGAAACTACTGTTCAAAAACAGAAGATGGTTGCACATAGTATTTTTTGTCTCATGTCATAAAACTTCAATAGGTAACAAATCGGTATCACTATCAATCAATTTACACTTGAGTCCCGCAAAAACATTTTTTGCAGAAGATCCTCAAAATGTTATTTTGCCATCGAGTCTGACACCTCAGATAGGGGAAAGTTCTGGGCTGCCTTCAGATATTAGAGGTTAGTTTGCTTTCTATATACCGGTCAGCCTTTTTGAAGCGAAAGCTTCTTAACGGAGGCCCACACTTACACATATGAAAATAGATGAGCAAGGGAATGAAATTCATAACTTAAAACTTCATTTGTTTCGACCCGACCGACCGACACGACCGACACTACACAGTGCCTCGATCTTGAAATAACCATCCAATTCAGTTCTCTGGGTAAGAAACAGGGACCAGGTAATATGTTAAGAGTCTTTTCTTTCATAGAATATCAATAATAAATAGGAAATAAACCAATATAACCATCCAAGTAATATAGAATACTTGCACAAAATTTGCTTTTCGTTCTCATAAACACACCAATATATAAATATATATATATATATATATATATATATATATATATATATATATTTATATATTAAATTCGAGACATGACATACGCCAGAAATTAAAAAGAATACCACACAAAAAGGCATCTTTGCATTAAATTTTCATATTATCAACGAATATAGACTCATAGTAGGATATATATTAAGCAATACTCAATAGTGGGATTGATGTACTACTTTTATATCTCCTACTGAACACTCACTTCGTTCTTCTCCGCCTTTTTTAACCGACGGTTAAAAATGTTGGAAGAATGCAAGTTGACTGATAAGTTCTGTTTTGTGCCAGTTTATCAAGATGAACCGCTTGTTACAAATGGCAGTTATTTTGGTAGCATAGAAAAAGAAAAAAAATCTTCAAGAGCAAGGAAATGAACGTTAAACATTAATAGAAAGTCTCTGTTCCAATGTCTAATATCACACATTTTTTTAACCAATTAACAACAAAACAATAAAAAGTGAATATACTGAACGTCACAGTGGCTGAAAAATGGACGACCGTTAAAACTGTTGAGTCCACACACCTCCACAAATTCGCCTGAAATTTTGGAAGGATGTGCAAAAATGACGTGATTGTCTATACACCTCGTTTTTGTGACATTTTTCTCTGAACATTTTCAACCGTCGGTTAAAAACGACAGAGAAGAACGAGATGAGTGGGGCCCTTTAAGCCCACGGCTGCGAATCGAAAGTTCTCGGGTTTTAAACCGAGAACAATTTTAAATTGATGCTACCATATATAATTGTGTTTGTTATGAGGTTAGCTAAGAACAAAACGATCTTTTCTTTGACATCTTGTCTTCTAATACGTATTCAGATGAACAAAACTATTTACAAACAGAACTTCTATTTCTTTGCAGACATATTTAAATGAAGTAGTAAATTAGGATTAATATTTGAGTCGTAACCAAATAGTGACAGTTATTTTAATTCACCTGATATTTATATCCATTACTAAGAGTGACACAAAGAAAGAAAAATAGAGACAGTGACATAACGAGAGAAGGGAAGAATGTTTCGTAAGAAGCTTTTGCTTCCACCGTTCAGTCTCAAATGCCTGCCGCTCTGTTTTATCTACCTATATCTTGTTCATTCAGAGAGTTAAATACTGCCTTCAGATATATGGTGTCAAATGCTTTCTGGAAGTTTAGGAGGGCTAATGCAATTGTATTTGTTATTTTGTCTCACTGAGTAAGTGCTCAATCAGTCACAGTTGGACCTTGTAAAGAATAAATAAGAATTTTTTAAACATTATTGCCACGAAAAAAAGAAAACAAATAAATTAGGTGTTGTAAATGACCCAAAATATTACAAATAATTTTGTTTTGATAAAGTGTGGTAGGCTTCCTCTAGTTTCCAGTGTGGCCTCTATGAATGCTGGCGTTGCTAGCAGAAATTTTTTGGAACCAGCTCCATTTCCCCATGCAAAGAATAAAACCTGAACTTTTGACAAACACAAGTAATGGAAGTCTCCAATGAGATGAAAGTGCATTTTTAGAGTTTATGAAATATTTTCTTGCTCGGCCCAAGTCAGACTTAACAGCAAGTGAGTGTAATCTTGAGTGGCCCTTGTGCCCATTCAATAAGATTGTTGCCGAAGTCATGCTATTTTATTGAACAGGCCATCATCTCACTTTATTCACAAAAGCAACTACTTGGGATGGGTATTACAAATCGGGACATATTGCACAATTACTATATAATTACAAACCATTTTGATCGTATAGCCTACCTTTACCAAACTGTGTTAAAGGTGCTTTATGAGAAAGTTTCTAACATTAAGACTGCCTCAATCGGATTTCGTAAATCTGGCATCTGATAGTTTAATGCTGAGATGAACTGTAAGAATATTCAGAAAATATGAATTTATTGAGGGTGGAGGAAATTCATCAAATAATTAATTCTCCTATTTAAGATATGAATTTGTATGAAAGTTCCACTCCATAAACCCAGGGAATGACTGTTCATAGAAAAAGATCCCAACTACTATAAGCCTCTACTAAGTAGAATAACTACCAATAGATATGAAAAACAATTTCTCTTAATGTAATTTAAAGTCCATTGTCACTTGCAAAGAGGAAAATATCATGTGGTCGAATATTCGTAAACTCGACAGTTTTAACTGAATTACAAATCCATAAAATCCAATGAATTTGCAAAATTGGGACTCAGAGTATAGGCATAAAAAACTCAATTATGAAAATTATTTTTGGCCAAAGAGAATTGAGAACTTGTGCAGATCCCAACATCAATGCTGCAACGAAAGAATTTGCATCATAAGGGGAGAAAAGTACTTGGAGAGTAAAAAAGATTCATATCACTGTTATCAATGCTCAAGAGGGCGGGTGATTCTTGTAAAAACTTTAATGCGAAGAATTTTACCACAAATTTCTGAAAACCTTGAAAGGGCCTGGTGCCACAGGCCCACATCATTTAAATAAGTCCACGTGTAGTGGTTCATCAAGATGAAGGTCCTTCCCGAGCTCGAACCAGTTAGTGAATAGTCCTGACATTTTTTCCGAGCTACGAAGAAATTTTCAACAACGATTTATATACTCTCTTCGAGTTGTCATTCTTTTGTACGCAAGACAATATATATATATATATATATATATATATATATATATATATATAATATAATATATATTGTTCTTGGTTAGGGAACCTTCATCAGTTGCGCTTCCCACAATTGAATGTCCTCTCAGTTTACAGTTTCATGTCTTTATTTTCAGAGTTAAATTTTTACAAATTTCTTACTCCTAGTCCATATTTTTATACTTATTTCCCTAATTTGTTTTCCATGTTTCATATACTTTTCCCTACGCTATTCCTTAAGATATTTTATTCAATAAGATATTTCATTCCCTAAGATATTCAAGTTACCTGTTGCTTCCTCTTCTGTCTGCAGTAGCGCCATCCTGGGTCTCTTCGTCCTGTGTTTCTTGCTTTCGTCGTAGTTTGTGGCCTGTCGTAGTAGTAGGTTCCTGTGGTTTTCCATTCTTGCTATCTCCTTCTTAGTCCTCCTTATTATTTCCCCTTTTATAGTGCGTATCCCTAGATCTCTTCTTAGCTGGTCGTTTCTCATGTACCATGGTGCGTCCGTCATTTTTCTCAGGGCATTGTGCTGAATCCTTTCTAATTTCTTGGTGTGTGTGTCCGCTGCTTGTCCCCATATGCTTGCTCCGTACATCATCAATGGTTTTACTGCTGCTTCGTAGATCGTCTTCTTTATCCTCAGGTGTAGCCTGCTCCTCCGTCCTATTAATGCGTTTATCATGCTTATGCGCTGTTTGGCTCTCTTCGCTGTTTCCTCTATGTGTTTGCTCCATGTTAGCTTCCTGTCGATGTGAATCCCTAGGTACTTTAAGTTTTCCTGCCAGTTGATGGGTGTTCCTCCTACCGTTAGTCTCCTAGCTGGCTTGTCCTTTTTTCTCCTTCCTATTGCTATTGCTTGTGTCTTTTCTGTGTTGATCCTGATCTTCCATTTCTTGGCCCATTTTTCCATTTACTCGATGTCCTGTTGTAAGGAGATTGTTGCCTGGTCTGCCCTTGCTGATGTTGCCGCTTTTGCTGTGTCGTCTGCCTATACGTAAGTCCTTGAGTGTCTCGTCCCTTTTGGTATGTCGCTGGTGTAGATGTTGTAAAATGCCGGTGATAGTGCTGATCCCTGTGGTACTCCTGCCCTGATACGTCTCTCCGTTGATGTGGTTCCGTCGATCCTGATCCTGTATGTCCTTCCTGTGAGGTAGTCCTGGGTTATCCTTGTGGTGGTTCTTCCGAATCATTTTTCGTCCATTTTGCTATTAGTCCGTCCTGCCAGATCCTGTCGAATGCCTTCTCTACGTCAAAAAATATTATGCACGTCGACCTTTTGTTCTCCGTGTCACCCATCGCGTCCTCCACCATCCTCATTACTTGATCCTCCGTTGAGTGTCCCTCTCTGAATCCGCATTGTTCGTGTGGTATGATCCTTAGTTGTTCCTCTTCTTCCTTGATCCTCTTCAAAATGATTCTGTCCATGATTTTGCTTGTGTTGCTTAGTAGGCTTATTGGCCTGTAGTTTTGTGGGAGTTTCCTGTTATTTCCTTGCTTTGGTAATAATATGATCTCTGCTTTCTTCCATTCCCTCGGGTATCTTTGGTCCTTTAGTATGTTGTTGAATAGGCTCCTCATTCTTCTGTCTATGTACTCCTCTGGCAGCTCCTTTAACATCCTGTTCGTGGTCCTGTCCCATCCTGGTGCTTTCTTCGTATTCAGTCTTCCTATGATATCCATTATTTCTTCTGTCGTGGTTTCCCTCATTTGCTCTTCGTTTAGTTGTGGTCTTCGTACTTCTTGCGCTAATTTCTTGATTTCTTCTTCGAATTCTCTATCGTCTCCTGGGTCTACATTGAGTGTGAATTGTTCCTCCATAGCATCCGCAAATATTTCCACCTTGTCCTCTATTCTGTGTTTTAGTCCGTTTCTTCCTTGTAGGGGTGCTGCTTTATTCCCTTCTGTGTTTCTTTTCATTCTTCCTCTCGAACACTACTTTATGTATTTGATACATTTCGTTATATTTGACGACGCGACATGTAAAGACCGGCATCTAGGATTTTCGAGGAAACTTGCACATATACCTTCCGGAGCAGTTCCATATATTAAACATATCATGCAGCTGTTGTTTCCTAGCTGCCATCAACTTTAAGTTGTCCATGTATAACAAATGGTTTATCTTTAATGCTTGTACGTTGTTGTGTTTGAGACTGAACCGAAAATTAGTCGAGTTCAGTTTGTTTGAGAGAGGGTTCATGGCAAGGCAGAACCACAGCGCCTAAGAGAGTCTCCCTGGAATATACCCCTTCTGATTGGAATGGGGTCAGTTTGTATCGAACAGTTGGCTTCATTCAGTGAGATTTTGGTTTGCCAGGTGAGCATGGCATATTCTAAAAAGTTGATAATACAATTATTTACTTTATAGAGTTTCAGTACCTTAATGAGCCAATCATGTGAAACTGAATCAAAGGCCTTTTTGTAGTCCACATATGCCATGAAGAGATTTCGTCGTTTGGCGTGGGCTTGATTGCAGACAACGGAATTAATTATCAGTTGCTCTTTGCAACCCATCGAATTTTTCGCGCATCCCTTTTGTTGTTGAGTAATTATGTTGCTCAGCTCACAATGTTTGAAAATGCTGATTAATGCACAATGTTATGAGAAGTGAAAAACCTATAATTCGACCTCTTTCAAATTTACTTAGCTGACGATACATTCGGCGTACACGTAATCTAGGTATTTTAACCTTACTAAACATTGATTTTGGATCCCATCAAACAGTTTGTTTTTGTTAAATAAAAAAAAATCAAAAAGGACTACAATATTAATTGATTAAAAAAACGATTTCTTTGTCAGTCAATACTGGTACAGAAAAAGAGTGAGTTAGGTCAAGTAATGTTTTTGTCCATTGCTTACTTTAAGTGCGTAGCATTGTTGCTGCATTCGGTACAATTGAAATAATTTACTTTCTTCCTTACTTTGAAAGAGTAATAAATTAAAGCTAAAATTACCAGACTTATTTACCTTACAACACCTATTAAGTACTTAATAAATTTTATCATTTTTTATATATTTTTTTCAGTCGTTCCCCTGTTATAATAGGGTCTAATCAGGCGAAACACACCACCCCGTATCAGTTTCCAGTTTCTGGTTAATCAAGTGGCCTTTGTTGCCGCTTGAAGGCGCGGCGTCGGCGGCGGCGGCCCGACCATCCATCGGCCGATCAATTTGCCAAGTTAATCAAAAGTGTACTCTGTGATTGATTTTAGGATAAGAACATTCAATCTCGTTCACCACAAGCCAAATTAAAATGTTCTGCTTTATTTACAGTATATTAGTTTTCTTTGTGCCTTGATATTGTACCATTATTATGCTTCATTATGTTCAGTATTAAATTATCCGCGATGCTTTCTCGATGAAACTTTGATATTCTCTTCATCGAGTTAATAATTCGTAGATGGCAAGCCTTTATCTGAGTAATTATCCGAGAGACTTTTAATAAGTTCGCGATGAGTTATTCGATGCAATATTGCCATTTCTAATTGATCGAGCTCGAAAATGTATTTATAGGGTTATTTCTAATAATCTTCCGATATGGGTGAGTCCTCGAGCTTAATTTAATCTCGACATTTAACTTGAGTAGTGTATAGGGTACCAACCAATAGGAAATAATTTAAATTTTGATTATTGAGTAAAGTTATTTAGGAAAAAGTTTGATTGTCACATTAAGACCTACTGTATAAGTACATAGAAATCTAAATAGTGTGGAACAGCCAAATGCAACAAATTCGATATATATGTTCTTATTTTAAATGCAAGCCCCTGAATATTATTTACTTTTTGGATTCTCCAATAAATTCTAGACATAATTCATGTACAATGTCCTACACCTAACTTCAGATGTTTCGGAAATATTAAGTGTTTTGACATTTATTACAAAAATTAACATTAAAAAAGAAAATTATTTTATTTCACAAATTCGCTACATTACACTCAATACTTAATTCCCATTTAGCTCTTGATATTGAGATAGTCAGCAAAAACGATTCCTGCATTCCTTTTCACTGATTTGAAAAAAAAAACAGTTTTGTTTATTTTCATCAACACTCATAGCCTTAGCATCTTGTTGTTTACCTGCATGACAGTGGTGATCAGTGTTAGTGCTGTTGTCGTTTGAATTTCGTTAACTGTACGTAATAATATCAGAAAAATGGTTCATTTAACAGAAATGCACAAAATAACTGTTCTACAAATGATTGGTTATGGACATAACACACGGACACAAATGGAAGTGTCTCACGAAAATTTTACAAATTTGTCCCTGTATCCCAAGGAACAATTAGCAAAATCGAAAAGCAGTTTCGCGAGCTTGGTCATATAAGACAGATAAAAGAAGTAGCTGTCAATGCTCTAAGTGATAATACGAAATTGGATATTATGCTTGAGTTTCAAGAAAACCCCCATAATTCTGGAAAAGCAGCACTGTTCAACGTTTTCGAGTATAAAAGGAAAGTAAAATGCATCAATATAAAATGATGCCGACTCAGTAGCTTATGGAAGACAATTTCGATAGGTGAACGTATTTCTTTGAACAAATGATGGTAAGGTTAGATAACAATGTGATCTAATTAGAAGATGTATTGTTTTCTGATTTACACTTCACGGTCATGTTAATCGTCGAAATTGCCGCTATTGGTCTAATGAAAATCTTCACTGGATGATAGAGAAACATACGCAATATCTTGAAAAAGTTAATGTGCCAATTTTGACAAATCCTGATCCAGTAAACCCACAAGTTTCAGCCCATACAATATGATTTCAGCAAGATGGAGCACCGCCCCACTACGAAATCAATGACCTAAACCTAATATTTCCCGATCGGTGGATTGGGAGGTGCGGATCGTTATAATGGCCAGCACGATCTCCTAATTTGACGCCATTGGAATACTTTTTGTGGGGATATGTCAAAAGTACTGTATACAAAACTAAACCCGTCAACTTAGATGACCTAAACAGACGAATCACGCTTGCCATTAGATCAGTCACGCCTGTGATGTTGAGTAACGTTAGAAGACCAGATTAGCATGTTGCCGAGACGTTCGAGCATTTTGAACATTTCCTACATTGACATTAATGGTTTATTGTTTTTTTATATTATTAAGAAATAATTAGTATTACGATGTAGGTTTTAGGTTTTTAGTGTAATGTAGCGAATTTGTGAAATAAAATAATTTTCTTTTTTTAAAGTTAATTTTTGTAATAAATCTGAAAACACTTAATATTTCCGAAACAGTTGAAGATAGGTGTAGGACATTGTACATACTCTACTCTTACTTACCCTTACTTACTCTTACTACTCTTACTCTAGAATTTTCTGGAGAATCCAAAAAATAAATAATATACAAGGGCTTGCATTTAAAATAAGAAAGATGGTATTGGCCACTGTCACATGACACACCCTATATAATTTTTTTTATTCAAAAAATGCGCATTTAAAAATAGAAATTGACGTGCCCAAGCGTTTTTCGCAACACGCCCTCCTTAATTCGTTGTCGAATTTGTTCCATTTGGCTGTTCCACACTGTATACATTATTGTAAATGATATTGTTATCAAAGAATCTTATAATTATGATGTTCATAATATTGCACTATATTTGGGTCCAAAAAAAATTTTTTTTTAACTTACACTTTCATTTATTGAATATTGCCTCTAAATACGTCAATAATATCAAATTCTTTTATACTTAAATGCTTTATGTCTACAACAATTGAAACCACTTTTTATAGTTTAACAGAAAAATAAGGACTGCATTTCCATTCCCAATCGGCGTTTCCAGAGCGGACGGCATTTTGTAGGCATAATTTTTAGCTGACGATACGTAATAGTGCCTTTCTTTATGTAGGTCGAATCGTATCCATCTGAATATCTGTAAAATGCTAGTCGACCAAGATGAAATACCTTAATTTTGGATCTTCGTTTCCGTCGAGTTTATAAAAGGCCAGAAAAATCGCTATTAAAACGTGTCGAATCTTAATCCTACCACTGGTAGTCAACTTTGAATTCCTTTAGCTCCTTGGTAGACAAAAAGCAT
Organism: Octodonta nipae; assembly: GCA_034190945.1. NCBI lineage: Eukaryota > Metazoa > Arthropoda > Insecta > Coleoptera > Chrysomelidae > Octodonta > Octodonta nipae. The sequence continues at coordinate 22,110,680 of CM067223.1, forward strand.
TCAATTTGTCCTGTTGACCTCCCTAGGGGGTCGTTCCAGTTTACCATAAGCCGAATCGCTAATAGCACTATTTCTTTGTCAAATAATTGGCTGGCTGTTGAACCCCTGCTATCAAGTAGCGCTGCTCGGTTGATCAGAAGGACCAAGTATATATGCCCAGCCCATTCGCGTTGATTTGTTTTCACAACATAGATTAGGGGCTGGCCTAGTGTCGTATTGAACAGTTCTATAATTTTGTCGGATTGTTGGTGTAGGGTGTGTTTTCCTCTTTCTAATATCCAATAGTTCGCAAGTCTTCCGAATCATGATCAACCCAAAAATTCGGTGCTGGTCGAAATTGAATTCTAGTGTAATACTGAACAACCAACTATTCCTATGCCTTTCCGACTCTGAAAATTGTTCAGTGATCTCGAGAGCATTCGCTCGAAAGTTGAACTGTTTCATCTTCCCCGTTGTACGAATCTCAGGTATCTTGCTGGCTGCACAGAAAACATATAAACGAGACCAAGTACTGGCATTTTTATAATAGTTTTTCCAGTAAAATCACTATCGTATCTTGTAGAGCGTTTATTTATGCCCAAATAATCCCCGTGAATCTCATTGCGTACTTCTTTCAGATTGGCAGTTACTTTTTTCTTGGGACAACCAACTAGGATCTGATTTCTTTCCGATCAACACTGTCCCAAATTCTCAGGATTCCATTTTCCACTCAAAGAGAGGTACTGGGCCCATTATTTCGATTTATTCCCATCGAGGTCTCGGCCCTACTTTCTCTTTCAGTGTCTAAACTTGTTCGGTATCTATATTTACTAATTGGTCTGTTTTCCATTGTTAAGAGGTCCAATCTTCATTCGCTCATATTCTAACCTGTTGACTAGAAATGCTTTCTTTCATTGCTCGATATTTCCCAATGAAGGTCTCCTGAATTGAGTACCGGCCTTATCGTGTAAGCGTTGGGAACGATATTCGATTATAGTCTGATCGATTCATTTACCGGGCTAGTGGTCCCTCCACCTTTTTCCGAAATATGGAACATTTTGAGCTGAGCCTTAAGTTTTTAGGTCATCAAACTTGCGGATAGGTTAGAATGTCAGCTAGGGAAATAGGTTATGTTCTCCTTATCATCTACTGAGTATAGATTTTGTTAGCCAATCAAATCTGGCACTCTTGTAAGGTGAAACTATCCTTTTTGGTGAAGTTTTTCAATTTTCTAGGGTCAACGCATAATCAATATAATGGGGAAGACCAAGGGCTAATGGGCGGCTCGATAACTCTGTTCTGTATCATGACACCTATGATCTCTTCCACTGCTTGTTGCTGCAGTATTCTAGGTGCTAAGTGGATTGGGAGTTTCTAGTACCCATCAGATGTTGAAGGATGTAATACCATATTTGATTTTTCTAGATGGAAATGCTTCGCCATTTTGTGTTCGTCCGACATTTACTTTCCAGTTGGGCAATAAACTATCGATTGGTATCAGTTTCATTCACAGTAACTGGTCTTTCTTGCAATTGACTATGGCTTCTACCGTTTCGAAACAGGCAATCTCTTCTCCAGCAGTCAACCTCTTCTCCAGCAGTTAACCTCTTCTCCAGCAGTCAACCTAGTGTCGTGATTGAACATATTGAACATTCTGATAGGAAAGTCAAATGCCGTCATAACTATGGCATCTCTAATCCAGTGCATCCCCCAAGGTTTCGGTCTAACTGCCCGAGAATAATTTGTTTTGTTTTGCCAGAAACCTTTGCTGAGTATTTTGCAATAGTATTTCTTGGAGTAACCTGACTATTAGACAATCTTGGCAATACGATTGTTCATTGATTAATCACAGAAGGTTGTATCTGGGAAAGTTAATTCATGCTGACATATAATAGAAATAGGACCTTAGGCCGAATTCTTGCTTGCTTTAACTCCAGTTTCACTTTTGCTTCGCCTTGTAGTGACATGTAGTCGTCGGTGGCGCAGCTGGATGTTGTCGACACTTGGATGGATTCCGAAAGATTACAAAACTCTGGAATCTACAAGGGATACTGCAGCGCCAGTGTTGATCATTGGATTGGATGGATGACTGATGTTCGTACTGACTCGAATGCTGCTATCCTCAAAATTCCCGGGTGGATGCTGAGAGCTTGTGGATGAATTTTTCGTATGTCAGGGTGTTAGCTGCTTTCCAATTCAATCCTACGCTTGTCTGCTTCAATTTTGATAGTATGTTATGGCCTTAGTAATAGGGGTAATTATCATAAGATAATATCCTCCTTTTATTAACTTGAGATGTATTTTTCACAGAGCTGAGTACAAAGATTCGAATTTGGTGAGAGTCAGAGGAGATTACTTTCGATAACAGTTGCAAAGTAATTTCTTTAAGGTTATTATTTAATTTTCTGGAGCTATAACGATCGCAGATATTAAAACTATAAGAAAAAACTATAATGTTTGTAACATTTAGTTTTATTCTAGGATCTTCTAGCAGGGCACCGAAAAACATTTGGGGGGATAAGGGCACATAACCCTTGAAAAATATCGACCTGTAGATTTTCGTAACTGACTGGCATGCACCAATAATGAAAGCCATACGGAGAAACGTATTTCAAATTTCAGCTAAATTAATTAATAATTTTTTTTTATATTTGTGTGCAATATTTGTTTTCAATCTTTTTAGGCACGCAACTATACAGTGAGGACGCGTGGATGGGACAAATTCATTTAACATTCAGGTGTTGTTTTTTTGGAAAAACGTTCGGACACGTGTTTTTTTTTAACTGCGGTTTTTGTGATGAAGAACTCAGTTAAACAGGGTGGGCCAGAAATAAATTGCATCCAGCAACTTCATTTTTTTTCAAATGGAAACATTTGTTTTTTATTTTATTTTTGAATTCTGCATTGAATTCTAAGTATTTTTCATATACAATATACTATACCAAAAATTCTTAAGAAAACAACGGTAAAAATAAGGTGTTTGTTGGTTTGAATCTATTTATTTACGTCTGGTTTTTATGATTGTTAACGGTATTTTAGTCGCATGAATGGAAACGATTTTTTTAATGCTGTAGTTTTTAGCACTTGTTTATTCCCATAGAAACTGTACTATACTTTTACTTCAAATAAGTAGTTGTCAAGTGCAGTTGCAAAGTTTCAAAGTATGGCGCGTTTAACTGAAAAGCAGCGAAAAGAAATTTTGACGATGATAGGATATGGTGACAGAACTCGAACACAAGCTGAAGTTTGCGAATTGTTTAATATAAAGTACCCGGAGCGGCTTATTACACGATAGGTAGTTAGTAAAACAGAAAAAAAAGTTTCTAGAATTTGGCCACGTAAGAGACAATTACAAAACCAAACATCTTCCAGAAGGTAGACAATTAAATGCTTTGCTCGATTTACAAGGAAATCCTCACAAATCCACTAGACAAATAGCCGCAGAACTGTCAATAAGTAAATCTTCTGTTCTAAAATGCTTGTATAGAAATAAATGGCAAACATACAAAGTTCATTTAGGTCAGAAACTTACTGAATATGATTTGGACCGGAGATAGATGCAATGCCAATCCGCACTTTTCAAGTTAGATCGTTTTTTCCGACGAGGCAAGATTTAGTTTAAATTTAGTTTTAAATTTTCCTATTAGGTTCTTATTTAATTAATAAATCAGTTAGCTTGAAATTTTTTTTTCAAGTGTTTGTTTTATCTCACATAATATGAAGCCATAACTAGTTATTAGTCTCGTATTTATAGAATTTATATATAATTTGTTAATATCTTTAGTTAAATGTCATATTTGAGCTGGGGTTAGCGATTACCTACTTTGGCAATACCATGTAAGTCTACTTTGTGCGGTTCTGAGGACTTGGTCGAAATTAAGGCTTTCTTTCTATACCTCGTTTTCCTAACAGCTTTCTCTGAATTATTAGCTGTTATTTCTCAGGTCTTAATAAGATAAATTTTATGTTTCGTGTCTGACTAGGTGACCTAAATATGATTTTATCTTACTTTTAGTAAGCTCACTACTCAATCTCTGGAGTCCTCCATTGTTGGTAATTCTCGCTGCCAAGGATTCCTCAGCAGTAGGGCTTGAAGGCTTCAATTTTATTCATCATGTCACTTCTGCAATATTCATGACTCAACTCTTTACAACAGAATAGACCAAACGGAATATCTAAAAAATCCTACATGTTGGTTTAAGTCTAAGAACGGATCAGAGATGATCTGGTTATATAGCAAAACTTGTTGAAGTGCTTGCTCACTTCTAGTCCTTTTTTCGTTTTCGAGGTTTGTATCTCTCTCAATCCCAATGACGATTTTGTGTTCACTTATAACCACTTTCTTCGTTTTCTTTACATCAATCTGCATATCATACTGGAAACAAGTTCTTCCATCTAACCATAATGTTCTGGAGTCCAGTGACTGATTTCCTCTGAAAGACTTTCTATTGCGAATTTAAACAACTTCCCTGATAATACATTAAATAGGATTTGTGATAATATAATAATACCTAATTTACATTTATTTACATATTTATTTCTTGTCATTGTTGCCAGAAACGATTCTTATTTAATTAAATGTCCTTTTCATTAATTTATAAGTTGAACAGAGAATTCTTGTATGCCGCGCATATTTATGTATGAAACAGTTACCTTAAAAAGTTAAAATTATTTAAAAAACTAGTCTTTTATAACTTTATATTCATGTTATTAAAACACCATTATACTGTAAATTGATGTAAAATATTTTTGATGACGATGTGTAAGTAAAATCTTTATTTTATATCCTGAAACTAATACTATACAATTGCACACTCACAGGTGTTAGGTACCTACCCACAAAGTATAATAAATAATACAAACAATATATTGCTTACAAATTAATGATTGACTTTCCGGTACATTTTGTTACTACATTTTTTTTTAAATAGGTTGAAACTAAAATGAATATTCTATATTCATGTGATATTTGGTGAATGCGCCAGTACCACGTCTATGCTATAATACAGAGGTAAAATTTGTTTGAAGGGGTAATCTCTGAAGTAGGTAGTGAACCGATTTTAAAAATGGTTTCACTAATATACTATTTTAATAAAATGTTAGATTATATCTTCAAATTGGTGTGTATGCTCTTCTCCCCTAATAAATAAAACAAGTTTAATCAATTTGCAAATATTTAATTGTCTCCTGAGAGACAGGTAGGAAAATGTTTTTTGTAAAATTTATTAATTTTCGGGAACCTAAAGTAATGCAGTTATAAGAATTAAGAGATTCATTCTATTCTTTAATAAAAGTGATACGTGATTTATCATTTTGAGAAAATTTAAATATTGAATGCTAGAAATTCAAATTCCAAAACAGAAGGTAAAACTATTTCGAATCTTGATATACCGGGTGTAAACCGTTTGAGCGAAAATATTTTGAGAATTCACAAGTAAAAACAAATCAAAAAGTCTTATAGCATTTTTACAAAAAAGTTATAGTTTTGCCTAAAAAATGGAAAAGTTAAAACATTTGCCCCATTTTTAACAGTCACTTACACACACATAATTTTGCTTGCAAAATGCTTGTAAAGCTTGATATGTAAATTCTAAACAGTTTCTATGTCTTCACTAATTCCAACTTCATTAAGAAACCTTTTTTTCAGTTTTCAAATTAAATGAAAACACGAATTAAATCTACCAAGAAGATATGGCAACGTGGCGCATAGCGTAATCGCCTGTTTATAAAGTTAGACCGTAGTTTTTAAATTTCAACGTCGTGTTTGTTTCCTGATATGTTATGTAGAAAAACTGACTAAAGATGTGTAGTTTGTGCATTCGTGCAGTTATGTGTTTGAATATCGGTTGTGATAATTTTGGAAATTATTTATTGTGTAAGTAGGTACTTTATTATCCAACATAAATCATAATATGAATTAATTAATTAGTTTGGAAATGCGCAATTTAAAATAGGTACTCCAGAGATAGTTTGGGTATTTTGTGAAACGTTATTTATAAATCATAAGTAAAATGCCTTTTATTTTGGTGTTCTTTAACTTAATACATAAAATAATTACGCAAATTTTAAAGGTTACCTCCATTAGTTCTAAGAACGATAATGATTTATTGCTTAAATGTTTATTTACCCAAATCAAGCAAATCGTCGAAAAAAACATAATTATTCAATACAAAACTCTGCAGTTCAATTTTCGTTGTCAATGTCATTTTTTGCAATAGTAAGAGTGAAAGTGTATTGTCCAATAAGCGATGTTGTCGCATTGACATTAATTTACTTAACATATATGTTGTCATAACTTGGTTATTAAAGCCCATGCATAGACCATTGATTTAAAGAGTTTTTTGTTTGATTTAATATGGAATATCTTCACCTAAAATATATGCACTCATTCTGTTTTATTCCCTGTATATACTATTATAAAATAAATGGAAAAGGTTTTTAGCATTTTGCGAAAATTCTGTTATCCAACAGGGGGCAAGTGGGGTAATTTTTAAGAAAAATTCACTTTGTCTTGGGGAACCGAAAATAATGCAGGTATGAGAATTATGATATTAATTGTTTAAATTGTTGGAGGTTTGATGAGACACTTTGACAACACTTTATTATTGAATGAGGCGATAGGTTTCAGTGATTTTTAGGGGACAAAAATGATGCATGCGTGAAAGTTGGTACATATGATTTCTCCTGATATTACTAGAATTGAATTTAATTAATTAGCATAAATTACGTACCCGATAAGTGTTAATAGGAGAATTTATTCATTAGATGAAATCTGATAATGCCTCTTTTCTTTAAATGAATGCAGAGTTTATTTATAATTATATAATTAATAATATTACAATTTTGTGTTTATGTCGGGGACTGATTAATTGCAGGTAAAAATTCAAAAATATTGGAAAATGTCGGAAATGTAATATTTTAAGTAACAGATTACAAAATGTAAATAAATTCCATAAACCTCGAAATGTTAAAAATATTAAATACAAAAACATAAAACTTGACTGAATTGTCAAACTTTAAATTAGAAAAATCTCAAAAATTTAAAATGTACAAAACGTCAAAAATGACAAAACTAACAGAAAAAACTAAAATTGGCAACGTCGACGCAAATGTAAGAAAAATCATAAAAGTAAAAATTGTCAAAAGAGTTAAATGTGTCAACAATGTTTAAATCCCAAAATTGTGTATTATTAGAAGCACTTATTGTCATATAAATTTGCTCATGAATGATGATGGTACAATGGTTTCCACCAAGAAATCTAAAAATGAACGGTATGTAAAAATTACTAAATTATAAAAATTTTAACATCAAAAAGTCAACGTGTCAACTAGTATAATAATAAAATAACGTTTTTCTGGAAAACGGTAGAAACGTTATTGGACAGCTTTGGGATCTACTTTAATATAATACTCTTTAAACTATTCAAAAGATTTCGGACTCATCACTAAGCATACATATAAGAGTATACAGTGGAATAAAAATTACGAAAAAAAACTACTATTAGTGGACTTGGTAACTGTATACCAACAACTTCTTGATAACGTAACAAAGAAATAAAATTCTGCAATGTTATCTCAATGTTCCCCTCAAATTATATACGAAGCAGTCTTTTATCCTCTAAGCTTTGAAGTTCGGTATAATTTCGCTCATCAATTGCACCCGAGCCGCAGTCCTGCCCTGCCTCAGCATCGTTATGGTCGCTGTTGGTGTTACACGAAACTTCAATTTATGGGGGTTATGGAGTATTAGTTCGCTGTCAGTTTAATTAAATGGAGCTAATTACTGTTCCGGATAGTTTCGCGAAGAATTTCATAAACATATATCAATAGCAGTGATCGTTACATGATAATATCATTAAGGTGCTTCGAAATGCTTTCAGTGGTTGTCTCTTGTCCTATTCTCGGATCAACTGTTTTCATATTTCAGAAATTAATGACGTTAACGATTTTTCTCAATTATTTATGTTGCATCTGAGTGCATTAGAAATGCTATGCAATGAAATACAAGTTTATAATGAACAAACCCAAAATTTCGATTGGCAGAATATAGAATGAAATTAGCTGATTTTTACAAATAGAATATGATAAGGAATCTACTAGAATGAGCTATCGAAGAATCTCGTAGCGAAATGATGTTATGAGAAAGAACCTTACCATGTATATGAATAGTCAAGATTGTATATTGAGTTGGAGTTGACTGATTGATTTTTAATGCTTGCAATTTATATGGATGTTAAGTGTTGATTTGTTAATAAGATAAAGTAAGTGTAACGTTATATAAATTTAAACTATAAGAACCCAAACATATGGTATAAATGATATAAGAAGTGAGATATTTCATGGTAGTTACCCGCAGTTAGGAAAAACACGGTACCAAGAAGTCTATGAGAAAGATATTCTGAACAAATGTGAACAAAAAAAAGCGGCAATCATTTGAGACTGAACGATGGAATCGAAAGCTACTTGCGAAATAATCTACTACCCTTCTCTCGTTATCTCACTGTCTCTTTTTTTCTTTGTGTCACTCTTAGTAATGGATATAAATATCTGGTGAATTTAAATAATTCACTATTTTGTTATGACTCAAGTATTAATCCTACTTTAATTCTTAATTTAAATATATCTGCAAAGAAATATAAGTTTGGATATTGAGTAAGTGTTTGTAAATTGTTTTGTTCACCTGAAAGTATTGGAAGACAAGATGTCATTTGTTAAATATTTTTATTGTTATGGAAATGTTATAATTGGTTATTATCTTTATTTGACTTGCTCTATTGATTACTTGAATAAATAAATAAATAAAAGTTCGTTTTGTTCTTAGCTAACATCATTACAAACATTTATACAAAACAATAACTTATATACATATATATTCAATGGTAGCAACAATTTAAAACTTATCAGTTTTAATTCTATGTAATATTAAATTGATAAAATTAATTAACAATATTAAAAACAAAACTGTAATGGTGCATGGTTTCGAACCCGAGAACTTTGGATTCGCAGCCGTGCGGTTTAGACTCTGGAGTACTTGACTTTTTTCAATTATGTTCTTTACAGGATATAAAAGTTCCGGATGTATGCAATACATCAAGTCCTTCTATTGAGTGGTAAACTTACTTTATTACTATAACAAAACGAAGTAAACAAAGGCCATGTTTTGCTTAATGTGTATCCTTTTATGAGTCTATATTCGTTGATAACATGAAAATTTAAGGCAAAGTTGCCTTTTTGAGTGCTTAATATAACGAGAAGCAAATTTTCTGCAGGATTTCTATATTACTTGGATGGCTATATTGGTTTATTTCCTATGTATTATTGATTATCTATGAAAGAAGAGACACTGGTCCCAGTTTAATTCACAGAGAACTGAATTGGATGGGTATTTCAAGATAGAGGCAATGTATAGTGTCGGTCTGGTCAAAACAAATGAAGTTCCAAGTTATGCATTTCTTTCCCTTGCTTATCTATTTTCATACGTGTGTTTATGTTAAGAAGCTTTCGCTCAAAAAAGCTCAAGTACAACATAAAAGTTTTAACTGATTAACAAAATCATAGAGTTAAGGTATGTACAGTCCAAGGATTAGTGCTGTTTCACTAGATAATGAGAACCCAGAGGTAACCAACAGGATCGAAGGCATATGCAGCAAATTTCCGTTCGAGCAGTGAAATGCACCTGAGCAGACGACACGGAGAAATGACCGCAGAAGAAAATGTTTCCACTGTGAATCTCTAGGGCCGCATGGTTAAACTGCCATAACCACAGTAACCAGGTTACTAGGGTACTGTGCTGATGACAAAGTTAATACAGGTTTAGGGAGAAAACGAAAGTACGATTACATGAAACCAGAATCTGGCATAAGGTTCTAGTAGCAGATATTGGATTTCACATCATATTGAGTGTGAACCTTATTAGACCACCTTAGTTTATTTTTGATCTAAGGAACAATGTGCTGAGAATTTTGGTTTAGAAACTTGTTTTGACAGAATCTACCAGTACCTGTGTGTCTTCAGTTATAAATTTGGTAAAATTCTAAACAGGGGCTCCTAATAGAAATCAGTCTTTTAGCAAAAACAAAGCCGAGTACATATATTTTAACTGCGATAAAGGTAGTATTAGGAGTTTTGAATGTTGTAGAGGAGAACCATTATATTTTGGGATTGAAAGATTCGAAGAGGGCAGTGGCCTTCCAAAGATGAATGGGAGTTAGAAAGGATTAGTTTAGAATCCAGCTTCACGTACCAAACCTACTCGACAATTAGTAAGTGAATCAGTGACAGTGGCCGCAATACCTGCTGTTGCGGTATTAGTAAATAAAGTCCAAAAAGAATGAATGTAGAAGTGATCTCTTCTACACAACAACTTCCTAAAGAAATTGCTGATGCTGCTAAAGATGAGCAAAGCGAAACAAAGACATTGAGAGTCTTGGTATCGATCTAGGTCTTGCTCACTCGGCTTGGTGTTAGCCTTGCAAAATGGGGTCGTGGTATTTGATTATTTAAATATTTATACTTACCTACATTGTTATATGCGCAACATAACTGAGTTTCCAATAAGTACTTTTCCAACTTTAACATATCATAAAGATTATTAGACGACATTTTAGTTTATATAAACATTGTTATTAATCACTACCTATTGAAATTCATTAAAAACGATTAAATGACATGAAATAATGAATTCTAATTTACATTTAATTTTATTGTATTTTATTCGACTACGAATATGTACGTAATAATGACCGTAACCGTAGGTATCTATTCATTATTGAGTCGGTTTCATGTTTTAATTTGAAAATTCGCATAAAACTAATATGATAAATAGCCATATCTGCTTTAAAAGTTTTGGAACCCGGTTCGATAATTTATTTTGCTGAAAAGTCGTGTTACAGTCGTTATGATGATTCTGTAAGAGGTATTTTTTGGGGCGCTATTTCGATTTTGCGTTGTGTTTTAATTATGTATTTCGATTTTTCAGAAATATTTCACAAAACTGAATAATACCTTTTTGCATCCATTACATTAAAAAAATCGTTTCATATATGTATTGAACATTTATTTGCCGTTTTTACGTTTATTTTGCACATAACTAGTATCCGATCAGATCATCAGATGATACTCTTTAAGAATGAACCACCGAAAAAAGAAAATTACTTAATACTCCATGAAACGGAAACTGAATATAGAATCTCACTATGGAAGCTGTACCAATCACACTTGACTTAGAAGATAGCAGAAGTGAAAACTCTGACTGTGAGTCAGTCAAAGGAAACAACAAATATAGGAAAGAATAATAAATGCCGGAAATAAGAACTAGTGAAAGAGAAACGAATACAATAAATACAAGTTAGAAATAGGATTAATACACAGATATGGAAGATAAAAAGAGATGCATATACGAAATGGCACACATCTCTCACGTATTATCGAGTATATACTCGTGATGACTAGAGGGTAAGCATTATATAACAGTATTCAAAGGTTAGAAGACATCGCTGACAGCAAAAAACATTATAGGAAATAGGGAGAGCATATAAATCAACTGATGACGTAGTCATTATAGCAGAATGTGCGAATGACAAACAGAGATCCCTACTTACATTTCACCAACGAGTTCAAAGCTTAATCATAAAGAGATCTGATGAATAATTTAGATCACTTGACCTTCACAAAATAAGAAATCAGATGCAAACGTGTTGTCTTCTTTTACGCAGTTCTGCATGTTTATTTATTGGGTGGCCTTACATTATAACCTTCTCTTGTGCGGAGTCGGGCCACACCTCTTCTGCCAATTTGTCTGTTGCAATTCTTGCTACTCTAACATCTGCCATTCTGCTTATGTGATTGTTCCAATCTCCTTTTGTTTTTAATATTGAGTCACTTATTCTGTCCACGTTGCATGTTGCTCCGATTTCATCACATCTTACACCAAAAGATCGATCTCGCAGTGATATGTTTCTTCATAGTATTCTCATCTTTCTCGTTTCTGGCAACCTTTGTGTTTTGAGGGTGCCTGGTCTTGTTTCTACATGGTATGATAGTAGCTCAATAAATCCTTGTCCTAATTTCCATTCTAATATTTTTGTTCCTCCATATTGTGTTATTTAGGAAACCAATAACATGTTGCAAGATTGAGCTATCAATCTATATCTTACATCTAATCTGTTGCTAATGACAATTGTTTTCGTCTTTTGGGCTGATATTACTACACTGATCATTTTTGCTACTGGGTTAAACTTTTGAGCCACTCTTTGTCAGCGTTTTTGTTTTTCAAATATTTCATGCTTTCTCGACTTCCTGTATGATTATTCTGGTTTACTCCTCGAAAGCGATTTCCGGTGTTGCTGGATTTTTTAAAGTAATCTATCCTGGTGTTTTTAGGGTTCCGTATATACAATATACGGATACCCTTATAATATCACTCTGGATTTCATCACAGCAACTTCCTCCTAAACTACTGGACGGAAAAAGGAATTTAGTATCAGTGTATAGTTTGTTGACTCGAAAGGAGTACATATCGTAAATGAAGAAATTTTGATTTTAGGGGTATTTCTGAGGGGAAAAACTAAAAAAATCGACCATTCCCCCCTTATCTCTGAAACAAGAAGTAAAATTTTGAAAAAAAATAGAGATATAGGGCGTCACCTGAATTTTACCGGAATAATAAGGGGAAACCTTTACTAAAAATTTGGGGGGGCAAATTACTGAAATAAATGGAAAATATAAAATTAAAATTGTTTCTAAACCATCATGTAATATATCAAATGAAAGGGCTCATTATGTCGAAAACAAATATATTTTTTTTCATATTTTTAAAGTAAATTATTTTAACAAAAACATAAAATTGTTTACTCATTCCTCCTACCTTATCTCCGAAACTATAAGCCGTAAAATGTTGAAAAAAAAGAAGGGATATAGTACCTCACCCAAACTTTACTGGAAAAATAAGGAGAAACAGATAATATTAATTTTAGGGGGCAAATTACAGCATGGAAAACATAAAATTAAAATTATTTCTAACGCATCATGTAATATATTAAATCAAATGGCTCATTTACCTTAATTTATCTTAAAATACATTAACAAAAATATTTTAAAAATTACCCATTTCCCCTTTATTCCCCAAACTATAAGACCTAAAATTTTTTGTTTGCAGGAAAAATACGAAGAAATCCCTAATATTAATATTGGGGGCCAAATTATAGAATTAAAGGGAAAATAAAAAAATATTTTTTAACGCATAATGCAATACATCAATTGAAAGGGCTTATTATGAGGAATACAAATATATATTATCATATTTTTAAAATTAATTGTTTAAGATAGTAATAAAAAGATATAAAAAATTCTCATTTACCGCTTTTTATCTCCGAAACTATATTACCTAAAATTTTGAAAATAATTATCAAACGTATCATGTAATATATCAAATAAAAGGCTCATTATATGAATTACAAATATATAATATTATTAAATTATTTGTTTAAAAGATATTAACAAAAATATTAAACATCGACTTAATTCCGTTTTTAGAAATCACTATAATTTTGAAAAATATATTTTATTTGTATTTTTAAATAATTTGTCTAAAAGATTTAATAATTTATTATTTAAAACTTGACCTATTTTCCCCTTTAGGGGGCCAAATTATAAAATTATAAAATCCAGCGAATCATGAAGCAGATCAAATAAAAAGTGTATGCGTGGAAAATGAAAGTGTATATTTTTTATAAACATAAAACGCTTCCTTTAAAAGATATTAGGTAAATTTAAGAAAATGCAAGAATCTTGTAGGTGGCACGGAACCCTTAGTATGCGAGTCCAACTCGCACTTGACCAAATTATTTTCTATATGTTTTATTTCTCACCTATATAGGGCTAAAAATAAACTTCAATCAGAATATACTCGTAATAGGGAAAGATCATGCAAACTAGATAAAAAGAATATGCGGGGCACCAAGGGATATTAAATGTAACAACAAGATGATGAGTAAGAAGGAAAAGATCAAAGCATATCAAATTATGTATGGCTAGCTATTGACTTCGCTGAGATCAAATCAACTACCACTATTGTCCGAATAATAAGGAACATAACCCGATGTACTTTATGAACTACTCAGTTTAAGAAATCCATCTTCCAAATTAACTTTATTTTAATGTCTTGGTGCTAACTTTCGGTCAGATGCATTAATGGCCTCTAAGCAGCGTTCCTATCATAAAGCACTAAAATGTTCGCAAAATAACATCTGTCCACCGTTCCAATCTATCAAGCTCCTTTGTCATTTTCTTTAAAAATAAATCTTCAATATGCAAGAGCTTTTGGCGGAAAGCCAGTTTCTCTCCCGAAATATTACACATTTCATTGGCACGATTCTCCAACCGAAACCTTATGTCATTGTCATACTTAGTAATTCTAATATAAGTCTCTTCCTCCCAACCTTTACGAGGGTCTGCGGCGGTGCTTATAAATATCCCTTTTAAGGGAAACAGAAAGAAGGAACAGGATTTAGATGGGTCAGGTCAAGACTTAAGCTCGGAAAAGATTGATCATCACGTTGAACTTTATTTAGTAGAGGAGGCTGATCTTTATATTTATTTCATAAATCGTGTAGTCGAAGTATTTTCATTCATCCTAGTGGCTCGGTAAGGAAATGTGTCTTTAACAGCATACAGCGAAGTTTATATTGGTGTTTTTCTTATCTGGCTTATAGTTCTTTGTATTGGCAATGTTTACCTTTTGGTTCATTTTTTTTGAACATCCAAAATTAGTAATTTCGAAATAATTGGTGAAGAGGTTCTTGATTGTTTTGCCTGTTATGTTGTTTTTTTAACCGACTTCCAAAAATGAGGAGGTTATCAACTCGTCGCGTTTTTTTTTGTATGCATGTTACTTGATTTCTTCTCCTCTGGTGAACCGTTTTGAATGAATATGGTCTTGTTTAATAGAGTATATATCCAGATTGGCGAAACTTCAAATTTTGGAAAAGAATTCTGTTGGTAAAGTAATGAAATTTGTGAATGAACACATGCGTGCATGGAAATCGACCAATATCCTTATCATATTAGTCGATTTTTCGAAAACTCTTTATGGATGTGTATAGTTTTTTAACGTTTAATCTATTAAGGAAGATCCCTAGGTGATCTCATATACTTTTCTGCGACGTGCACTTTGCAGTTTTGCAGAAAATCGCCGAAAATTGCAATATTCTTATCAAAAATTTCATCGAAATAACATAACGGACATTTACTCATAAATATTTTAATTCCAACGTAGGCACTGGAAGATTTAATTGCGAATTAGAAAATTTTCTATGTACATCTCAAGCATATAGGCAGTAAAGTATAGTATTTTCGGCTCATTAAATCAATGAGTACCAAGCTTGTTTTGTTTTTATACTAGGCAAACACCTATTTAAATAAAAAAATTCTATTTTGGGAAGACGGTGCTTTTGGTTGTCACTGATAAATCATTCAATGACAACGCATGTCAACCTCTAAACTGCTATTTGGTGCGCTTATACACAGGGTGTTTAGTTATAGCAAACAAAATCACAAAGTAAAGTGATAGGAGTTGTATTTATATGATTATTGAAATATAGGACGGAGTAGAATGATAGTGGACCATTGGCAGCCGTATATACAGGATTGTTGGAATATAGGGTGGAGTGGACGTATGAGGGTATAAAAATGTTGGAAAAAATGTGGAATTAAAATTATATGGGGTGATTAAAAACTGTTATGTGATGTGGACGTAAACAAATCATATACAGGGTGGTTGAAAAATATGCTGGAGTTGAATTATATGTATACAGTGTGATTAAAAAAATATTTATTTTATAGCCCATAAGAAGTTGCATAAAGTGTGGAGAGGAATTAACGTTACACAGGGCGATAATATAAAATGTGTAAAATGAATTAATTTATGGGGTAGCTCACAAGGAGTTATATACGATAGTTGAAATATAGGACGGATTTGACTGCGTAAATATGGGATGGATTCGACTCCGTCCTATAATTTACAGAAGGCAGCTAACAAATTTACGATTGTCCGAACAAAAACAACAATCAAGTTTGATGAAGCAGTAAATAAGTACGCAATGCAGGATTTTAGATTTGCTTGGCACCGACTTCAAAAATATACTAGATTGGTAGGTAATTAATTTGTACAGAATGAGCACCTTTTAATGTTTACATTTTTTACTTCCTGGGTAGGTCCTTAACAACATTGAATGTGTTATTTATTTGCTAGAGTTGCATTTTATTATAACTACTTTCAGCTTTTTAGTTATAGGTGAAAGTCGGTTATATATATATATTTTAAATGTTTTGATTTCTCCTCACTTTTTTATGTAACAGATTACTTGCAAAAGGTTTTCCTCACACATGTTCTAACACAAAGAAGAACAATAGCATCAACTAATTTTCGTGTGTACTAATAGACATGTACATGTATAGACATGTACATGGTGTGTAGTTAGTTTTTGTGTGGACTCCAAGTCTGGGGTTGTTGTCAATCATTATACCTGACCTAACTTAACCTAAGTATGCAAAATCCAAATTCCATACTAATATATAAAGAGGTAAAATTTGTTTGTTTGTTTGTATATTTGTAGGGGCTAATCTTTGGAAGTACTGAACCGATGTCTGAATACGCGATGGGGGGGGGGCAGTAGAGTGTCTATTGTTTTCACTTAAATTTAATCGATTAAAGTGATACAGACATGAAAATTGGTGTATGAATATACCTACTCTTTTGTTCAAATAAATAAAACCAAATTTAACGATTTTGCAAAAATTCATCTATTTTATAGGGTAGAGGTGGGGAAATATTTTTTTGAAAAATTTACTATTGTTACTTTGCGGGAATCCGAGATTATACAGCCATGAGACATTAGAAGTTGATTTTTGTTCGTAAGTGAAATAAGAAGTGATTCGTCATTTTGCGAAAATTTAAATATTGCATGGGGGAAATGGAGGTCACATTGTCTTACAAAGAGTCCAATATCTCCGATATAGAAAAGTAATACTGATTTTCTTGATATATACTCACTGCCAAAGAAATTGCAACACCCAGAAGAAGATGTTTAAATTTCATATAGCTTTGGTAAAACATAGATGCTATAGTAAGGAGTAAATGATTAAAATTTGAATAAAAAATAGTAGGGAGTTTAAATTTTGTATTAAGTTTGTTAATAATGTGTTTGTCCATCGCGGTTATTTATACACTCTCCAACAGGTCTTGGCATTGATTCAATAAGGTGGTCTATTTCTTCTTGACGAATACTATCCCAAGCTACTTGTATTTTATGTCTTAGAACTTCCAAAGTCCATGGGGGCTCTGGTAAACTTCCGAGGCTTCTAGCCATTATATCCCAAACATGTTCGGGGATCCCGGCGGCCGTGGCAACAGATTCTTATGGGTAGCTTCAAAGTAGTTTAAACTAATTCGAGCAACATAAAGCCGAGCATTATCTTGTTCAAATATGGGATCAATGGGCTCATTAAGGTAGGGAAGTATATAAGGCTCCACTACTTCCTGAAAATAACGTTGTGCAGTCATATTGTCTCGAACAAAGACTAAAAGTTACCTTCATCCATGTGCAATAGCACTCCAGACCATAACGCCTACTGTTCGGTGTACATGTGGCTCAGCATCAAATTGATGTCGTCTAACCCTTCATCGGCCATCATGTTCACCCAAGCAGAAATGAGAGTCATCAGAGCAGACGACCTGATGCCATTTCTCATTCCAAGGTTCTCAGGAATCATAGGTAGGACAAGATGGGATCGATAATACTGCAGTCTAAAAGACCTTTTACGGCGGTGAACCCTTTGGGTTTTCACAAGATGGCCTTGTTCTACTAACCTGATAAATTGTTTACAAAATCGAAAATGACAATAATATAATAATAAAATTAACGACTCAAATTTCGACTTTTTTTGTCATTCTAATAAATATTTTAGATATCCCATTCAAATATATGTAAACTATTGCGTATCAAAAAATTACCTATACAATTTTTCTCCGGTCTCCACTATAATAACAAACAAACAAAGAAAATCCTTTCAAATTGTAAATTTACATAAAGATGAATCAAATCTCGTTGAAACTTTTAATTAAATTGTTAGCGTCGTTACACAAAAGGCTTTTCATTAAAAGAAGTTCACTTGTTTCTTGAAATTGCATAAAAGTCCCCGAAAGCGAACTTTGAATGTAACAATATTCTGAAATAACTCAAGCTGAACTATGTATGAGTAATAATGATTTGTCCATGAAGTTTTAACTAGAAGGGGACAAAATGAAACAGTAAATTGGAAAAAGTATCTTGTATGTTCTGAAGAAGTATAGGGATCAGTACAACTCTAAAAGCTAACAATTAGTATTTTCAAGTTGTTCGTTTCCTAGTTGAATAATAATTTGGTCTAAAAAATGATGTTTTTAATCAAAATTATTTTCATGGCTGGTATATATAATACACGTTGCCAGAATTCCAAATGCTATTAATAACGGTTAGTAAATAAAAAATAAAATCAAATGCGTACGCGCCCTACAGAAAATTCCAATGATCAAAATATCAATGAAAAACGAAAAATTATTACATATAAAGTAAACTTGTGAGGAAATGAGAAACAAATAACATGAATCATTATTCACATTATGTCACTCGATTTGGGATCTTTGTAGCTAATTATTCCTGAAACCCCTGGATGTTGATATTCACTTCGAGTTAAAAAATTAGAAGAGAGACGTTGTTGTTATATTATCCTTCGAAATGCACTTCAAATGAGTTTTAGCAGAAGGCAATATAAAAGGGAAGATCAAAATAGTTTCTGTTAACAAGAATATCAACTGCTTCAAAAAAACTTTTAACCGTCAAGCCAATTTTAAAGGTCAAATGTGGTGTTGGTTGGGTCTTGGTGATTTGTCTGATATCTCCCCTTAATCAACCGAAAACTATAAATAAACTAAGCAAAGCAGATTCACAGTTTAGTTATATAGTGAGACTCAGGGAGTAGGCAGCTTGAGACCCAGAGCTCGATCTAGACTGTGAAACTCCTTTCAATCAGTCTTTTAGTGCGAGTAATTAGATTGAGAGCACGAGTTCAACCTAAAACATATATACTATCTTCGAGGTGTCATTCTTTTGTACGCAAGACAATATATCTGATATATTGTAATGGATTTAAACAAACATGAAATCATATAAAAACTTTAGCAATTTGAATAAGTTAAATAAATGAAATAATGTAAATAAAATGCAAAAAAGTATAATATAAGGAAATTGCAGGAATCAAAATTGTAAAAATGAAGTGAGAAGTATTTGTAAATAAATAAGGAATCATATTATAAGATATAGATAACCTAATAATACAAACAATGTAAAAATGTTTCAAAAGCAAATTGTTAAAAGTATAAAAGGTGGCATATAAAGTTAGATATTATATCATGCAAATTTTAATAAAAGATTAATACTTACATAAAGAAATATATGCAAAAACTCATAATAAGGTCAAACATCAAAATGGTTAAATTCACTTGTAAAATCATAATAGAGTTTGTAGAACATGTATAGATTACATATTAGGCCATGAGAATACTGAATAAAACATATTTTAGATCGAAATCAAGTTTTAAATATATAAATTCTTTAGTAAACAGAGGATCGAAATGTCAAAATTATAAAAACCGTTATAAGTCTTCAGAATTGATGGAACAGTAAAGAAATTTATAGTAATAGATGGAGCGTAGAGCATAGTAAATAAAAAGTAAATAGTTCAAAATATATAAAGTCGAAATTTTAATAAAATCCAATTTATATAAAGTACCTGTTAAATGACTGGTGGCCAACAGGTGCCAAATGTCAACTTAATGTTTTTGAAAATATGAATTAAATGATTTGGATAAAATTAATGAGGGTAAAAGGTATTGAAATTTAAGTTGAAGTTTGTTTAGATTTTTGGATATGATTTAAAAGGATAACAGTTGGAAATTACAAAATAATTATAAGCGGAAATGGAAATAGCAGGTGCCAAAATAAATCACATTAACAGGAAATCTGAAACTGACAAATTCTTTTTGGTTGTCAAGCTTCCAGCAGATAGGTTTAAAAATTTCGTTCTCATAAATTCAGTTTCCATGACAACGAAGTCAATGTCCTATGATATAAAACAAATTTAGTGTTCCATGTCAGAAAGACAACAGTAATTTAAAATTTAAATTTGAATTTCTTTGGAGAGACGAATTGAAAGTATTTTATAAATATTTGATAAAAGGAAGATAATGGGTATGAAAATTTAAAATCAAAAGTATTGGGAGAACATAAATTTGCAAACCAGCACGAGATATTCAATTGAGTGGCAGAATTTTACCAGTAATGAAAATACTTTTATAAATATTCGATAAAAGGAAGATAATGGGTATGAGAATTTAAAATAAAAA
Source organism: Octodonta nipae (assembly GCA_034190945.1). NCBI lineage: Eukaryota > Metazoa > Arthropoda > Insecta > Coleoptera > Chrysomelidae > Octodonta > Octodonta nipae. The sequence goes on from CM067223.1 coordinate 22,131,099, forward strand.
ATATTGGAAGAAAATAAATTTGCAAAACAGCACGAGAAATTCAATTGAGTGGCAGAATATTACTAGTAAAGAATTTTGAAATTTGGAATTATTGTTAAAGATCAACCATCAGAAGAAGGAAATTCGAGAACCAACAACAGTGAGTTTTTGAAACATTGTTTAAAGAAAGTTAAGATTTTGAAAAAGTTTAATTTGCAAAATAAACAAATCATAAAAAGGTAGTCAATCAGTGATAATAATAAAAGTTTTACAATTCTAGAATAATATTTGTGACTGAATGATCAAAATATTGTGTAACATAATTTGATATAAATTTAGTTAAATGAACAGAAAATTTATTTTGTTTTGAAAGAAAACTTGTATCATTACTGTATTGTGGAAAATTTAAATAAATTGTACTTTAATTGAAATATTAGAAATTTGTTATCAGTAATTTAAAAATTAAAAAAAAAATAGAAAAAAATAAAGTGCAAATAAAATTTCAAATTTTAAGAAGTGTAAGTTAACCAGAAGAGAAATAGATATTTGTAAGATAAACAAGATAAGTATAAAATTTATTTATTTGTTTAACTTTTGAAGATTTGAACCCAAGCGAAAAGACCCTGAGATAATAAAATTATAAATTATAAATTCTAAATTACAATCTATTTTAATTGGCTTAGCCCAACGTGGTGCTAAGTGATACTGAGATTAAAATACTATTACAATTTACTTAATAAACAAAATTATTAGATCATTCTATTTTAATATATTGTTTCTGTCCTCTCGAACAATTATTTATGTACTTGATATATAACGATAAAGTAGACGCGAGATGCAAAGACCGACGACTCCACATTCGGAACCGTGTGCTAGTTTCCCCGAAAATCCTAGATGTCGGTCTTTACATCGCACGTCTACAAACTAAAACATGTACTTCTAAATCATTTCTTTAGTGAGAATTGCGAAGAAGGAAGATTGAGACCCCAAATTCGATCTAGAAATTTCTTTTTCATCTTGTTTCTTGATAATGGTTCCAAGGCAGGAGTCAGAAGTATTTAATAAATTTAGAAGCGGTGCTCACCCGAAACCTAGCCTGGTTCATAAGTTTGACCTTCTCGACATTTAATCCTCCACTGGCCTTCTATAGTAATAAGTATGTATGGGTAACTCGTTTAATATTATAAGTTTCCATGTCAACTGTCTTATGGAATAAAAAAATATAACATAACGTTCAATAAAGGTTGAAGGGTTTTGGCTAAGTACCTGTTTATGATTTTTAATTTTGGGTAGTGAGTAAATTTTCGGAATTTTAGATTTTTCACGAGGAGTGATGATCTTTTTGATGTCAAGAGGAAAGTGTGTTCTGACGATGGTTTCCTTGTTTTTTTTTTCTATAAGTTGTAGGATTATTATTAATCATTACATAGCCTGAAGTGTAGAGTAAATAATTAATCTTGTGAACATAGTCCTTAGTGTTAAGAAGAACGGTCGCGTTACCGTTATAGACAGGAAGAATATTTAAGATGTAACCTCTGTGTACTGATTCTCTCGAAAATCCTAGATGTCGGTCTTACATCTCGCGTCTTCAAATTTAACGAAATGCATCAAATGCATAAAGAAGTGTTCGAGAGGACATCCAATTGTGGAAAGCGCAACTAATGAAGGTTCCCTAACCAGAAACAATATGTATTATATTGATATATAATATATATTGTCTTGCGTACAAAGGACTGACACCTCGAAGAGAGTAAGAATATTTATGTTATCGTTGTCACGCAGTTGTTTTAATGCATGCCTTTCGTTAAAAATTAGGTTTGATTTTGGTGGTTTTGATGTGCAGAGTATTCTAGCAATGTCTTGACCAGTATCTTCACCCGCAATATCTGATAGTTCAACCATAGCTACCTCAACTTGAGAAATGATTCTCTCGGCTGGGATAGGTTTTGGAGTTACCGCAAAATTGAAACCTTTGGATAGGACCTGTAAACTGTTAGAGGAAGTCAGAAAAGTTGTGGACTGTCGTATGAGCGGGTCCCACAGAATTGGTAATTTAAGAATACTGGAAAGTGAGCGTAAAGAATTATGATGTTTTAGTTTTGAAAGTGTTTGGAAATATCTTATAGGTTCTGCAAGCTTTACGGAAAGCAATATCAAAAAGAAGTAGGGATTTCCGAAATAAGAAGTTTGCTGTATGTTTTAGTGAGTTGGAAGAAATCCTCCCCGTAAAGGCAAATGAAATGTTCTGAGACTCTTCCGTGTTCATTATTATGAACTAGGCTAGGTAACGGGTGAGAACGGCGTGTAAATTTATTAAATACTCGACGTTTCGACTTCTGCGTTGGAGCCATTATCAAGAAACAAAAATGAAAAAGAGTTTCAGAGTATAGATCGAATTCCCCAAGAGTCACTACGTAACCGAACTGAGTGTGAATCTGCTCTGCTTCTTTTATTTATAGTTATCAGTCGATGAGGGGGCTGAGTGGTGATTGGTTGCGTGTTGGTGGGCGTATCTGGTTTGCTTTATATATAGATCGGTTTAAAGTGTCATGCGACGCTGTCGGATGTTCATTTGCCACTGCTTTCTGTTTTCGCAGTACTTGCTTGTAAGTCATCTTTCACTCGTGCTTATTCCGCCTATCAATTTTCTTTTTGGTCTGCGTCTTCTCCTTCTTTCTTGAGGGCTCCAATTCATTTTTCTTTCGGTAACCTTACGTCCGTCATATTCTCGACGTAGTGTCCAAACCAAAAAGTTGTTTTTTGTTAAATAACTTGAATTAATACTACTACTACTAAAAACATTGTCAGTACATGACCTTCCTGCTTCTACCCTTCGTCTTCATAACTATGATATTCCTCTTCTAATTTAGCTCTTATAGTTCTTCCATATATCCTACTAATTGCGCTTGTTGTTGAAAGTTCTCTAATAATATTTTTCCAATTAGAAATTCATTAAGAGTATATTTTTTCTGTAACGATCATGTTTCTACTTTGCATTTTTACTTTTTTTTTTCAAGAATTTGAAGAGTTACAAGGGCCCCCACAAATCTTGACTTCTCGGCTATAACCCACTTAGCACCTTTGGTAATATACTCATGATAATGAAGGATTTATTATATACATTTGGACCATTTTGTATTTCATTTCCTCACCACATATAACCCAATTTTCCACGATTGACTTAGAACACCCCTTTCCGTTTTTCAATTGGTATCTCTTATCATTTTTCGATTACAAAGCTTGTCAAACATTTCCCATTACATCCAGTTATTTATCGTCCCGTTCAATCCTCTCGTTCTCATAGTCACTTCCATCTATATTTATATTAACGACATTTTATCTAACTCGTCCCGCTTCGCACATGTGTCCCGCAGAAGACGAGAGCCCTGAAGCCGCGTAGCCCCTTTCCTTCCTTCCTTCGGCATCGCCAGTCTCTTTCTAGCAGCTCCAGCTCACGAACCGATCCACATGTAATTGCAGCATGAATATGTATGGAACATTATCTTGTATTGAATTATTTCGTGCATCATTTTACGCTGCGGTTCTATCTCTGTCCCTGTACCCGTCCCGTGCCAGACTTGCCTTTACCGAGATTCACGTCCGTGCACGTTCGTCGGCGTTCCTAAATAGACTTTCGCGAGGAACAAATAACCGCGCCACGACCCCTGCGAATCGATATGTCTTTATTGGAAATGCAAGCTATTTTTGGAATTTCGCTTAGGAAATGAATCTAAATTAATTGCCGTCCGCTGAGGTTTCCATTCTAACGCGACAATGTTTTCGTTATGTACATCTGTTTTTTAATCTTTGATTTCGAAAATAGACAAACGTTCCATGTCATTAAACTAATGACTACCGATTTTTTTTGATAGTATTTGACCTTCTGATAAAAAGTTCTCATGGACACAAAGCCGATATTCGTACCTCAAAAACCAGCTGTGTCACATTTTTCTAACGGTTATTTCACAGTTTGCCCTTGACATTGAACCTGACATACAAAGGTTAGCTGGTCTTGGATCTGCAATCTGCGTTCCCAAATGCTTTGGTTTACCATAAAGCGATTTGCAACGCTTATAATTGTTCCTAAATGGTTTGAACCAAACATATTCTAGCGGTTTTGGTTAATACCAATGATGTCACAAATGAGCCCTTTGTTACGTCATTGTTTAAAATATCTTCAACCGGTAATAACCCAAAGTAGAAGTTATTTTTGATTGTCTGTCTCTTTCTTAAATAACTTTTGAGGTTATGAATTTCCTACTTTACATGTTTAGGTATAAATTTAACACTAAATTTTGATCAGTTTTGCAAAAATTATTTAAGTACCAGTAAAGAACCACATAAATAAGAAATTTATTTAAGTGTACAAAATTTTAAATAAACAAAAACAAAACAATGTAACATATGACTTTGACTTTTTCTAGTTAAACCAAATTGCATTCTAGCCAATGAGTTTTGGTTCTACTTCAGTGTTGAAAAGAGAAATGTCAAAGTACAACCAGTGTCAACCAAGGGTAGAACCAAAGTTGTAACTGATAGATGGCTGCAAATCGGTTATAATCAAGTCTGCTGCTACAGCTTGCGCGAAATGACATACATTTCGACAGGGATCCAAAATCCCATACTCTAGGTGGGTGGTCTTTACTTGTCTACCAGTCTATAGAGTAAGATTGAGGCCATTTTGAGACATAATGATAAGATTTTAAAAGCAAACTCATCTAAGTAAATTAAATTATTTAAGTAACAACTGCAAAAATATGGACTTCTTTTGTATTTTCCATACATTATGAAAAGTAATAAAGGGATCGGCATTCCCTCAATGCAAAAGTTGTAAAAAATGAAAAATCCTTGTTGATCAGGTTTTATAAGTCCTGACCGCATTATTTTTCAACGAACTGGACCAGAAAAATTGGCAAAAAATGTTTTTTTTCAAAAATTCACATTTTACTCATAACTAAAACTGGAACGTTCATATTCATTGATGTACTTGCCACGTAAATGACTTTCATCCTCGGTAATTGTGGTATTTAATTATTCCTTGTTAGTATGGGAGTTCCATTGGCGATAGCTGAATTTGATTGTATTTATTATTGACTTTGAGTGTTTTGAATTTACCGAGTATCATACATATACTGTTCTTGGTTACTCTAAATGTTAAATATTTTTATGAGGTTGTTGACCACTCGCTGACTATTACCGATTTTAAGTCCGCAATGTTCTCTCCAAACTCAGCGCACCAATGGCAAGTCCAGTTTTATTTTTATTATTATTACTGCCTTATTATGTATTATTCTAGCAATTTTTAATTTTTATTACAGAATATGTATGTGATAAAAGTTAGGTTGCTACTTACCAGAATTTCTTCCAGAATATGAAACTGAAAACAAAAAAACGTGAATTAAAGATCTAAAAATCAATAAATCTGTTTATACGAAATGATGAATAAACAAAACCCCATTGAGATAAGATGGAGGTCATTTCAATAGACAATAATCCATGTTGTCGATTCGTAGGGTGCTGTTTAAATTTCAAAACACTGAAGGGTCTTTGTGACTTTCAGGCTTTTGGTAATAGAATATTAGAATTAGGTGGTGACCAAGTATCATGCCTTCATGTATTGTACTGAGCCTTGTGAAACTCTCAATAACCTGCCTACTTACTAAAATACCTTGAATTACCCTCTGGATACCCAGCATTATCTATTATAAATATACCTCAGGTACACTAGCTTATGTACCTTTTAATTGCTACATACGGCTACTATACATTCGTTCTTTCACCTCACTTCACGTTAAATGTAAAAAAAGTCATAGTAGACGAAAATTCTTACCCAGGCCAATGGGTGGAGATGTGGTCTGAAACACACATGATCCTATGCTTGCACTTCAGGCACCCACAAATGTCTGATGTCAATACTTCGTGCTCCTTCTAAGTGCTGAAGCCCTTGTCAATGATATAGCTCTCCAATATATAAATCAAAATGAATCACGGTTCAATGTATGTATCTATATTAAAGACTATTAGTATAAAAAATCCGTTAAAAATAGTTAAAAAATGTTAGATAATGAACGTGTAAATGAATTGGTTAAAACGCTTGTGGACCAATACATAATTATTAAGAAGCTATATAAAAAACAACCACAAGAACTAGTAAGTTATGTATGCTTGCTATCCACTTCAAACATATAGTAGACATGTAGGTAATTAATTTGTACATAATATGAATATTGTGCTCTTTTTCCTGTTTATTACATTGTATGTAGGTACCTGCTCATTGGAATTGTACTATTAAGTTCTTATCGTTGTTTGTCCATAGCTAATTAAATGTGTTTGTAACATATCTTTAACAGTTTAGTTCTTATTTGAAAAAGTTAATTTCTTAATTCAGGTGCCCCAGACATTGAAGCCATTGTATTAATAATTGGTAATTAAAAATACATTTAGAATGAAAAATAATGAAGGTTTCGTGTCATCTTTTATGTATTCTGAGGTTAGCTGATGCATTAATTAGTAATAGGAATGAAAATTACTGTTGTACTCTGTATGTTGGTTGAATTTTGTCATATCAAATTCAATTCAACGCCTACCTTATTCACGAGTAGTGGAAAGATCCAGTATGAGTTTAGATGTACATATCTGCGTTTTCCCGCCTACAGTCCATGACAGTTAAGTTGTCTGGCCCGGGTTACTGTCATGTTGAGTCCAGGCACTGTATGTAATAGTACTTCAATGTAAGAAACGGAAAACTGCAACTATAATATGGTTCGAGTCGTAGAGTAGGAAAACAGTGACAGTAGAGAAAGGGACAGAAAGTACAAGATGCCGAAACTAAGAAGGAGCATTCATGCTGAATTCGTATCTATTGAGTTCATGTTTGCACAAATGTGCTCGCAGGTTAAGAATGAAGTTAAGTACGAATTGCCGCTTAATATAGAGATAGTCATATAGACCAATCAATAGAGCAAAAATTAACTGATAATGTGTAAAAAATACTATCAGGAAACCGACTGTGCCATCACATTAACAACGATTTATTTATTATAAACAACTGAAGCAAGAAAATTACGTTTTTTTTCTTAGCTTGTTTATAAAATCAAAACTAATAAACTAATAAAATACCAATGAAATGAGCCCAGGCTCGATCCGATTGGATCATTAGTAACAGGGAAAAACAAAAAATACTGGAAAATGTAGCATTTTTTTTTTAATTCGAATCTTCGTCACTGTAGACTGGGCTTGTAAGAACTGATAGTAATTTATATCTATTTTATGTATGCCAAAACTAGGCGCTACCGGTTTCTTAGTTTTGAACAATTGTGATATAAAGTTTTTTGTTCGCTATTTCTGCTTTGTGCCTCCATGCGTCATAGATAATCAAATTTCAATTTTGAAAAAAGTTGTTGAAAGTAGAGGTGACATTCTACAAAGCCTCTATTCTCATTTTTCACTAAATGTCTGTGAAATATCTGAAAAATATTAGCAAACATGACAAAAAAATGGGCGAGCATATGAATGTATCCAAGGAGTGGAGGAAGCACGGTTGATGAGGGAAAGTGTTTAGTATTACATAATATAGGCAGGCTGCCTGTAATTTACAAATATTTTTATTGCTTTTGTCAGAAACTAATTTAGATATTTTCAAGACTTTTATTGACTTATTTAGTTCAGTGTTTGATTCACTTTAATATAAACCTATTGCCTTAATTCTGGAGTTCTCTATAAAATATTATATAAATATATTAATCAACATACAGTTCTCATTTTATATAATAAAATCGAACAAATCGCTCTGTATAATGCGATTAGATTCTTTTACCATCTGTCAGAGTGACAGTTACTATCGATAATAATTATTGTCAGCAGTTCCCCTCAACAACCGTGCGTGAACACGACGCTCACCAAATTTTGGTGATGTTTGCTAAAATTTTTGTATATTTGACAGTTAACGAAAAATGAAAATATGTTGTAGAATGATACCTCTACATGGTTCCAAATCCTATTATGAATTGATATTTGACGATCCATGTCGCATGGAGACGCACTGCAAGTAGTAGACTTAAAATTTCATATCACAATTATTCAAAAACGAATAAGACCGATAGCGCCTGGTTTAGTCACGCATAAGGTAGATATCAATTACTATCAGTTTCCACAAGCCCAATTCTACAACTTCGAAAGTGACGGAGTTATGATAATATAAAAAAACCGTATTTTGTGATTTTTGGTGTTACTAAAGATCCTATCGGATCGATCCTGGTATTTTCATGCTTTACAATTCACCTGTTGACACCATTGAACTTAGTTTATTATTTTTCATTTTAAAAACATATAACGAAAAAAAAACGCAATTTTCTTGTTTCAATTGTTTATAATAAAGTAAAAAACCGTAGTTGCGAGTGGAAAAGGTAGCAAAATATCACTACAAATCGTTTTTAATGTGATGGCACGGACAGTATCCTGATAGTATTTTTTGCAAGAAAAAATCTCTATTGATTGATCTAATAAATCTAGGGTAATTTAGTTGTTGGTAGCCCTTCGGTAAAACAGGTGTACATTGTCAACAATCTGAGCTGACATTCAGCATACTTGCTAAAACTTAAAATCTACTTAGAGTAAAGCTTTCAGAATCTTCCGTAACCTGGACCAAATAATCCCTGTATTGGCAGAACATAAAGTAATAATAATGGTGCACTATCATGTTCAACGGTAATTTTCGTGTTAATGAACTAGGTCTTCCACTGAACACCAAAAGGCAAAAGTATACACACATTAAAAAAAATGTTGAGAGGAACGATAGCCGCTTTCGATAACTGTTATTGGACTAGTTTAGATGACATGAGGAAATACACAGTTTTAACATAAAACATATTTAAAGAGCGAATTTCATGTCATAATTTGTCATTTCTAGTAGATGAGCAAGCCTCATTTTACCTTCCGAATTTTATAAAGTTTAATTCAAATACTAGTTTTTTGGGAATTTGTATACCATTGGGTATGTTGTAAGAAGTCTTGCAGTTAGTATGTTGCAAGAATTACAATGCGCCATTTTTCTATAAAAGGTTTCGCTGTTTAATCCATATATGTTGTTCCAGAATTATTACCTGTACATAATTATTTCCTAATATATGCTGACATTTAAACTTGAATAATAATGACTATAAGTTGTCGGACAATTCGTTGGCATTTATGATTTTTTGACTATGAAGTACCCAAAAGATTTACTTGACATCAAATCCACCCCAAAATACAGACGTACATATACGTGCGACATTTATTACAAGCATCATAAGAGTTAATACAAATTGTATATCACCATGGATGATATGAATACTCACATTACGGCTGCTTCTGCAACTTCTGTGTCGAATTCATCACATATCTCAAACCCGACGAAGAAGGAGAGAAAAAACTAAGAACCAAGGACTAAACCCTCCCATCCACCTGACATCTGAGATGGTCAATAATGTTTAAAGGAGCGTGGTGGATAATCTCTATCAAGAATATATTGCTCTAAATAAAAAATCGATGCTGAGAAATTAGCGTCATTCATCAAGAAATACTTTAAATTGGCCGTCGCTTCAGGAGTTTTTGTTCAAACTAAGAAAAATATGCATCTGGTTCTTTCAAATAGGCAGCATCGTCCTCTTCCTGGAGCTTTAGCGACGAAACTCGCCAGTACGACAAACAAAAATATCTGAGACTGGAAGTAGAGTAAAGAAGTGACGTTCAAAACAAGCGGCTTACAGCGATTAACCTGAGATAACAAGACAACAAGAGAAACCGTTGGTTGCGGAAGCAGTAAAAAAACGGCCAATAAAACTACACCTGCTAGCAAACCATAAGGAAAGTTGCTAGAGATAAAAAGAAGACTTCAGCTCAAAAATTCAAACCATCAACAATAAAATCGTCATCATCATCATTATCTGTTTCGATTGCATTTAAAAAAAGCCTTTATCTAAAACCAAGAAACCAATAAGCGGTCCCCTACTAAGAAACTGAAAACTCCTAAACTGAAAGCAGCGGCATGCCCTAAGGCAAAGAAGCTGCTTCTCCCAAAAATAAGAAATAAATTGGGAACAGTTTTTCAAAAGTCATTAATATTCACTCCAGTTACAGAATCATAAAATCGGTGTCGTAGTTTTTGAGAAAATCGCTTACATACAAATATGCAAACATTGGAGTGAAGCTCCGTACTTTTTCGCTTAGTCCGTAATAAAGGTTGTTTTTGTTTGAAAACAATACAATTTTCAATTTTGTACATTCGTATTGACGTTATGTCGGATTATTATACGCATACACCATAAATACATTTGCAAGATAATGACTTAGAGCGAACGAACTCGGGAAGTGACGAAGCTAACAGAGAGTGTTCAGAATTGATATCTTCTCTATGTTGTAATTATTCTCGTGCATAAAAGATAGGACTTTGGGCAAGCTATTTGAATATTTAATTCGATGTTAAAAGCAGAACATTACGTATGAATATTTTGAATGTTACAAAATAATTTGGCAAAGAGCTTTCGCCATTTACTTTGGATATTGTGAATGTGTTTGCAATATGAATATATATATATATATATATATATATATATATATATAATATATGCTGCAAGTTTTGTTTTTATTAGAACGAGTTTCTTATGTCAGATATACCATATCAACTGCAGACGGCAGCTTTACATCAGGAGCATCATAGGGCGTAAGTAAATACTGTAAGTGGAAATTTTATTTATAGGGCGCCAGACAGTTTACAATTGTTTGATTCAGAGATATAACTATTAAATGACAAATTAGAAATGTTGATTAATCGAAAGAAAGGTAACAGACAAATTTAAAAACACCTAAAGCCTTAATATAATGTATACTTCAAAAGGCTCTCACCAATTCTTGAGGAAGCTCCAAGAAAAAGTTTGCTCATTTTCTTTTTTCATCAAATTATGTTCCTAAACCTGAATTGCCACACCCAAAACGAAAACGTACAAAGATTTGTTTAAAAACTTCAAGATTTAAAACATTATAACACTACCAATCGAATGTTAGGCAAACATCCCAGAAAATCCATGTTGCTTTATTACAAGAAAATGTTATATCATTACTACTCTTTATGTCTAGTTTGTCTATTATGGAACTTTACTCATTGCGTTTTTTACATGGTTTAGGAAAATATAATTATTATCAAATCATTGTGTTATTTTATTAAGCAAAGAGTTGGCAATTTCTTTCTAACAATTATTCGAATTTTTGTGAAATTATGATTGAGGTGTCGTCTGCATATAAGTTAGAAAATGGGCCTATTATCGATTCGTGAGGCACACTTACGTCAATCTGTAATAGGTGCTGACTTCCGGGTAATCGCTGCGGCTACACCAATCTGTATCAGCTGCTAGTCAGAGTGACATTTTAACTATTTAGTTTACAATACAGCTGCAACCCTAAAGAAACGAAATGAGAGAAAAGGGGTAACGCTGCCACCACACCGGGAACCCTTCTCTGTGTTTGCTGACACTAAAGCGCAATTAACTACTTCCTTTTTGCTTTTACTGTCATTCTTTGGTAGCTTCTGGGTTGTCGTCACCTAGTTTCCTCGAACAGGGCAAGTCCCCAGTCTTCGCAAATGATGTAGTTGTGTGGCCTGTGGTAACTAACTAAATGAAAAAAGACACAACTAGGATATTACAAAATCAAAATAAAATCTAATACCCCAATGAATAATCTATCCTAATCGGAATAGCGGGGCACTTAAAGCTAACTAAGCCATATGTGGACCCTAACTACAAAGTTAGTTCTATTATCTCAACTGTTGTTGAAAGTCATCTGGCCAACGAGTATAAAAATGTAAATAAACAAACAAAAATATAGTCAATAAAACAAAAATCTACAGCAACTTGATGAACAAAAAAAATTTACCACTGTGGTACTGTCTGACGTTTGTTTCCCGAGTCAGGCATCTTCGGTCTCCAGATCTAGATACCAATTATGGCTTATCATGAGGTTTCTTCCCAACCAAATGTTGGTCCGAAACCTCTACCCTAGGGGTTTTCTGAATGATACTTGTGGCATATTTTTCAATGTCTAAGTGCTTCTTGGGAAATAACACCACAGTTTAAAGAAAATTGCTGTATATTCCAAACGTTTCGGGGTCAATGGTTAAGAAATTAAGAATTATGCATTTTTAATCCGTAGTTTCTTAACCAGTGACAACGGGGTCTGATCTAGACCCCGAACCGTTTGGAATATACAGCAATTTCCTTTAAACTGTGGTGTTATTTCCCAAGAAGCACTTAGACACTCTACCCTAGAGTCGGAATTGAACCTTCTACTGTACAAGGAAAAATTCTCAGGTCAATGTTAGACAAGTTAGGGTAATTACCGAAAGTGATTTATTCCTTTAATTCCGAAAGGTCACCTACCTGCAAAGAAAGAACAAAAAAAAACACAAAACTCTCTAAACCCTAAAAAATAACATTACTCATTTAAGTTAATGTAAAAATTTTATATTAATGAATGAAAAACAGTAATGATATTTTTTTAACATATTACTGCTGAAAAAAAAAGTGCGTCATCAGTCTTTCTCTTACTCACCTTATGCATCGAGTTGAGAGTGAGATAAATATACTCACTCCTCTTTCAAAATTGCATGCGCGTAGGAAGCATATTGTATAATGTCAAAAAACATAGAACTAAACAAAACTTTTACAATCTATTTAGGCTATTTTGTTTAATATAGTTGAAAATTTTGATAAAAACTAAAAATTATAGCATTTCAATTTTTAAGGTATATTATTTAATTCAAGAAACAGGAATTTCGGCGATTTCCAATTTTAAAAAATTCATAACAATTAATTGGTTGGAGATACGATGAGAGGTGTGAGGACTTTATTCATTGGAAATATTGAAAAATATTGAAAAAATAATAATTGTAAAGTTTTCTAAGATATACTCGTTGTATCATCAAATCTTAATAATCAAGAAAGCATATTTTTTGCAACTATGCCCTGCACTAGAAGACAAATTTAATCCTTTTTATATATGTAATACATAATTCTATATATATATTTTTCTCAAAAACTGCGTTATCTAAATCTTAAAACAAAGCATATTTTTTGGAACTTGCTGTTCAAACATGACTTTTTTATATAAGTTCTTTTTTTTAATTTTTTCCATAAAATTTTCTTACGAGTTAAGGCAATTTGGAATAATATCACCGTAGATTTAAGAACGAACATTTATGTCGTCGAGTCGTTGATAATGCTTGAAAAAAAAATCATAAAGGATGTGTAAATATTAGTAGAATATTTGAAGACGCGAAATGTAAGACCGACATCTTCAAATTTAACGAAACATAAAGAAGTGTTCGAGAGGACATTCAATTATGGGAAGCGCAACTGATGAAGGTTCCCTGACTAGAAACAATATATATTATATGTAATATATATTGTCTTGTGTACCAAGGAATGACACCTCGAAGAGAATATTAGTAGAATACTCAATTGAACACCTGTTTTCTGTTTTTGATAGTGGATGGGCTACAATTGGTATACGTCGGTATTTCGCTTACGAATGAAATTAGGGCATTATCTTATTTGGACAGAGAGTATATTTTTTATTGTATTTATTTATTGTCAAAATGAATATGATATAATTGTAAATGTAAAATAAAACAAATATACATTTATACATTATGTTGCCTGATACATTTGAATGCACATATTTTAATCGTCGTCATAGTTCTAAAGTTTCTTGTACTAGAATATATACTGAAACACAGTGTTAAATGCATATGAGATCAAACAACATTTTTAAAAATGTTTTTACATATTATATTCCAAAATCCATTTAAGTATTTCAGTTTTAGATTTGTAGTATGGCTTTAATTTCAGCTGCTGTGGAAGCATGTTCATTATTTTTGGAGGAGAATAGTAAATACTTCTCTGCAAAGCTATATGGGTTGTTTTAGGAATTTCATATTCGCTATTTAGATCATTCTTAGTTGTTTTATGATGCTGTATGTTAGTTAAGAATGTTTAATGAGCTTCATTAAAAAGAAGATTACTAGCAAAAGTTCTTTTTTTTTAGAATTATCTTCAATATGTATTTTTGGGTTATATTGACTGATTTTAGAATGCTGTCATGAGCTAGACCCCATACTATAATGCCATAATTAAGTATTGATTCTACAAGTGCTATATAAATCCTTTTCAAAATATTTTTATTTTAGAATTCTTTTAGTTGGTAGAACTTATAAACCAGTTTACGTAGTTTTTTGTTTACTTAGTCAACATGATAATCCCATTTTAAATGGCAGTCAAAAATTACACTAAGATATTTAATTCTAGTTACTTGTGAGATTATCATTTTGCAAGTACAGTTTGTAAAATTTTTCCACTTTATATTCATGGATTGTAATGTTATAATTCACTTAATTTCTTTTGTTCATTGAAAACCAGATAAATTTGGTTTTGCCAATATTTAAAGTTCGTAAATTATAATTCATCCAATGTTTTACTTTAAAAATGGTATCTTATGCTTTATGAATTACTTCATCCCAATTTTCACTATTTATTAGAAGCCTTATGTCATCTGCATAGCAAACCACACCTTCATTTGAAAGTAAACTAATGAGGTCATTTACATATAGAGAAAAAATAATTGGACCCAAGACTGTCCCCTGTGGGACACCAAACTCCACTGATTGAGTTTTCAATTTTCACCTTCTAACATTCGATTACTTAAGTATGATTTAAACATCTCTAGTACATTAACCTCGTATGCCTACCATTCTTTCAAGTTTATTCAGAAGAATTTGGTCACACACAGCGTCAAAAGCCTTGGTAATATGTTTTTTGTTGTTATTAAAACCATGAATGATATGGCCAGCAACTCTGTTTACTGCATCTTCAGTACCAACCTCTTGTTTAAATCCAAACTGCAAAGGTGAAATAAATTAAAATTGTACACAATAGTCATTTAGTCGAAATTTCTTATAATTAGTAATGTGAAAGTCTAACGTGAAACTGACAATTTCCTAACGGAAGAGTCGGAATGCTTAAAACTTATTTTCTCGGGCAATGTTGCCATTTCGTTTGTACATCAATTTATTTTTTAAGTATGTAATTTAGTCCTGTACTGTAGACTTAAGAAAGTAACAATAAACGACCTTTTTTAGTATAATAAGATTTTATGTTTATCAAGCACACATTTTCTTTAATTTGCTACGATCTCTATAATTAAAAAGTTTGATTAACTTTTTAGCATTTCTCGCCCTTCATTCAGTGCATCGTTCTCATAAATGAGTAACAATGCCCCGTTTCAAAAACGAAAATCTAATATGAAACAGACACACAAACGAGAACATTTAATAAAACTCATCCCAATTTAATCTATTTTAATAGCAGTCATTGTCTGAGGAAGGAATTACAAGTTTAATTAACAACTGTGAAGAATTCAACGCCCCACCCCTATCCCGAACCGCCTCTGACCCCTCTCTGCCTCCCCTTTCACACACACATTGCTCTATAATTCAATTAAAATTTCTAATTCGTTCGACGAGTAATATCTTTCGGAGGTTCGAGTTGGCTCTGGATGTAATTAGAGCAGGAGATCAAGCACACATAGAGCTGCCTCATCGAGAATTTGTTAAACGAATGGAGATGTTTTGGATCTCTTCGGAATTGTTTTGGGGTATTTAAAAACAATTGGGTTTAGAGTGGTTTATTGTCCGGTACATTACTGAATATTCAAGAAGGGAATGGTAAAATTTTTCGAATATTTTTAAATGTTATACTATAAATAGTTACTTACTTGAGTTTATAGCAAAAGTTTAATTTTTGAATGGGTGCTATAAAAGATAGTAAAGTGAATTTTCTACATTTGAATGTTTTTTCATCAGATAATAGATACTATCACGAAAATGTACTAATATTACCCGTCATCTTATATAAAATTAATCTATAAAGGAACAGTGGAAAGTAATCGTGTTTTGGCTGCCCTCTCTCAATATTATTTCCCTAGATTTAAGGTAATTCATTTTAGGGATTTTAACAATAATTACAAAGAACACGAAGAGATGCCAACTAATTATTTGTCTCTTGTAAATTCAAGTGGTATTATATACCTTCAGAACAATGACCTATCGTGACTGGCTCACAGGAGCGAACGACAGCTCTTCGTAGGGAACATTTAGGGAAGTGGGTTAGGTAATATGAAACAAAAGTGAATTTATTTATGGGCGCTAGTCAGTTTTAATAATCAGAAATATGAAACATATTATTTTTATGTTTCATTTCAATTGTTTATTATTGGGAATAACGACCAGCTGTTCAATATGTAAATAAAACTACGTATATTGAACCCACGGACTGTATAACAATATACCAAAGAGTTACGTTCTTCTACTTCGTTGTCCTAATGGGAACATGGCTACCTTCATATTTATGTGATGTAGATTGCAAAATCAAATTTTCAAAAAAGAATTTTGAAAACAATTGGATTCTTCAAACTAAACCAAATGTTAGCAGTCATCTGAGTCAGAACTGACTGACCATATATAAACCAGAAAAAAATATCTCTAAAGTCACCACTGTCCCAAAATGTAGAAAACTCAAACTTTTAACTTACCTACTTTAAACCATATAATATGTGGTAAAATATTCACCACATAACTGACAGTGGAAACATAGTGAACTAAAAAAATTATTCCAATTAATAAATTAGTCAAACAGTAAAAATATCCCAACAGAAAATCCGTTAAATAGCAAAACTGAGCAAACGGATAATCATCAACCAGACTCTACAATATGGCCCAACGCAAAATATTCGCACGGTAAAATATATGGTTTGACGGAGAATTACCCCCAGCCAAAGAATATATTTAGTCCAGCCGAAGAATACTGCTCATTCAAAAATATATGACCCCACTGTACAAAATATACGACCCCATCCTAAGCAAAAAAACGTTACATACAATAAATATCCCCATAAAAAAATATTACAGTGCTTCATTAAAATTTTCCTTCAAAATGGCATCACATTCTTCAAAGGGTTACAAGTCAAACCTCAAAAATTCCAGCCCAACGGGGCATTTTCGCACTTGCTATAAAGCCGCACAAGCGGCTCAACGTTCTTATCTTACCACAGTCGAATCAGTAAGAAGGAACTTCTCAGCTCGATGGGGAATTGAAATTTTCCCCTCTCTTCTATATCAGTGAAAGATAGCATTTCTACTATTGTTGTAATAGTTATTCAAAATTTATCGCCGAAGTACCTGGTAAACCTGACAGTGTAAATAGATGATGAATGACAACAAATCCTTTTTAAATTAACTATTATCTTTAACGACAGGCATAAGGTACGAAATAGTGGACTATATGATAAGTTTTAATACGAACACCTTTCAGAGATATGGGTATAAATTTCGGTGTTCCGAATTTGCGAACAACAAGTAGGCCAACAGAAATTCGCAAGAAGTTCTATCAATCACATGACAAGAATTGTATTGGCATCGTTGGCCGGTAAAAACTTACCAATATAGCACGATACAAGGTAGTCAGGAGCTGCAAACACTGAAATTAGTTCAGTCAACCTACAAAAAAAGGTTACAGTCATGTTTTTACATAATGGTCAAAGCATATTCTTTTCAAAATAAACAAAAATAGGTCAGTATCGATTATCTTATTGATATAACCTGCATTAATTTTTTTACAATCTATAATTCTCAAATTCTCCAATTCCAATAAACTGAATATTTACAACATTGATCTGTATTTATTATTATTTTTGAAAAATTAAGTCACAAGTTCATAACAACTTCCATGTTTATATAGTTTTCAGTTCTTGAAATAGCAAATTTCTCTTGTAAGAACCTTCTACAAAAGTATCAGAAAACTGAAAAAAGATGAATGAATTTTTCAGTAAACTTTCAACGTCGGTATATCAAGCCAAGTTGAGGTCTTCATGGAGTTAACCAAAACGCAGCTATTAAAGCCTATGAATAGGCGCAGTGTTTCAAAAGCAGCCAAGTCTGCTGAATTTACTCAAGAAGCATTTGAAGCAAACAATCACAGCTCTCCACTCTAGAAGAGAAAGGTGTAAGAGTGAGAATTCGAGACCTATAGAAATAACAAAAAATTCACCTTACCAAGGTAAGTATGCAATTGAAATTTAGTCAACCCCAATCAACACAGTTTAAGATCAGATCATACTAAAATCTTGCTGAACGAAGGAAACTTTAACTTTTTAAGTTTCCTTCGTTTCCTCTTTAGGAAGCCGCATGATGGCTAATAATTTGAAATGGGATCACCGTCATTGGAACTGGACTGAATTTGCTAGACGGATATAATAGTGACAACCTCTGTACAAAAAAAAAATAGTAAAGCCAGTCATCAAAAACTGTGCACATGAGACAAAAGTTAACAAATGTGGCATAGTAATTGATATGTTGAAAAATCTTCACAGCACAAAAGGAATGGTGGAGAAAACAGCACAAAAGGAATGGAAATAACACTACATTTGGAGTATATTCCCAAATTCAAAATAGTCAATGAGAAGAGCAAAAGAATAAATAAAATATTATTTGTATTTCGAAGCTTGATGGATTTGAATCTTTCTTTTACTTGTCCTCCATTGTCTGGTTTCTATATCTTATTGCGTCGAACAAAATATAGAGTTAATTATTCTAATTTGTTTTATATAATTTATTTATTTATTTCCATTGTTTTTGTAGAAATATTACTGCCTGACAATTTAACAAATTTAGCCTCGTAAAATATTTTAATAGTAACAAACATTTCCAATTGAAAATCAAAATTAGACCCCTAGCATATGTGCATCCAATTTACAAAAATTTGCAACCTTAACTATTAATCAAGCCTCTATTTATCAATTCAGATGCTTTTTTTCGATGAACATGTTCACTAAAATAGATCCGCGCGGATCATCAACACCCATTGGAAACATGAAAAATGTCAGCCAGAAAAATTTAATTAAATCCATAATTGAAATGAATAATGAAACTACAACGGCTCTGTGCGCCACGTGCTAAAAATACAAAAAAATTGACATTCGTTAATGAAAGCGAACTGAAACAAAAAAGTAATAAAACAATGTATAGGCGAATGTGAAATATTACAAAGTGACGTGGAAAATAAACCGATGATCCGGAACACTACTGTGTTACATACCCAGCCTATAATATTGCGAATATAATGAAACTGTAGAATATACTTTTATAATATGTGAGTTTTTGGGCAAAATCAGAAGTGCAGTTTTAATAGCTTTGTTTATATTTAGTAGTCAACTATTTATACAGGGTATTTCATCTCAAACGAGCCACCTTGAATATCTTGGTTATTTTCAAAACTATTGCAATAAGAAAAAACAGGTCGATTTTTGTTTCGAGGGGGAAATTTTTAAAGATAAATTAGGGCTTGCGTGCATTCAACATAAACAGGCCAATTCAATGACCTTGAGATTTGAGATAGGAAAATAGGTATTGTCGTATATCATTTGAAAGCCCTTTTTACGGACTATACTGTCGTAATAAATTTTTTTATTGCAATTTCTGTACATGTAATAATAATTAAAAGTATTAAAAAAACGAATTTACATTACAATACAATGCCTCTAAAGCAAATGTTCAAAGTGTCTTCTATAGACTTCCATACAATAGTACAACCTTGACTGAAAGCCGTCTATGACATGGTTCAGCATAGTCGGTGTTATCTGACGACACTCCGCTATAATTCGTTGGCGTAGTTCTTCCAAATTCTCAGGCTGAGTCATAAAAATTTTGGATTTAACATGTCCCCACAAAAATCCAAAGGGTTCAGATAAGGTGATCGGGCAGGCCATTCTATAGGATATTTTCTTCCAATCCACCGACCAGGGTATTCCAAATCGAGGTATTGACGAACTGGTGCGGCGTAGTCAGGAGAAGTTCCATCTTGTTAGAAATGCAATTGCTCTTCATGTAGCAGAGGATCCTTTTCTAATTTTTCTATTATCAATCTATCAATTTCATTTTCCAATATATTGTGATAAATTTCACCACTTAAATTACCAGGAATAAACAGGGGTCCAATTAGATGATTTCGCAAAATTCCTGCCCAAACGTTTAGTTTTACCGTATGTTGACTATGAGCTTCTCGAAATAAATGAGGAATTGTATCGCTCCAAAATCTACAGTTATGTCTGTTAACCTCCCCATGAAGTAAAATAGTGCACTCATCCTAAAAAGCAAACATTGTACAAGAAATTCGGGTTTTCGATCATAAACTCTTGCCTTCGATCCCAATCATCCTCATTCAATTCATGAAGTAATTTAATTTTGTACGGATGGAATTTGTACTTAAGCAAAATTCTAAAAACCGGAAGCTGCAGAGATTTGCTGGACAAACTGCGTGTTTGGTATAAGTTGGACATAGCCCAATGTAGCCACAGCTACCCTTCATCGTTTACAATTTCAATGGTACCTCTTTTTTTATTCATTACTGAGCCCGTCTCAACAAATTTTAAAACCGACTCCAATACGTATTTATGACGAACGTTACGTTCGGGATGGTTTTGGTTAAAAACCTTTGCAGCAGATCGAGCACAATTTTGATTTTGGTAATAAAGACTTACCAGCTTAACACGTTCTTGCAATGTGTATACCATAATTATCTTTTAAATTTTCAACAAATCAGTAAAGTAATAACTTGACAGATAAATAAATGTATAAGAAAAGATAAACAAACTTGCGGTAAATATCAGCAAAAAATAATGTAAAATAAATGAATGTTTACATTTAATGTTTTTCTTGTAGTGTGTGTTATTACAGGGTGCAGCAGTGAAACAGCATGGTTTAAGAGCGTACTATAAAATAACTCCTTTTTAATACTTTTCCATGCAGTAAAATCTTTTAATTTAATAATCCGGTTTTACTACTAGGTCCGTTAGGTTTTCTGTTACATTATAGTCCGTAAAAAGGGCTTTAAAATGATATACTATTTTCCCTATCTCAAATCTCAAGGTCATTGAATTGGCCTGTTTATGTTGAATGCGCGCAAGCGCTAATTCACCTCAAAAAATTTCCCCTTCGAAACAAAAATCGACCTGTTTTTTCTTATTGTAATATTTTTGAAAAGAACCATGATATTCAAGATGGCTCCTTTGAGATGAAACACCCTGTAGATATAATTTGAGTATCACATTGTGTTTAATAGTATTTGGTGACTAGGCTCTAACAGTAACACTTTAAATGAGATATGATGACGATTTTTGAAGCGAAACTTCTTAACGGAGTCTACGTTTACCCATATTTAAATAGATGATAAGGGGAATGAAATGCATAACTTGAAATGCGTTTCGACACGTTTAGACCGGCGCCACACACTACCTTCATCTTGAAATACCCATACCTGCCCATACAATTCAATTCTCTGTGAAGAAAACGGGGACTACGTAATAAATTAAGAATCTCTCCGTTTTTAGATCATTAATAAATTATGGTAAATAAACAATAATAACAACCAATTAATATAAAATACCTGCCACAATTTGCTTTTAGTTTAATAAACATTCCAATTCTCTGTTTACAATATTTAACATTAAAGACTTGACGTACGCCAGGACTTGGAACACAACAAAAAAATAGCATTACCGGATGTGGTTACCAGTTACTAACTTAGAGTATATACTTCTGGAGACAGCCTGCAGTGCACAAATATCATGGTAAGACTAGAAACAGAGGGCAATAAAGAGAGCATCATGTTGTCTCCCAACCGATTGAAATTGTCTGTTACTGTCTCCATTGCCCTCTCATTCTAGTTTTGTCACAATGTTTTTCAGTTTGTAAGGTACCCAATTACTCATTATTATTGGTATTTTACTATACGAGCAAGAGGCACGGAAATGTAGACACTAAAGGCGGCACTTGCGGTTAGCGTATTTTTGTTTTGTGTCGTTATATTCGTCCAAACATGTCAAATATTTTTGAAAACCAGTGAACGCTACAGTCATGGATGCGTTGACAGCAACAGCAGCTTATTTTTACCATGCTCCTTATCATTACATGATACATCTACATAATTACGAAGTTATTAAAAAACCATGGCGAAGGTTGTTCTTTTTTTAAGTCCGCAGTCGTGCACGGTTGTTCCATATTATTTTTTATTTTTATGACTGCTATGTTTGGGGTCCCAAATGCATTTGGTACAACTCCAGAAACGTTTTGGTCCGACTAGTGCATTTTGCCACAAACACCACTTGCTATGTAAATCAACACGATAGAAGCGCCTCGTGCAAGTATGTGAACCACATATACTTAATACTGAAGGGTCCCGACTAAGAGAGACAACAAATTATACATTATGCTGTACCTAAACCGTTTTGCGTACGCGTTGCCAAGAATCAAATAGAGAGAAAAAATAACCCACAACAGAAGAGCCAATTGGGACATTTTCGAACATGCGCATAAAACCCGAAGTACAGTGAAACGTTACAGTCATATATACGTTTGGACTGTGATGTTTGCGCCTACCTGTAGACTCTGCTAGCAGTATATCAGTATTAAGTATATGGTGAACCAAGTGTGGACGGTTAAAGCAAATATTTGGCTTAATTGACTCCTTTGATTTGTGTTGAAAACCGACAAGTAGACGGTAAGGCGTATTTGCCTTTAGCGGTATTCGACTTATCTGTTCAAATAAAGCAAAAATAGCGAATAGCCTCTCCACTCATCGCCGTTTTTGGACAAATATAGCAAATAGACGAATACGCTACACCAAGTGAAATGCCGTCTTAAGAAGTAAAATATACAAAATAACTGAAAACACTTTACAAGAAAGCCAGAATGTTTTAAAGAAAAATACAATTCCACACGAGTGATAGTCGATTGTACAGAGGTTAGAATTGATATTCCGTCAAGTTTACATAATAAAATGTTTCATAGGAATTACACCTTCGAAAATGAAATTTCGGGGAAAAACCGTTGACGGTTATTTGCTGGTTCGATAAATTGTGAAGTTGTGATACGGAAAAATTTGTTCTAAAGAATCAAGTGAAATTCAAATTCATCATTTAAATTTCAATACCAACCAAATTGAAAGTAAATAAATTAATTATAAAGTACATACATAATAGAGCAAACCCATGTGTGTATCCATTGAAACCAAATATCTGAGGAATTTTGTAAATAAAGCAGTAAGCGAATTATATCCGAGATCCTGGCAACAAAACACTACGTCGTTAAAACTCTACTATACTTGGGTTAACTTGACAGCGTTTTAGAATTACTTTTCATCATATTTACTTTCTTTATAATTCTGTACTTGATTTAAATTAAATTTCTACAATCTGAATCAACATCACAACCATACTAATACAATCGAAAACTGTCATGATATAGAATATTCTACTGGGGGTGCTAGAATCGTCTTTATCTGTTCAATCAGTGCCCGATCAGTCGCACCACTCAAGATCTCCACGCCGACTCGGTGCCAAACTAAAGTGAGAATATTTTGGGAAGTACATTTATAAGTTGCAATTTGTAACTTAGCTGTTCAAATTGGCACCGACTTTCAGTAAAAGTATTTAATTGTTATAGATAAATATTTCGTGCTTTTTAGTTTATTTATTTTTTTAAGTCGCTTTTTGTTTTTTAAAAATGTATTTATTTTACAATTTTTTGCGATTCAATGGCTTAATTGGATGCAGTTTTCAAATCTAATTAATAATATATTGCCTACAATAAGGTATTTTACTATTTTACTTTTAAGCATCATTAATTAGTTTAACCAACTTAGTTTACTGTTGAATAGAATAACTTGTTTTATAAATATGTATAGTTATTAAGACAATTTTGTATATGATTCTAACTTAGGTAGACGACCTGAGTATCATCATCATTCTTTAAGTCTGTTAATTATACTGATATTCATTTAATAGTCTCCTCTCCGCGGAATCTTATGATAAATCGTTATACAGTTTTATTGATATAGCATAATAGGATGTAATTTTCAATTCTAATAAACTTTGTCTGATAACAATTTGAATTATTATTAAAAATAAAGGTATTTAACTTAAATAAAATTTATATTCTTTATAAAACTTAGTGCACAATTTGGAAAAGTGACATGAAGATTTATTATACACTTTTTAGTGATGTGACATAATTACATGCATTTTATAGTTCTTATTACTCCTGTTTGATAAGAATTTTAGATATTATGAAAAATAAAGGTATTTTACTTTTAAGCAAAATTCATATTTGCTGACAAACCTTGTATACAGTTGAAAAAGTGGCATGTAATGATTATAGTATACGTTTCTGACCGTGCAAATATTTTTATGAAGAATAACTTTTTTTCTAAATAATACTCATAGGAACGTTTTCTGTTTGAATCCGACTTATGAAGACACACTGTATATAGAAACCAACTGAGAACCTCCATCTTGAAGTTGATTAACTGACATTTATTTCGATTTACTTCCAATCAACTTTCAGTTTATTAGAATTTTTACTAATACAGTATAATTGGATGCAGTAGTCAATTCTAATAAACTTTGTTGATTACAATTTAAACTTAGTATATAGTTGGAAAAGTTACATAAATAATTATTATACAACTTTTAGTGCAATGACATAAATAGATGCTATTTGATAACAATTTTATATATAAACAAAAATAAAGATAATTCACGTTTAATCAAAATTCCTATTTGATGACAAACCTCCTCTACAGTTAAAAAAGTGATATGGAATGATTATAGTGTACGTTTTAGACCATGCAAATCTTTTTATGAAAAATAACTTTTTCTCTTAAAATTATTAATAAAAAAAGCGTTTGATTTATGAATACACATTGTATGTACAGACTAATTGAAAATCTTCACTTTGAAGTTGATTAACTCACATTTATTTTGTAAATTCATTTTATTTACAATTTACCCCAAGTTCTGAACAGAATCATTTCATATTTTTTTAACCAGCAACTCCACCAGAGCTTCCTGTATAAGAAAGTCGTTAAAAACGTTTTTCCCTATTTTCTAAAAAACGGTACAAGCTATTTTATTGGAAAGAAAATATGGGACCAGTTCGGAATTTATTATACCCCATGTTCCGAACAGACATTTTTTCCATATTTTTAATACCAGTGACTCCACCAAAGTTTACCAATCTAAAATCCTTCATTGAGTACTTAACTATTACTTCATTAAACTTGATTGTTACTTGGCACCGACTTCAAAAATATACTAGGTTGGTAGGTAATTAATTTGTACAGAATGAGCATCTTTTAATGTTTACATTTTTTACTTCCTGGGTGGGTACCTAACAACACTGAATGTGTTATTTGTTTGCTAGAGCTGTATTTTGTTATAATTATTTTTAGCTTTCTAGTTATAGGTGGAAGTCTCAACTTTTTAGTTTTTTTGAACTCAGGTAGTTTTCATTCTTTATTTTTTTATTTCATATGTATAACCTTAATAGACAGGACCAGGTAATATCGAAAGCCTCAACATTACACAATGATACATTTTCATTTAAATTGACAGGTAAATGTTTACGAACAAAATGTACTAGTACGCGTTGACTCAATAAGCTCAATATATATTTATGCCTTATGGACCACGCCATGTAACCTTTTTTCAACTTTTTTTGACAACTCTGTATAACTATAGATAATTCCACTCCACCCTATGTACCAACCATCCTGTACATACGACTGCCCACGGACA
Source organism: Octodonta nipae (assembly GCA_034190945.1). Taxonomy (NCBI): domain Eukaryota; kingdom Metazoa; phylum Arthropoda; class Insecta; order Coleoptera; family Chrysomelidae; genus Octodonta; species Octodonta nipae. The sequence continues at coordinate 22,156,791 of CM067223.1, forward strand.
AGCATAAATTTGTTAGCTGCCTTCTGTAAGCTATAGGACGTAGTAGAATCCATCCCATATTTACCGAGTCAAATCCGTCCTATATTTCAACCATAGTATACTCGTATAACTTCTTGTGAGCTACCACATAAATTATGTCATTTTTAACATTTTATATTATCGCCCGGTGTAACATTAATTCCTCTCCACACTTTATGCAACTTCTTATGGGCTATAAAATAAATAAATTTTTTTTAATCAATACTATGTAAATATAATTCAACTCCAGCATATGTTTCAATCATCCTGTATAATTTGTTTACGTTCACACCATATAACAGTTTTTTAATCACCCTATACCCTATATAATTTTAATTTCACATTTTTTCCAACATTTTTATCACCACCAAACGTCCGATTCTACTCCGTCCTATATTTCAATCATCATATAAACGCAACTCCTTCTATCACTTTATTTTGTGATTTTGTTTGCTATAACTATACACCTTGTCTATAAACGCACCAAATAGCAGTTTAGAGTTTGACATGTGTTGTCACTGAATTTTCTATTAGGCCGGGAGAATGTGACAACCAAAAGCACCGCCTTCGCAAAATGAAAAAAATTGCCTGATATACAAACAAAACGAACTTGGTACTCATTGATTTATGGAGCCGAAAATACTGTGCTTTACTACCTATATGCTTGAGATGTACATAGAAAATTTTCAAATTCGCAATTAAAATTCCCGCACTATTACGTTGGAATTAAAATATTTATGAGGAAATGTCCGTTATATCATTTCGATGAAATGTTTGATAAGAATATTGGAATTTTCGGCGATTTTCTGCAAAACTGCAAGTTGCACGTCGCACAAAAGTATATAACAGATTAAACTTTAAAAAACTATACACATCCATAAAGGGTTTTCGAAAAATCGACCAATATGATAGGGATAGGGACATTGGTAGATTTCCATAGACGAATGTGTTCATTCACAATTTTCATCACTTTACCAATAGAATTCTTTTTGAAATTTCACCAATCAGGATATATACTCTATTAAACAAGACCATAATGATTAAAAAACGGTTTCATTCATAGAAAAAAAAAAACGCGACAAATTCACCACCTCCTTCTTTTTGGAAGTCGGTTAAAAAATCGCGATAAACACAGAAAAAAACGTAATTAGACGAATGACGAATTGAAGAGATAAGCTTACTTAATCTTGAAATAGGCGGTTTGTGAATAAGTTGAGTGTTTTAAATTGTGAATTCACTTTTTCACTTAAAACATAATTGGAAGTAAAATAAAACAAAATAGTAAAAAGTAAATCTAATACTATCATAGTCATTAACCGCGATTTGTTTATTTCAAATAACTGATTATATTTGAAGACGCGATTATAGTTGTGACAGATGTTCTTTAATTAGATCTATTCTACCATATAAGCTACTTACACTTAAAGTTATTTATTGTTATTACCTTTTTATAAGATTCAGAATATGAAAATGGTTCGTTTAAGAAAGTACCATTAACGTACAAGTACACATCAATATGTGTATTTAACATTCCATCGGATTATGGCTTTCCGTGTCAAATATCAATAAAACTACGTTTTACTGGCATTTAGTTCGGTTAACACCGTCATCAAAATCTATAAACCCAATGGAGCATTAAACCTACCTGCAACTATCTATAAAGAGTTAATTAAAACATAAATACTTCATTAATCATAAGAGATGAATTATTTCCACACGGCACGAAATCAATTAAAATATTTTATGTTGAGCAAAATAATATAGGGTTTAAAAATTCAAGTAATAGCTAATTAGCGTTCTAAATAATGCAAAATAAAACATAAATATGAAAAACGACCAACACTGGGTCATTATTCAAGTTTATCGAAGGCATTTATGACATTTTCTGATAGAAAGCAAGTAACATAAGGAAGTCAGATACAGCTAATGAGACTTGTGTTAATGGCTAATGGAATTAAATGTACATATTGCAACAAAACGTGGTCTTTTTATATCGAAGTCGTTTGAAACGTCGTTATAAATAGATATGAATTATAAGAGGATAACATATTTATGAGCGCTGACATATAAATTTTAATATCCGTAATTAAATCCACATTTCTATATGGGTCATGCTATGTTAAATCGACAAATGATTGACATCGACCCCCTCAATTAGAATGAATTTTTGTCATATAAAACCAAGTCTGCCGAAGAAAAAAATCGAATTTTTAAACTTTATTTTTTAAAACTTAAAAAAAATATGTAATTTTTTAACATTCTTTTAACTTTTCTTAACAAATGGTTTATGACTTATTATATTTTACGATTTATTACCCATTATTTATTCATTTAGCTAATAATTCATTATCAATACATTTCGTTTGTTGATAATAATCGTGTCATAAATAAAAATTAACAAATTTTTCGTACGGACATTTAAAGTGTAAAAATGTTCTGAATAATTATAATAACACTTAAAAATAATAAATTAAGTTGTTGCAAGCAAGAACTCAATAGTATGTATGAAAACACCCTTGCCAGTAAGGATGAGACTGATGTGGGGTTACAATGTTGATAAAAAATAAAATTACTTGTATAATTGGAATAAAAATTAACCGCAATTTTTTCTTGTGTAAGGAAATTTAATACCGATACGTACAAGTAATACACTGTATATTATTTCAGAATTCTCAGAATTCACTGCGATGATGCAATTTGTGGAGTCAACATTTGTTATAATGCAATTTACAGTATATATAGTGCCAGTCAAAAGTCCCCTCCCGCTCTTATCTTTTGCACAGTTATACTTAAACTAGAGTTATAAGCAAGTGTTAAAAAACTTATATTGGGTGACAAATAAACAGCAGCCTATACAGGATGGTTCAAGAAAAATGTAGAGTAATTTCGGTTGACACATTCGAATGCGTACGACAAGAATAGGATGTATTGTCAGTGTATTGAACATAATAGATGTCGGTGACATCAAATACCGTCTATTGAGTAATTTAAGTATATGAAGGCCGATGTGTGAGATGCTATAACATATACCATTACTCGTGGTGACAGATGGTTCGAGTGTTTATATATAAAAACACATAAGTAAATATATATCCACATATTAGAACTATATCATTCAACGTATGACAGCCGTTTCGAAAAACAGGCTAGTTCATTTGCTTAGCATAGTTATCGGCGCATCTTCATACTGTCGACTTAAATTACTTAATAGACGTAGATGTCATACCGACATCTATTATGTTCATACACTGACTGTTGTTGTCACTGATGTGTATAACATCCAAGTATTTCACTTTAGAACTTGTCATTCAAGGAATCGCGTATCTAACGAGACAAACTCCTGGTTGGGAAACGGCTGTCATACGTTGAATGATATAGTTCTAAATATGTGGATATATATCTGTATATATATGCTGGTCCCACTTATGTGTAAGGTTTTATATAAACACTCGAACCATCTGTCAAGAATATGGTATATGTTATAGCATGGTATGCCTTCATATACTTAAATTACTCAATAGACGGTAGATGTCACCGACATCTATTATGTTCACCATACACGATAACTGTTGTCTTACTGATGTGTATAACATCCAAAAAGTAAATTAGTTTTCACTTTAGAACTTGTCATTCAAGGAAGCGTATCTGACGAGAACTCCTGGTTCGAAACGGCTGTCATACGTTGAATGATATAGTTCTAAATATGTGCCGATATATATCTGTATATATATTTACTTATGTGTTTTTATATAAAACACTCGAACCATCTGTCAAGAGTATGGTATATGTTATAGAATAGTATAACCTTCATATACTTAAATTACTCAATAGACGGTAGAGCTGTCACCGACATCTATTATGTTCATACACTAGGACTGTTGTCGAAATTACTGATGTGTCAATAACGTCCAAGTATTTCACTTTAGAACTTGTCATTCAAGGAAGCGTACCTGACGAGAACTCCTGGTGCCAATCGAAACGGCTGTCATATACAGGATGTTGCACAAAAATGATATTTAGTTCTAAATATGTGGATATATATCTGTACGACAAGAATAGAATGTATTTATGTCAACAAGTAGACGGAGCACACTTTGAGGAAGAATTCGCTGAATTAAATACAATGCAAATGTGAAATAATAATTTTAGTACTTTTTTAATTTAACCTTCAAAATTAATATGAGCTGTGACTAGTCATCATGTTCTATTTAAAATTAGTGGCTATTGTGACTTCATCTATTACTGTTACATTATCAGTTACCACTAGGAAAGAAGTTTACAAGGGGGAGGGATTTTTTACTAGCACTGTACTATAATCGAATAAATTTCAAAAATGTATGTAATTCTAAAGATAAGTTTAATATATTATACAACAATTAGGTACCACACTGTAAGTAACTGTGGCTGGGACTGGTAGCTCATTAATAGATTTTACAACCCAGTAGTCGAGAGGTGTCGTTTATGCTTCATCAGGCTTATTGGTTTTTCAATATGGGAACTCCTTAAAGACATACCACGGAATTTAAGCACGGTCAGAACAACAATTTTCCGATGACACTAAATAGACCTTTAACAAGGGAAGGGAGAGGATAGGTAATGTACAACATGAGCAATGGTATGAAAGTGTGCCGGTTTTTAGGCGGAATGGTGCCCATTTCCTTAATGTATTAAATGAATAATTTGTGATATCTGAATGAAAGAACATTCAATACGTGCATTGTTAGGATAGTTTACTGTGTGGCATACAAATGTAAAAGTAACACTAATAAATTACGTTTTACATGGAAGTATGGAATGAATTAATTTATAAGAAATTGGTGCCCAAACGGCACACTTATGCTGCCAGCATTATGCGTCCTCTCCCTTCCCTTGTCAAAGAAATAGACTAAAATGTAAATTGCTGCCCTACAATCTCTGTGGTAGATCGCATTATCTGAGAGTTTATTTCTTGCCTAGGATAGTACTTGCATTATTTTATCTGAGATTGGTTGGAGGGTCTCTTGTAGCTTTGGATTATACCTAGTGTTTAGGAATCGATTGTCTAAGGGCAATCTACTAGAAGATTTTTTAAGGAAATTACTGCATTACCGACTAAAGCACTTTACTTACTATATAATAATGTAAAAATGATTTCTATAATATAGTAAATTGGTCCCAATTAGAGACTAATTGGTTAAATCTGATATTCCACATCAATTACCGATTTAATTCAGTCAACTTCATCAAATTTATTTTAAAACTTTTTTATGTGGCCCAGCACATCCAGCGTTTCTTAATGTATACTTCGAGAGTATCTGATATCTGATAACAATCTCCAAATCCTTTTTCCGAGCAGCGCTTATCTTAAAACCATCATTATTCGTTGGAACGGTTTTTTTGGGAATATTCTTCTCACAACACCGAAATGACTGTTATTTGATAATTTTAACGCTACTCTCGGAAACGGTAATTTGCCTCCGTTGGTGGTCCGTGATGTCAGTGGATGAAATGAATTGTTCAACGATTATTTGGGAAAATAATGATTTCTGAGAAAGATTATCACGGCTGTAACTTTTTTTCATTAACTTGTTTGAGCCATTACAATTTAATTTCGAATAAGGAAAATTGAAATTTGTTAAGAGTAATTAGATTTTATTCCGGTGTGATGGTGTAGAACAAAAAAAAGTAATAATTATGATCACTTCAGTAAATATATTCCGATACTTTGGAAACATTTCTAGACCAGATGAAACTTGTTTTCAATTAAAAAAATAATAATAAAGTTAACCAACTTCAAAAAAGAACAACAAAATAATGAAGAATCAACAAAATAAATACTCATGTAGGTAAGAAGCCTGTATACAAATAACTACATAAAAATAAGTATATACTGTTTCGTCGTTTGATAATAATACAAAGTCTGTGTCGAAATTATAGTCACATTAATACGTATCTAATCAAGTGAGTGATAGAACACAAAGTAAGTTTTTTATGTTTGATCATTAGTTATTGCTATTTTCAATAACAACGACATCTGACGTCTTGTTGAGTACCTATGTATTAAGAATATAAATCCGATCCCATGATATTCACATATACCACCACCCCGGCGCACACTGGGGACTCCAGGTTCAAAACCACCTAGAAATCTCAATTTTCATCGAAATATAAAAATTCTTTAAGTGGAATACTCGTTTTGTCATACTGAAGTATGGTACAAAGCTTAATTCTTAAATTTGATTTTATCAATTTGCACATAACCGAGTGACCTTCAAAAAACAGAGATATCATCAAGAATATTGAATGGTATAACCTACAATCAAAACATATAATCTGTTTCTGTATCTGTCTGTGTCTCTGTCTGTCTGTTTCTGTATCTGTCTGTGTCTGTGTCTGTATTTGCCTGTGTATTTGTCTGTATGTTTCTGTATCTGTAGCTGTATGTCTTTATCTGTCTGTGTCTTTTTCTGTATGTGTTGGTGTTTGTCTGTTTTTCTTTACGAACATGTTTGTTTGCCTGTCCCTGTTTATGTTGTTTGTATCTGTTTCTATCTTTTTCTCATTTTCAGTAAACTTTTTTAAGCGTTAATGATTACATTTTTATAATTTTCAATGTCATATAATATTACTCTTCTATCAACATTTCTTTTGCTGCCTTATCTATTTTGTGTTCTTCATCTTGTATCTCAAGCTTGAAATATAGGGATCGGATGAAATTAGCAAATTATGTCTTGATAGTAATGGTATCTCTATTTTTTGAACATTGAATTACATTTTTCAAGGTCACTCGGTTATGTGCAAATTGATAAAGTCACATTTAAGAAATTAAGCTTCGTACCATAATTCAGTATGACAAAATGAATATCCCACTTTAAGAATTTTAATATTTCTATGAAAATTGCGATTTCTGGGTGGTTTTGAACCAAATCACTTCTATAGCCCCAGTGTGCGACGGTGGTTCCAGAGTTTAACAAAAGTCGTCATTTTTAGACTATGCATTGACATCTTTCAACGAAAAAATATCTGCATTGAACCTCCTTCGAGTGAGCGTTGCCACCCACAATTTTTAAAAGGAAAATAGGGTCTGGGTGATAATCGTGTGAAAGGTAAAAAATGTTATTGTATTCAAATTATCGTATTGTTATGGATTACATGGGGTGATCCAAGGGGGGTCCCCCCAGGTGGAGCCTCCAAGTTAGTAAATTTAATATTAAAACGAGGCAATCCTAACTCCAAGAGCCTAGAAGGAAGTAACTTCTTTGGGTTTAAACCTCAGAATGAGTTTGTTCAATGTAATAAACCAATAAGTCTGGGTTTAATATTGTATTAATGTAAATTTAGTACAGGATCGCCTCCCAGCGGAATCATTAATCCCCCCCCGAAGCACGTGGATCCACCCCTGATGGATGGGACCACTTCGTTATATCTTAGAGCAGGTACCTTCTGGAGGTAGCCTGCAATGCAAAAATTCGTGGCAAAGCTCTAAAGAGAGAGAGAGCAATAGAGACAGTAATAGGCTATTTCACTTGCTGGTAGAAACGGCCAATGAACAACATGCTGATCGTAGGTCATTGGAAGCAGCTCTCAACCGACTGAAATAACCTCTTGCCTTCTCTCTCTCTTTAGTCGTACTACGACATTTGTGCACCGCAGGCTATCTCCAGGTACAAGCTCTAAGTGTCCAAAAGTTATTTTTAATTTTGTCTTAAGATGACAGCTTGAATTCTAATATATAGAGTCTAATATAACTTTCAGTGAGAAGATTAATAAATAAATTCTCTGTCATTCGCTACAACACACTAAAAACTTATTTCTCATTTAATCTTGATAAAAACTCACCGTAAGGAAATAACATATTATTGTTCCTTTCGAACTGTATCATTACAAAAAGGAGATCAAGGTTGGAAATGAGGTCTCTGGAGGGATATCTATGAAATTCTGGAAATCCTGAAAACGATAATTTCTTTTAACAACTCCGACTTTCGATGATGGATAGGCGCGTAATATCTGGGCAATGCAGAGCATAACACGGGTGTGTGACATCGAGATAACTGAACCGAGCACCTTAAAACCGGCCCATTCGGCTAAGCGAGACAACCCCTTGCTAGTCAATAGGTTGTGCAGATCGTTAGTGACCAGCTTTTCTAAAAATTTCATATTATTTGCAGTGTCCAAAATGACAAACGCCAAGAAAAATTACAAAAGTTGGATTGATAAAAGCTGTAATCTGCAATGTAAAGGTGGAGATCTAGCAGATATGAAAATTGACTTTACCTAAAACCAAGAAGCAAAATCAAAGAGCATACAAAAGATGGGAAGACAATATAGTTAATTATGAATATGAAAACGAAAGGTTTTTCACAATAAGAATCAAGTTTCAAACATGAACAGTAACATTAATTGCCATTCCTTGGACTTCCATCGTCTTGAAATGATTGATCTCACAACGTTTCAATAGCTTTGGCTATGTTATCATCATCAGGTGAATGATGGGAAATTCTGATTACCCGTCGTATTTATACCCCTAACCGGTCATGCTCATTGGATCGCTTAATCCCTGGCTCGTCTAATCAGCATTGCCATACCCGGCGATTGGCTGCCGTTGATGCGTGCGGCAGTGGCTCAAGAAGAAATCTCCAAACGTTTTTAATTTGGAAGCTGGGCTCACTGAATATATTCCCATTAGAGATTATGTATAGCGTCTCCATGAATTTTCTTTTATACCAGTGCTCTTCCTTGTGAATTACCAGTGCCTGGTCCCAGTTGATGTTATGGTGTTCGGTCCATGCGTGATTAGCTAATCCAGACTTCGTTAGCTCCGCCCTTTGAGTAGCTATGTGGTGTTCCTTAACACTGATGTCCAGTGGTCGCTTAATCTCCCCAATGTAGAGATTACCACATTCACAGTTATACAGTTTTTTGGTACTGCAGGATTATCCGGCTTTTGTTTTTGTGATCATGCTCCTCAAGTTGTTTTTGCTCTTGAATGAGCCAAATGAGCATAAACAGTTAAGGGCATAAATACGACGGATAATCTGAATGTCCCATCATTGTCCAGATGACCATAGTAGATCCAAAGCTATTGAAATGTTGTGAAGGAAACTTCGAGGAACGAGTTACATTGTCTACCAGGTACAGATTAACACTAATTGCCATTTTTGCACCAGAACAATGCAAATATGACTAATCTTTTACAAAGAGTATTACTATAGTAAAATATAATAAAACTGACCAATTAACGTTAATGCGTACTGGAATCTATAGTATGATATTGTTTGTGATGTGTAGATCAAAAGTTCTCACGGGCACCAAGTTCAAAATTCTTTCGTTCTTAAGATTTTAGAAGTGAACGGGTTGTTGTCCGACTAACTCTTGATAATATTTATACGCTGCCCTAACCATTTATCAATCGTAAGTTAACCCAGCCAAAAAATAAGGGCATATGGTCCCTAATGGCAAACCGGTCTGAATTGGCCCTAAAATCGGTTTTGTGCATATCATAGATCCAACTAGTTTATGCTTTATTATTCTACATAATTTTTACTACACTTGATCTTTCAATCTTTCATTTCGGTGTTGGGATAAAGTTTACATTTTATCCTTAATAAGTTAGACAGCAGCATTTTGGCCTCAATATTTTAAGAACGAAGTAATTTTGAAATTCGTTCCTATGAGAACTTTTAATCTACAAATCACAAACAAGATCTTACTATAGATTCAGCTAATTTGACTGAAAGCCATTTTCCATAAGGATATGGCGGGGTCCTTTCTAAGACTGCTCCATATATTAAGCTAAAGATAACCAACGGCTTCTTCAGTGAGAAAGATATACACAAATAAACTTAGCAAGAAGAAAAAAACAATTGCAGATTACATAAGTACAAATAACAAAATAGCTGGACAAGTAAAGGAAACAAGAGTATACAAAGGATTGGATATAGCATCATATCACTACTTAGTAATCTAGAATAAGAAACTGAGATATAAGAGCAAAGCTGAATAACAAAATTAAAAAAAGTAATCGAATGGATGAAAAAGGCTGCCTGTCAAAGAAAAACTCTACAAATGTTACTCTGAAGCTGGTAGACAATGGAACTCGTTTCTCTATTGGGAGACAAAAAAAAATGGGTACTATGACAGGTAAAGTAACTAAAACCTGAAGAGAAGACGAAGAAGATGATCAATGAAAAATAATACAAAGTTACCATGGCAGTGTTAGTTTTGTTTAAATATCTTTGGGTGAATATAACTTTATGATAGTATTTTTCCAGTACATTAGGGTTTTCTTTGTTAAAATTTTTTCCTGCAACAGTTAAGTGTTTAAAAATTATAGATATAATATATATTATACAGATATTCTGAAAAAAGATGTCTACAATGTGATTAACTAGCATTCCTGTATATAAACAGTGTTTTATATATTCTGTGATAGTTATCTGTATTTGGAGGCTTTCCAACTCAAACTCTGGAGCGGTTGTTAACCGCTGTGTGTAGTAGCTGGATGTTGATTCTAAAATTGTCTTTGATGAGCATTTTCTTGTTTGTCAAAAATTTTCAGTGACAATTTGGCATTTGGCAATCACTTGATTCTGATGGTCCTGTTTTTTGCACTTCTAGCATTAGATGTCTCCATCTCAAATACAGATCGATTGAAGGTGCTGCAAAGTTCGCATTGTATACCATCATAAAACTGGCTTCCTTAACTTTCCTCTTTTTTGAATTTTCTTCTTTCAACAAGATCTTTGTTTTAACCCAGTCTTATGGTTGCCGATCTTAATACATGGTTGTGTAATTTGAGTTGTCCACATGTCTTCTGAAAATGTTATATGCTGTTCTTTTTCCTTATGTTTAAAGGTCTTGAAGTTTCATCAGTATATGTATGGCCAAAGTCAAACACAACACTGTATACACAATTTTTGGAATTCTAAGTTGGGATAAATATGGTTTGGTATGTGTAAAGATAGAACGCCGAGTATTATTTCTTTTCAAAAAAAGTTTTAAATCGTATTTATTTCCTAACTGCTCATTTTTTCCGATACTCCTGGAATCATGTTCATAATTTTGTTGTCTTTTTGTGTTTGGTTAATATTAGTTCAATTATTATTTTACTTATAAAATGTTCTGAACTTTGATTTTGAAGTAGATGTTTTTTGATAATTTTGACTTTGACTATTTAGGTGAAGATATGCTTCTTGATCTATCATATAATTTAATTACATTCAAGGGGTAGTTGTCGTAAAAATTCAAATCTCTATCAGTATTCGTAGGTTTTGGATAAATGCTTTTTGTTATTGTGTCTTCAGCCTATCCCCCCACTTTTGGTTTATTCTTACACTTGCCTATGAATCTGTGTTCAGAATATGTCATATCCAGCTACAACATACAGAGACTGACAACGAATCCATAGTTGTAGTTGAAACGTTTCCAAATACAGATAAGTATCACACAATATACAAAACACTATTTATATACAGAAATACTGGTTAATCAAATTGTAGACATCTTTTTGTCTTAGAATATTTGAGGAATAATTTCTGTTCAGACAGACAGTATTCCGGGCAATTTTTCGAAATTGCCTTACTACACTTTGTTCTCCATTTACAATTTTCAAATGCTTATCTGTGGCATGAAAAATCTGAAGATAGAAAATACTAATGAATAGGCACAACAATCCTAGTCCTACTCAACAATCTTTACGAAATCATTTATGACAGTAGTTGTCAGTGGTATACTTGTCTTTTGAATTTCGCTCTGGAGTTTCAAAAAATAGTTAAATTAACAAAAATGCACACAATAACAGCTCTAAAGACTATAGAATACGGAATTTGCTCGCCTATTTCATGAAACATTTTAGAATTGTCGCCTAGTAAAATAGAAAAGCAATTCCGCTAGCTTGGACATGTAGGGTACATCAATATGCAAATAAAGTAATGATACAAAATTGGATGTAATGCTAAAGCTTCACCGTAATAGTGTGCTAAACTAATACCATGGAAAAATAATTAAAACACTATAGTCTTATTAACATTTTTCACATTATACTGTTTGTTTTTTCTTTGTAGTACAAACGTCAATGTATTGTTGAAAATTCACTGAAGAAAATATTTTTTTCTTGAATCGACAATGTGGACTTCCGGTCATTGAAAGCAATTGACTTATTGTTGAACAAACAATATCGGGTCACAATAACTGTTTCGATACCGAACGCAGACAGACAAATAATTTCCGTTCTTCTTCTTTCGCTGCAAGATATATACGAATAAAAATAAGACGCGCGCCAACTGAAGCGCAAACAAAAAAGGTGAAAAACCTGACACAATCGTAAAAACGTGATCATTTATTCTATAATATGTAAATGTTGGTCCCCGAAATTTACAATTCAGAGAAGTTTAAGATACCCATCTACGGCGGCCGTGCTGTCATATATTCCGAGTAGTAAATTCCTTTCTGGGCAATTTAAAATCGACTATGCGGTGTATGCTTTACCTATCCGTTGAATTTTAAAAACATTTCTACTGAAATAAATAATTTAATGAACTTAATGGTTGTGTTATGTTTGAAATTGGACATGTTTCAGGAATGAGGTAGAACAATATTAAAAGTACTGACGAGGGATGTTCTGGGCAACGGATGTCGTATATGCCTAAACTGACTCAAAACGGGACATACGTTTTTCTACACCAGTTAGCAAGTTAACAATGTAAACAAACACAACTTCTTAATTTTCTTTATTTAGAAAAAGTGTAACTTAATGCAATTAGTATTCATTATTATTATATTCATATTAATCTATCTAAAGTACATCGTCAAAGACCCTTCTATCAACAACGACAGATGCAGATATGGTTGCATATTACAGGATCTGAATGCAACTATCACATGCTGTGGCACTATTAAAGCGCTGGAGTATGCAGAACACCTTCCTATATATATATATATATATATAGAGACGGCTTAGGCAGGTTTGAGAACCGCTCTGCGAACTCCTGCTGGAGATTATACAAAGAAAAAAGTTTCGACTAGACGACTGCCTCAATCTGTCCCCAAGGTCAAGGTAAAGTAACTAACAGCACCACTCTTAGTACAGATTAGTTCGCTAGCTGAAACTCTTTTTCACTTGATGGCTAAGCAGTCACGTCGGTATTCAATAAATTAGATCACCCGGAACAGCCTATTACTATATATATATATATATATATATATATATATATATATATATATAAACCAGAATCTATTTTAGAAAATAACAACTACAAGCTGTAGTGGGACCGCACGATACTGACCGATCGGACTTTTGCTCACAATAGACCAGATATAGTTTTAGTAGATAAAATCTCTAGGAAAACAACCTTAATTGACATAGCAATCCCTAACAACAATAACATAAATATTAAGCAGGCTGAAAAAATAGCCAAATACAGGGATTTGAAATTTCAAATAAAAATACAGTGGGACATGAACAACACACGAACTGTGCCAATTGTTATGTCAACAACATGAGTAGTGCCAAAACTTCTACTAAATAATTTAAAATAAATCTTTAAAATGCAAAAGCCGTTTTGTTAGAAACAGCCCGGACGGTCAGAAAATTCATGGAAAGCTGCCACGACTCCAACCACGGGCCTGATAACCTGGCAAGGGCTCCCACAGAGCTAAACCCTGTTGATATCTAGAATATCTGGGATTAGTGAATTTTTCCCTAAAGGCACGTTATGCGTGCCTTAGATAGAGTATGCTACCAAACACTGTATGGTCAAGTCATAATTATTTGGTGATCACAGTTAGCTTTATTATTAATGAAATTATTAATTTATTGCAGCAATTTTTTCTTCTTCTGTCGGTTCTTTAACCTTGTCAGAAAATTTCGAGTCCCTTTTAAACGTTTCTATATGTTCGTTTCAAGTCAAAATATCATTGTATAAGCTTTCAGCATCATGTTACAATTAGTGCTCCAAGCGCTTTATTAAGAGATTTATTCATTCTCTCAGAATCTTGGGTCTTTATTTCCTGCCTTGACAATAGTATTTTACGGTTCTTATATTACTGTTGTTATGGCATCTCGGCATTATACAATTTGGAACAAGCGGTTCTACTCTTCTCAGTAGCAAACCGATCTATCTCATTACCCTCTTAACTGGGTATTTACCATGATTTTATTGTTGGCCATCTATTTTTGTTTCTCCTTCTTGCGAATATATATTCCACAACTATCTGTGATTCCCCGCCCGCGCGTGTCTCAGGAGATTCGTAATTTAAAATTTTCGTGGGGTTCCGGGTAACGGGACTATTTAGCGTCCCGGCGCTTTGTTTCGAAACAACGGGACAGGTGACCGAGAAAAGGGACAGTCCCGTTTAAAACGGAACATATGGTCAGTTTATATATGCTCTTTCTCAGAAAACATTGAAACTGAATTAATTTAAAATTGTCGAAATTAAGTTCATTTCAATTGCAAGTACCGAAACCCCTCATTGTGTATTGTGATGCAAGTTGGTCTGCAAAAGTTGTGATATCAATTTTTGGTGATGTTTTTTGTTCATTTGTCCACGATAAAATGTGCGTATTAAGGATAGGATGGCAACCCCGACGTTTCTTCGGGTCAATAATAATTCATTAAAACTATCAAACAGTTGAACATGGGAAAAATCACCTAGTTTAGAGTTGAGCCCGTATTCTTCGCTGACAAATGCACCAGCTTCTGGAAAAGTGTCTGGTACAAATTATAGGTGCCTTATCTATTTTGCTTCGACACTCATTTTCGTGAATGACCGAGTCCTCTTGTAATAAAAATTCTCGTTCCTCTTACTCTATAGTATTTATTTTATAGTATCAGTACATACGTTGGTTTAATCAACGGAAATTAACTCCTCCAAAACCACGTTATATTTAACTAGAATTTCTTGGCTCACTTGATTTTAAGTCTAGTTACTCAGCCCAACAGGTTTGCATGAACTATGATTCTATAGACTTTACTTTCTCTCAATTCTATAAAGATTAGTAATTTCACAACGTTGTCTTAGCGTAGAAATGAGACTGATTTTGGGTGTTGAGACTTTGCGTATATGGCCCCCTGCAGCTACTTAATAAGCCTTGTTATCATTTTGGACTCTCTAGCTACATTATAGCCAAATTTAAGCAAAACTTGTGGAGCGGGTAAAAAACGTACGTACAGGCACACAGACACAAACGTAGAGTCAACAAAATACCTTTCTTGGGGATATTTTAGGTAGGATAAGCAGTCCAATCCCTGAGGTCAAGTTTCGCCGAAATTAACTCTCTGATCGTTCTAATACTTCTCACGGGTAAAAACATAGTGTAGCAGTTACCATTTTTCTCAAAATCAGTTCATTTACGTCACGGACATATTTGTCAATGATATAAATATATGATCACTCAAACTTCTTTTAATTTTTTAATTTTAAATAACACGTTCTCTTTTATTTATCTTATTAAAACTTTGTTGTTATCCTTGTCTGATCAGATTAGTTAGCCGCCGGTTGACTTACTTTGTGTGGATATGTTTGCTTCTTGAATTACACTCCCATGAATATTCATTTTTTTAAAAATAGCAAGGCAAGCCGAACGTACACAACTCAACGAGGCACTTAAGAACATAATCCGCCAATTAAGATTATGTTACAAATAATGGATGAATTGATTCAGCAAATCTTTTAGAAGTCCTTCAGTTTCGAATCTAATGTTTATACAAGCAATAGTTGTGGTTTATTTGATTAAAATTAAATCCACAGATAAACTTAACCAACTTTATACAGTTCAGTTCACATAAATTAGTCGTTGTTGTTTGAGTCTTAGTAATATGGACTTGAAAAATTCAGAATAAATCAAGTTTTCGTAGTTTGAAATTTAGTTGATCATAAGTTGATATTCCACTCGGCAACCCATGCCAAAGGCCGGTATTACATTGTCAAAGATCTTTGATCAAATCTTTTATAAAATATCAATCAAATATTTGATATGAATGTCAGAACAAATATCATTAAATGACATATTACACTACATCAAATATTTGATCAGCTATTTTCTATTCAAAATGGGGAATATATGTAATTTTATGATTGTTTGTGCTACTGTAGTATGTTTTCATGGCTACAATTTCAGAATTAAAAAAAGTAATGGGTGCCCAGAAAGGAATAGTTTATCAATAGTGAACCTGATAAGCAAAACTGAGACAGATGGCAGGAATGCCAAAATAATTAAATTTGAGTGGATGAGGCCACATTTTAAATGTTGATACTATAATTGTCTATTGCTAAAGAAATACACAAGTGAAGAAATTCTATTGGTATAGAGGATCCACCTACATCACTTTAGTCGAGAACAACACTACGCTTCATTGTCTATTTAGATCTTTGATATGATTTATAGCTCACTATTTAACAACACACAAAATAACTCAATTTTTTTCGGTATATTTATTAACTTTTGAATCTGTCGAGTATTCTTCAACAGTCTTAGTAGGTCCACACAATGGTACTAACAATTTGCGTCGTAGGAAGTTAACTTTTGTTTTTATTTTATATATAAAATTATACAAAATCAACCGTCTTCATACTGAAATAATAAAATTTTTGCTGTACAATTCTATAATAAACTTGGGAGGCGTAAATTTTCATTTTCACTGACAATTAACGTGAAAAATCTGATCAAATATAGGACAACGGGTGTAAATGTGATCAAAGATATATGTCAAAGAAATATTTTGTTAAAGATTAAAAATATCTTTGATAAAGATGTTTGATCAAAGATATTTGATCAAATATTTGAAAATGTAATAGCGGCCTAATGCAGAAATCTTTCAAAGAAAGCACTTTCAAGCTGGTATAAAATATCTGAGAATTCGCTAACTTTTAAAACTGGATGAAAGCAGAGTATTGAATATACATCGGTTAAGAGTAATATGTTGAAATCTAGAAAAAGAGAAAAATCAAATCAAAATTGAGCGAAGGATGAAAACTAATCCAGACACGTCACAGCTTTGTATCTGAACAAATGTTCTCTCCAGAATCAAACTCTAAAATTCAAAAGATAAATTAAGCTCTTAGCCACTGATTCGAAAGCAGCAAAGCGATGTTTTAGTTGTAACCCAGAATTTACTTGGAAATTTGAGTCATTCTTCCGTCCACCGTCAACAAAGCACTGTTACAAAAAACTGTAGTTTCTTGTTTCGACTGTTTGTTTCTTGTCAGAAAACCCTCAAGTTATAGTAGATCTATGAAGTTTTTCCTACATCGCTCGAAAATGTTTTCTCTTTTTCTACTTTCTGGAATTTCAACTTCATAGAAGAAAATCACTATACTTGCTCAACTTTCCCTTGAAGAAGACAAACAGAAGTCGAAAAAGCTAAACACAGTGGTAACACAAAATATGCAGCGAAAAAGACACAAACTGAAAACGGTGACGGAAGCTTTGAGTCAAATTTCTCAAGCTAAATTGCGGCGGGCAAATTACAAAGAAACAATGTTGTATACAGCTTTGACCTTTCTTCGTCTCATCAGTTAGCCTAGAGCGGTAATTTATCTAATTTAATATTTTTGTTGCTACAAATGGAGGTAACTCGTTATACCCAGAAGAAAATTAGTTTTCAACCTTTTTTGCTTTATTATTCATCTTTTTAGCCCAAGTAGTCAGCATTGAGAAAAAGGACTTAAGAAAAAAGGAGTGTATAGTAATTCTCGTTGCTGAAGGACGTGAATACCTACTTGTTAAATACGAGTATATCTGCCACAATTTTCAAATCTTATTAGTTTTATTTGCTAGCTACCTTTGTTTTATCACCAGCGTGATTAGTTTAGCCCTGAAAATATTTATTAGGGTTCCGTATATACAATATACGCATACCCTTATAATATAACTCCTGTTTTCTCCGAAACTACTCGACCGAAGGTTTGTTTTTAGGGGTACTTCTGAGCAGAAAATTGAAAACGAAAATCCACCACTTCAGCCCCTAATCTCCGAAAATATTGAGCATAAAATTGTAAGTAAATACGGAATATAGAAAGCTGCCCAAAGTTTACAAGAAAAATAAAGATAAACGCCTAATCTTACTTTTGGGGGCAAATTACAGAATTCAACGTAATCAAATGACTCATTAGGAATATATTTTTGTCGTAATTTTAAAATAAATAAATTAAAAAATATTTGCAAAAATTTAAAATTTTTACCAATTCTGCCCCTTCATTTTCTAAGCTATGAGATCTAATATTTTGAAAAAATTAGTCGTATATGATATCAATTGAACTTTACAGGAAAAATAAGAATAAATCCTTAATATTAATTTGGGGGGGGGGCAAATTATAGAATTAGTAGTTAATAATAGAAAATAAGAAATTTCACTTTTTTAAACGCATCATGCAATATATTAAATGAAAGGGCTCATTATGAGGAATACAAATATATTTTTTTATGTTGTTCAAACAAATTCTTTAAAACACATTAACAAAATTATTCAAAAAAATGTCCATTCTCTCTCTATTTCCTAAACCATAGGAGCTAATATTTTGAAGAAAATTTGGGTTGTAGAACCTCTTAAACTTTGTAGGATAAATAAGTAAATTAATATTACTTTTGGGGCGCAAATTAAAGAATTAGATTGAAAATAATACATTATTTTTAAAGGCATTATGTAATATATCAAATTACAAGGCTCATTATAACAAATACAAATATATATTTTTCACATTTTTAAAAAATCTTTTATTTAAAGATCCTTTCCTTTATCTTAGAAACTACACGACTTAAAATTTTGCATATACAAATATATTCAAATATATTTTATTTGTATTTTTAATGATTTACTATTTAAAATTTGATCCATTCTCCCCTTTACCTTTCTAAAATTCAGAAGATTACATAGGGCTTCAGTCAAAGTTTACTGGTAAAATAAATCTTAATTTTGGCAAAATTACATAAGTATTTCTATTAAAATCAAGTCTGTCATGCAGATAAAATAAGAATGCTCTGTTTGAGAAATAAACGTCTATGTTTTTTATAAAATTAAAATGATTAGTTTAAAACATATTAAGGGAAATATAAGAAAAACCACTCATACCTTGCTGGTCAGAGTTATTTACCTACATTGTAATAAATCTCAAAGGTGATACCAATTTATTTAGTATTTAACACTAGTCGTTTCTGAATACATTTATTCATCTTATATATTAGTTCAATTAATTGGGATCATATTTTTTAAGTAAGTACAGATTTTTAATTTCTACACTGCAACATTTGATCTCATGAGTGACTCAATACTGTGACATTCAGGGAAATGATAATTAAACAAGAAAAAGAAAATTATTCAGAAATTTGCTGTAGGCTTTGTTAATAATTGTAGGTATTACGCCTTCAGCAAGACCACGTAGTTTGTTAATTTGTCAACAAGAAAACGAAATATAATTCACCAGTTAAATGTAAAGCTGTAAGGTTTTGTCAATAATTATAGGTACTAGCTGTCGCCCAGTGGTCGAAATTCGACCAATTGTGTTAATATCTCTGGCATCACCTGAAAATTTTATCGGGACATTCTATCCTAGAACTTTAGGGAGACATTCTAGCAATTACAGATTCGGAACCTCGGAAAATCCTAGATGTCGGTCTTACATCTCGTTTCTACTGAAATTCAAGTTTTTTCAGATTTTATTTGTGTTCAAATTCGTAATGACAACAATTAAACTGCTAATGGGCTAACCTACATATTTATTTTTTCTAACCTCCTAGCTATAATTGCACTCAATTCTCTAACATTTTTTAAAATAATCATTATAATAATTCCATCTTATTATATAATTCCACCACCCTGTATATGCAACTGCTCATGGACCACGCATAATCTGAACCAACGGGTAAACCATTCTGTATATGCACCTGCCTATGGACCCAGCACATTTACTTTTTGTTTATGAATTTTTAAATATAAATCTAGTAATGAAATTCAAGTATATCTATAATTCCTCTCACTTTATATTTCATCTTCCCTATATATACAACTGCTTTTTCAGATTCCATTTACCCTGTATATACATCTATGTATATATTTTTGCACCACTTGTGTTCAAATTCTGTAAATTAATTCATATATAATTATTTTATTAGTTATAATTGCACTGTACTCTATATTTTAAAACAATACAACTGCTTATGCCACCCACGAAAAAAAAAGTTTCTAACATATTGGTCTCTCTATATATGATTACTCAATGTTTTAGTCTGGCGGCGGCACATTCAGTTGTTTGGCGTTGACATTATAAACGTCAATAATGAATTTTTTATTATATTTTATTTAATAAATCTAACATTCTCTGAAGGTCGTCTGTATAGCTATGGTACCAAATTGCACGCTCAATTCTCTAAGCTAAGTTCTGTTGATGAGTTATCGAAATCTTACACAGGTGTCTATTGAATTCAATCTTCTTCATGTATAATAATTCCATCTCATTATATAATTCCCTATGGATTCTCTCACCCTTTTTGTTTCTTTAAAAATTATACATCCATGTGCAATTGTTTCAATCTAACCCGGTATTTAAACTTATTTTTTGAAACTTTCGTGTTTCCGGTAGCTTTTTGAAGGCTACTACATATACGAATTTTCTCTGATAGATACTCTGAGTCACTAGGCAAGTTGGCGTACATATTACGAGTATTTCATGCAGATAGATTGGTTGGGCAATGATGATGTTGGTAGATCATAGATGTCGAAAAAAATAAGTTGCTTCTTGAGAGTTTTATTAATGTGCGCTTCTTCAATCGTTTAAGTTATGAGGAAATGATGACTGAGAAATTGTTCCATTCAAATTGGTCGGATATGTTTACTTATTAAGACAGAGTCACAAACACAGATTGAATAGGTAACAAGGTACAAAGGTACAAGATTAAAAGTCGTTGAAGTTAGCCACATATTACCAACAAAGGTAGGAAGAGCGGTAACAATTAATGGAGCCCTGGAAAGCGTTAAACAAGCTTAGGTAGATTGGTTGGAAAACACATATCGAACACCTTGCAAGGATGATAGTGTTAGTAGATCCATGTATCGAAAAAAATAGAAGTATGTCAAAATTACATACTTAGAATAATCTTTAGGTTAAATAAGTCAAAGTGTCAAACATATTTATATTAATGAACGTGCGAGGTCTTTACATTAATGAATTGCTAAAGACGATACATTCGAATAACCTCATTAAAACAAACCATTAACACCAGACAAAAGGATAAACAGTTGCTCAAATTATGAATAAAACTGTATGAAATGATGACTGAAAATTGTTCCATTCAAATTGGTCGGATATGTTTACTTATTAAGACAGAGTCACAAACACAGATTGAATAGTATCAGTGACTAGTAAAATGGAATATTATGAATATATATTAATTAAGGGTATGTATAGGTTAGTATAAGTATATCTGTCTGTGTGTATATATGAGTATATGTTTATGTATATAGGTACGAGTATATATGAAAGATACAGCACTAACTTAAACATAGATTAAGCTCATGCTTAGGTGTTCATTTTTTTTTTCTCTCTTATTTACCATTCTAACATTAATGTTTGAAGTATTACTGTTACCTTGGTAATAATGTTAGGACAATCTTATTGTAACACTATAAAATAAATTGAATTGAATTGAAAAAAAAAAAAAAGTTGTTTACCACATTTCATCAGTTTTCAGAATAAACATTAAGGATCATCATTTTAGTTTTTATTTTGCAAATGTGTTTTTCTAACACAAAATGATATTAAGTAAACCGTAGACCTATTAGCTACAAACTGGCACGTATGCAGTGTTTTGTTATGAGTAGGTACTCTCTTTACAAAATACATCCTTCACTGACTTGATACACACTACAGGCTTACTAACAAAATTAAATTAAAATCAATTTTTTTTTTGCTTCAGGTTTGTGCATGACGTTGCACAGGAATGAAATATTTGTTTTAGGGGACATACGCTAATTCAATTGTGTTTCATCAAAGCAGATTTTGTACATTCTTGTGAGTTTTAGAAGTTTTTACAAATTAATTTCGTTATTCATTAATTGTTGCAGATAGGTTTAGTAGTTTAATTACTGATAACAGGTCGTAGCATCAAAAAACTGTGTGTTACTTTAGTTCAAATTTAGTTCAATACTTATATAAAATTAAAAGGAATGTTTGTATTTAAATTTATTATTGTATTATAATTGTATGGGTTGATGATTTCCAAACAACTCATTTACTGGAGCACATGTGCTAACCGTTTTCTGAGTGATGTTAAAGCTGAAATGAAAGATAAACAAGGAAATAAATGAATGCTTAAAGATTCAATAAAACCAGAATGCAAAGAGGCCAAGAGACAGGTAGCCAAAAAAACAAAGGATACATTATATAAAGTGGTTTAAGAAATGTATTAAAAGCTTTTAAGGACTTGTTTGTTGGACATTTATACAAATTACAGGGGCCATTAGATTTTTTCCAAGTATGACTGAACAACTTTTGAGATGTATTACGTTAATTGTCTAAATCGCTTTTCCGGATACACTTCGGGTTTGTAATAAGCTTAGTCTGTTTTTATTCCCTACAAGTAATTTAAGCAACATGTCTTGTAATAACAGTAATATGTTCACAAAATTCACTTTTTTGTTTTTTCATTATAAATAAGGCGCATTATCTTATTTTTTGACCAAAGGTCTACGAAAAAATACATTTAATTTTTATGACCATCTGAATGTTTCAGCTTTTCTTCGAGTTATTCTGTATAATAAAATGTTATTATCGTAGAACAGTGTAATCACGCCAAGCAGCTACAAATGTACATAGAATATAGCAAGTAAAAAGATTCACACAAGGTAAAAAGCACCAAAGCTACTTAGTCCTAGTAGTAAGTTGTGCATTTTTACCTTTACGCTAGTAGATGCGTGTACCAATAACAACATCGGGAGAAGGAAATGATAAAACGAATGCAATATGAAAGCAAGATGAAAAGCAACAAATCGAAAAAAAATGAACAAAATAAAGAAATATAGTGAAAGGGAACACGATACAATAAATCAAACATACACACAAACAAAAAGGAACGGAGACAAAAAGACAAAGAAATAAAAAGATAAATAGACAAAGAGATAAATAGGGAAAAAAACAAGGGAACAACTAGAAAATAAAACCAAGTGATAAAACGCTAAAGAAGAAAAGTCAAAAGAGACAAAGCGATGAAGAGTCCGTAGGATTAGGATACAAGGAGACAAAATGTGAAATAGATACGGCGACAAATACATAAAGTGAGAATAAGGCAAAGAGAAGAAGAGGCAATGAATTAAAGACATAAAGAGAAAGAGTCAAAGAAATGAAGTTAAAAGATAAAGAAGGAAAGAAACGACTGTATAAAAATTAATTAAAAAGGGGTGAGAACGGATACAGGACCGAGCTTCAGAGCGGGATGATCTATTCTTTAAACTCACAAGAAATACTTCCGGTTAAGTTCTTGGATATAACAGTCGCTCATTTTATTGTTCGGAGTGGGGGTCGCCCCCATCGTCCGCATTTGGATCCACAAGTGAGACTAAGCGGCACAGGGATAGTTACACAAAGAAACAATGGTTATGAGTAGCGGATCTAGCTAGGAACAGGAGTCCCCGTCTGAAGCTTACTAAAAATGAAAAAAATCAATAATAATAGAAAATGTAATAATTAAGTTGTATGTTCTTAAAAAGGCAGGAAACCAATAGCTTAAGAATATCATCACAATATTCCTCTTGCTCCCTCTCCCTCAAGCCAATCCTAGGTCCACCCCTAATGGTTATCTCTAGTATTTAAAAAAAATGATTTAAAAGCTTTTAAGGGATTATTTTGGAAGTTAAATGCCAGAAATGAAGACATCAATTTAATTCACCACAAATAATTTTTAAAAACGTGTCTCGAATACTAGGATTTACAAAAATTTTCTGAAAACTCTGTTTTCCTTTATTTAAACGACGCATTATCTTGTTTTGCTGAAATACCCTGTATAGCGAGAAAACATTATCGTAGAAAACCGCAATCATTTCAAGCAGCTGCAAATGAACGCAGAATGGAGCAAGTAGAAAAGGTTCCCATTTTTATTGCGACTTATATATAGGCACGTCGAAAGGACAAATATAAACCATAACCGGGCGCATTCTTCAAGATAAAGTGCACCAAAGCCACTCAGTGCGAGCAGTAAGTTGCGCATTTTTACCTTTCCGCCAGTTGATGTATGCACCACCAACAACAAAGCTGTTGGTAATGCATATATATCGTAGATGCATTGATAATGTCAGTGGTTTGTTGCACTGCCGACACACATTATCCTCCCCGATACCCCGCCCAGGGTGCGCTCTCTTTGCTAATGCAGAATGTATGTTATGGATACATATTTCATTAAAAGCCGCGCTAATCATTCAAAGATAATGCGGAACTTTACTTATAATTATATGCCCAGATAATATCTTTTAAGTGGAGTTGAGCAGTCGAGCTGTTTACGTTCCATTCCTTGACTTCGACCGATGATTATTCAAATTCTCGCTTCTGGATGCATCCTCGGGCGTGAAAATAGTTTCTCATTTCCTATATTAGCAGTTTCGAATGGCGTATTTATCACTATTCCCACTACATTCGAAGCAAATTGGTGATCGAGATGACAAGTTTATTTGCATTTAAAATGGGTTTGTAATTTGATTTTGCGATAATAATAGTTTTTAGTTACGTTGAAGACGTTACACAGAATTCTTATTATAGCATTTACTACAATGCGTTCGTTATGTTGGAGATTGAAAATGACAGGGTTATTGACACCTTAACTGAAATTACTGATTTAAAGCAAATGTCTCTGCAGCAAAATTTGATTTATAACTAGGACTGTCCAGATGATCAGTATTTATCTCGATTGTTCAGACATTTCATACTATGTCTAGACTCCCTGGAAAATACAAAATCTTCTTTTTCTGTTCCTTTATTTGGTTGTCTCGTTATATTATATTATCATTCCATCTTTTACGGGGTCGAGTCTTCCTCTTCTACCTGCTGGCGATTTACCTCCGGTAAATGTCACTACCCTATTTTCTGATATTCTGTTTATTAGGCCAATGAATAGAGCAAAAATTGTGTAAAAATACTATCCGGATAGTGTGTAAAAAATACTATCCGGATACCGACTCGCAACTATGGTTTTTTACTTTGCCATAAACAAGAAAATTACGTATTGTCTTCGAGGTGTCATTCCTTTGTACGCAAGACAATATATATTATATATAAATATAATATATATATTATCCCACAATTGAATGTCCTCTCGAAATATGATATGCATTTCGTTAAATTTGAAGACGCGAGATAAGACCGACATTGATTTTCTGTACACATAGGTTCCGAGTCGGGAATTGCTGTTCTCCCTTAACTCCTAGGAACCTCTGTGTATTGATTTCATCAGTCTCGCGTCTTCTTCATCAAATGCATAAAGAAGTGTTCGAGTGGACATTCAATTGCAAATCAAGGTTCCCGACCAGAAACAATATATATTATATTTATATATATATATTGTCTTGCGTACAAAGGAATGACACCTCGAAGAGGGTATTCAATATCTCACTTCGTGAAAATTTTATGCATTTAAGGGAGAACAGCAATTACACGGAACGGCTCCAGATTCGGAACTTCATCTCGATGTCGGTCTTACATCTCGCGTCTTCAAAGAAAATTACGTTTATAAAATCTCAATGGTGTCAACAGGTCAATTGTAAAGCATGGAAATGCAAATGAAATGAGCCCAGGATCGATCCATTTGGATCATTAGTAATAGGGAAAAACAAAAAATACTGGAAAATGTAGCATTTAAGAAAATGATATCTTCATTTTAGAGCTGTAGAACTGGAATAATACCACATCTATTTTGTGTATGCCAAAACCAAACGTTTTTCAAAATCCTGTGACAAAGTTTTTTGTTTTCATTCTGCCTCCATGGATCATAGATAATAACTTCAGTAAAATTGAAATAGCAGGTGACATTCTATTTTGCTAAGATGTCGGCAGTGAAAATTCTAAAAGGTTTAATGTTCCGTCAGCCATAATGGGAAGCCTTTGAAGTATCCACATAGGAACGTGCAAGTTTTGCCGCAATTAGAGATAGAATTCAATTTCATCGCATATAATAAGTTTAAATTAAAAAAGATATAGGGTACTTGTACAGAACTTTATTTTTTATCAAATACCAGAAAATGAGTTTATACAGAATTATGAACAGTATCTCACTAATAACAGACGAATTTATATCGTACTAACTAACTGCTGCGAGGACATTTACACAAATTCAATCAACTTCTCTAATAAAAAATCCAGTGTCAACAAATACTACTCGAGACAAGTTATTTTAACAAAAACTAGTTATTAATCTTTCTACTAAACATTTCTGAAACTTCAGTTTTACAAAAACTGCCTTAATTTTGCAATCTTCCCGAGAAACAGTTCCTCTCCATGGTAGTGCTATTGAACAAACCGCAAATAAATTAAATTCAAGTTTGACGCTGAAGAATACAGGATTAGAGCGACGTCAAATTGAACCATAGGAGGGTGTAAGCTTTGGGATTTACCTTGCTCCGTTGGTGGTTTAAGAATCCTGGAACCCGACTGAATTGGCCTTAAGGTCGTATCGCGTCTTCATCCGGTCACTGGTGGCCAACATCTGCGTTCGGGCTAAATGAATTACATTCAGTTAAAGAATTAAGAAATGATAATCGCAGCTTAAGACCCAATCAAACTATTTTACCTGCAGACAAAAGCAATGCAACAGTGATTTTGAATAAAAATGACTATGATGACAAAATTATGAACATACCATTAATCAAGGACAGTACACTAAACTAAACAAAGACCCGACAAGTTCAGAGAAACCAAATATACCGTTTACTCTACAGTCACAAACATGAATTTACAGACCAACGGACGCAAAACTCTCACCCACATTATACTGCCATTCTGCACACTTCTTGGCTTACCAAAATTCATAAACCCAACTCCCTTTGAGACCAATTGTCAGTTCCATAAATTCTCCATGTAATGAACTTTGTCTAGGGTTTGCTATTATTCCCAGGTGGCCTTACAGGTAATTCAATTTCTCATCTTAAAAACAGTGGATTTCTTAGCGAAAAATTGTCTCATAGTACTGAGCCCATAACATTTACACTAGCAAGTTTTGACATAGTTTCTAGCTACCAATCGTTCCATCGTGGCTAAAACACTGGGTGCCCCTTTCATTTTGAGTGACAAGTTTGGTTCGACTGTCTGGCCCCCAACGGTGTTCCACCTAGAATTTCGTATTTTGCTGTAAATTTATCTATCCACCTGGCCAGTTGTCCTTCCGGTGTCTTCACAGTAGTCATTTGAGTGCGGCATGGTTCGGATTAAGAAATGACGACCATAGAGTTTGTGGAAATGGTGTACTGCCCTTATTATTCCCAAGAAAAGTTCTTTTCTGGTGACGCAATAACGGTTTCGAGAATCCACAGCTGTAGTACTCGATCACCCTCTCTTCACCATTCACGGCCCCCAAACCTGTGTTGCTAGCGTTGGTGTCTAAAATGATATCTTCGACTGTGTAGGAAAGCTAGTAGAACTGGAACATAGTAATGCCTTCATTATCTGAATGTATGCCAAAACCATGGGACTTTCTACCGATTTATTAGACAATGGTGCAAATCCCTCAACAATGTTAGGAACAGAGGCCCAAGAAGGTTTTCAAGACTGGCCAATCACGGATCTATCTTGTCCTCGTTTGCGGATTCTGCCTCCGATGCGTCATAATCAAACTTCTTTTTGAACAAAACACTTCTTGTTGAGTACAGGTTGGCGTTATTATTCTGGACATAAGGCTTCTCGTCGAATGTTGATCATGACTAAATGTCGTGAGGTATCTAAGCAATGTTAATCAGTTAGCCTCTCAAAACATACATAAAAAGGGCGACCTTTGAACTGTATAGTGGAGAAACACGGTCTTTTTGAGGGGAAGCGTATAGTAATATATTGCATATAGTCCGTGGGTTCAATTTAAAATTATAAAACTAATATTCACTTTCACTTTTCTAGAACTTTATTTACATCAAATTATACAGATCAGCTGATTCACAATCACAATACGATATACGCTCGTCGTCCTTTCTAACTAACTGCTGCGAGGATTAAAATCAGCGTCGAATTCTCTAGTATAATCCAGTGTCAATTTTACAGTTGTCGAGTTATGATCGAGATAAGTTTTTCTCCCGTCCGAACCTTCTAGCTTGTTTTTTTATTTCCCAGCGATCGTTGTCGTACTGAAATGAAACAGGGTCGGCTTTGGTAAAATTCGTAACAATATAATAGGGGTAGGCTGCCTGTAATTTATAAATATTCTTATTGCTTTTGTCAGAAACTAATTTAGATATTTTCAAGACCTTTTTTGATTTCCTCTATACGCAACCTGAGGATGCGCTGTGTAAAGTTGGTGGACCCTCACTGAATAGTTTTTTTTTATTTTTTTGTTATTTATTTAATTTTTTTTACTATTTTTTAGTTTTATATGAATCAGTTGCTCTTTAAAGTGTTGGAAGCCAGTACGTGGATACTTATTATTTCATTCCTTCGTTCGTGGATATCATTATTTCCGATCTCTAAAGCATATGTTCAAAGTAATTACCCTCCGCAAAAAACGAAAGTAATAAAAAATAGTAGAAATTAAATTTTTTTATTGCAAATAACGATTGGCCTTGAGAAGTCACTTAGATCATAAGGTCAAATACATATCTGAATGTAAAATTTTCCGCTCGTTCTGATTCCGGAACCAAAAATAGAGGTTTCCATTAAAAAAATTGACCTTGAAACGACCTTTGGGTCGACATGGTCACCACTGAATTTTTAAATCAATACTGAACGACTTTTGTCCGGAACGTTTTCTAGGAAAATGCGATCATAGGAAGTTACAGGAGGGGCACCGGTACTTTTGTTACACTCTGTATAATAAAACTTAAGAGTCGATAAGGCAAAGAGTCAGAGAAGCAAACAGTGAACTATAGAGATAAATGATAAAGGAGAAAATAAACTATTAAAACACAATAAGACTAGGACGTAAAGAGAATGGTAGACAAAGAAACAAAGAGATACCAGATAAAAGTGAAACTGTCAAATATTCAATTTAAAATTTTCATTCCATTGAAAACGAGGACTTATTTAGACCTTGAAATGATTAGATTTTTAAATATATGGTTTTGTTATCCATGTATGATATTATTTTCCCAAAAAACAAAAATAAAATAAAAGAGAAATATTCGTTAAATATTATTTATTTCGTTATTTTTTGAAAAAATGGTCTCTAGTCTAACTGACATTCTTACTCACACTGTCGAAAAAATTTCTAATGTATTCTTCGCTGCTATATTTTTTATTCATAGTTTCATTATTCTTTTTCCTGAATTACTCACCACTCGTGGCAATAAATTTTTTCCTTATGAATAATTTATGTTACACTTCATATTATGATAACAAAATCACAAAGGATACATCTTGTTGAACAAGTTATATTTTAATTTCCGCCTGTCGGTAAATTAATTACATCGATCAATCTATGTCGACGTAAACACCGCAAAACGCAACTATTAATAAATAATTACCACTATCTTTGCGAACGAAAGAAAAAAACTTAATTGCCGTCTATTCCTAATCAGTATCAATATCCTAATCCGAATGGGGGATTCACATAATATACTCTCGTTATCAAAATGCACGCTACAGAAACAACTCGTACAGTCAGTGCAGTGGCAGCCGTAAATTCGAAAGATACTCGATAAACTTAACAAATTGACGTTATCGCTAGCATTTTTCCCAGTTTATTGCCAATTAGGAGTACTGCGGTATGCAATTACACCATTTCATTAAAAATATAATTACTTTTTAATTCAGTATCGTCGCCTCGTATAGATAAAGGCCATAATTCAAACTGCAGTTAATAGGAATTCATTTATCTGGCTGTTAGATCCAATTATTTCAATAAGTGGGTAAAATCCTGTTTTTTTACATTGAATATTTCTAATAAGTAAATAGTATTATGTGGCATTAAAACGATATAGAGAAAACTCAAAATTATTAGGTTTTGAGGAGTTATTCTCTGAGATGTAATATTTTTAACCAATTTCCAAAAAAGAGGAGGTAATCAATTTGTCTGCAACTTTTTTTTATGTATGACGAGCGATTATTCAAAAACGGCTTGGGCAATTTTGATGATTTAAATTGCATTATATTAAGGAATATTACAGAAAAGTCCCATATAATTCTATACAGCATGAGATTTACGGTTTTCCAGTAAATCAGAAAACAAGTAGATAAAGGACTAGATTTCAGTGAATTTCAAGGAAACTTCACTGTTTTCTTTAAAACCGCTCAAGAAATTTGAATATTATAAATTATTCTACAAATATACGTTCCAACTTGATTCAGTATATTTTTCTATAATATAATACTTACCATTTTTCTGCGAACGGAAAAATATATGCAAAAAACTGTAAACATCATGGAAAATGTCAAATTTTCATCATACATATCTAGTTTAAATGTCGTACAGGGTGTTTGTAATGGTTTTCATTTTGATTCGTTAGAAGAAGTTTCTTTTAGAGACAAGGTCAAGTTAGGGGGCTTATAGTCGCGTGAAATGGCAAGAATGTTCCATTAGTTTATAGAAACGAAAATTTGTTATGTCGGCGAACTCTTCTATATGGTATACGGTTGTAGTGTGGTGTGCGGTGCATACATGTGATATTAGGTGGTACATAAGTATATACAGGATGGTTGAAATATAAGTTGGAATTGAATTAGTTATACAGGGTGGTTCTAAAAATATTGTATTCGGTGGCACATAATGCTTATACAAGGTGTTTGAAGTAAGGAGGGGGGGTTAAAATTATTGTTATTATTCAAAAATTTTTATATATGAGCATAAGCAGTTAGGATATTTTATTTAATTACACAGGTCAACATTTGATCTAAGCAGGAACACGGCATGCTGCATAACGTACTACGGGTTTTTCGGGTCGCTGATTACTATGAGGGGTTGGTTGACCTTCATCAGGTCACGATCAAGGGCATTTTAAGGTCAAATCGAGAGAGTTCTACCATAAATCTGAAAAAATGCTTAGTTATCTGTTTGAAAGCTCTGAGTCCAAATCGGTAGTTTCTTTGACTGCGCTTTTTCCCAGAGGTCATTTAAAGTCATTTAAAGGTCAAATCCAGAGAGTCCGAATCCGTAGTTTGTTTGACCATGTGCTTTTTCCCAGAGGTTATTTGAAGGTCATTTGAAGGTCAAATCTAAAGAGTTCTACCAAAAAATCTAAAAATAAAGCTACCTTATGTTTTTGAAGTCTCTGAGTCCGAATCCGTGGTTTGTTTGACCTTGCGCTTTTTCCCAGAGGTCATTTGAAGGTCATTTGAACATCTAATAGAGTGAGTTCTACCAAAAAATGTGAAAAAATACATGCTTATCTTTCTGAGGTCTCTGAGTCCGAATCCGTAGTTTTTTTGACCTTGCAATTTTTCTCAGAGGTCATTTGAATGTCAAATCGGGAGAATTCTACAAAAAATTCAGAAAAAACTGTGAGGTTGCACCCAGTGCACCTCCACGTGGTGACGGTGGGCAACGGAGTTGTTTCACTAGCGGCTTTCATGCCGTCATGACAACCCTACAGAAAAAAAAGTTCGAGGCAATGTTTCAGAAACCCAGAATCGGCGGCTGGTCAGGTTGGGAAAGGGGGCCCGCAGGCGTCATCATCATGCGACCGTAGCTCTAAGTTAGTGGGACATTTAGCTAATGTAGAGTCCAATGCGACAAGTCAAAGTCTTTACAAACAGTGTCCAAGGCGAGGGTTAAGTGACCTTACCTAAAGTGGCCGGGATCATAACATTGCTTTAACTGGCTTGGATACGCTAAAACAAATTACGAAGTCGGACTCAGGGACCTCAGAAACATAGGCATGACTTTTTTCAGATTTTTTAGAAGAACTCTTGCGATTTGTCCATCAAATGACTTTCAAATGACTTTCAAATTACTCTGAGACAAAGCGCAAGGTCAAACAAATCACGAATACAGACTCAGAGACCTCAAAAACATAAGCATGCATTTTTCCTGATTTTTTGATAGAACTCTCTCGATTTGAGCTTCAAATGCCCTTGACCCTGACGTGGTGAGGGTTAACCAACCCTCTCATCGTAATCAGTGACCCAAAAAACCCCTAGCATCCCATACGGCATGTCGTATTCTCCCTTAGTTCAAATGTTGACCTGTGTTATAGGACGTAGGACGGGGTATAATTATAGACATGGGTTCAAAAATTTTTAGAAGCAGTTGCATATGCCAGGTGGTTCAAATAAAGGGTAGAGTAAAATTAGTCATAAACTGTGGTTCAAAAAGGTGAATTTTATTATATAGGGTAGACCATGAGGAGTTGCATTCAAGGAATAATAGACAAATGGTTCGAAGTAAAATTATTGGTATACAGGAATAATTTAAACAATAGAAAAATAGAGTCAATAGTCTGGAGGGGATTTATACTTATACAGGGCTGTTTTAAAGACATCAGGACCTTTGTAATTTTGTGTTGAGTTGAATTACAGTTGTACAGGGTGATTCAGGAAATGATAGACCAATAACTTAAATAGGCGGACCAATACACAGAAGCATATACAGTGTCAATGCAATAGAGAGTGAATTAGAGTTATTATTAGTTGTTTATAGAAAGTGGTCCAAATAATAATACAAATAAAAAGTTCAAATATATTTAGAAAATATAGACAAAGAATAAAAATTATAGAGGGAGAAAGAGAGAAGGAGAAAAAGAGAGAGAGATAAGATAAGATAATACGCTAAAAATTTCAATTGAGATGTACTTTATATCAGATAAAAGAGAAGATATGTATGTCCAAAAATAGTGATTGATTGCACACGGTTTCTAAACGGTTTTTAATATAATTCCGTTCTTCTTTAAATATAAATTATGATATCTAATATACAAAATATTTTTTACAAACTCAAACAAATAAATTTGGGCAATCATAAACTCAGAAAAAATACTAATAAAGATCATATGCCTTTTTTCGTCTTCCAACAAAACAATTTAGTTCAGAAACGCAGGGTCCTTGATCTGCAATTCTTTTAAAATCAATGAAATTAATAAAATACCTTAATCTGCTTGTGTGTAATAAAGAAACGGAGAAGTATATTGATTGCTTTTTAATGCTGTGCTGATATTTTAGACAGTAATCACTAAGGTCTTTTATTAAGATAATTTTGTACAGTGAGGTCCTAACGTAATAGATAAATTCATTTTCCACATAATTGTAAATGTAAATGAAAAATCCATAACAGGTGAAATTTTATATACGAAATTAAACTTGCTAAAAAAATATTCACCTGTCCATTCAACTCCCTAGTGGTAATAACCACCCCTAAACAATATAATTGAAATGGGGTAGCGTGTGAAACAGCCTTTAAAATGGTTTTCAGTTCTCTATTCAGCAATATAAGAAATTTTGATTTTCGGATGCTGGTAATAAGAATGTCTTTCAATTTCGATCTCTAAGGTTTGGAACAGTTTCAAAATTCTTGTGTTATTTTAATCACCTTAGAATGGGACCAATCAGGATACTTCTTATTAAATATTCTGCATACCTCAGAATACGCTCTTGTTTTATCACCCACTCTTATTTATATATAAATATTCAAAGGAAAAACGGATCGGTACTATTTTCTCCTCTGTCCCTCAATCGATTTGCTTTATTATTGTTTTGTTTATTAGCTAGGGATGACCATCAGTGCAGAATGCTAAAATTAATTTATAATATTGGTGCACTTATTAAATAATAAAATAATAAAAAATCATTATTTACATACATACTGTCAATGCCAACCAGTGCCGCCAGATTGGTTGGCGAGAAAATCATAAGATGGGTTGACTCCAATGTGAAAGACCAACTAAATAAAATGTAAAATTAAAAGTTTTGGTCCTTCGCTAAAGTTACATTACTTAGTCATGCTATGGAAATAGAACCGACGAAAAATTATAAAACATAATAATCGCCGTTTATTGGGCGCTCGCAAGTTTCCAGTTTGCAACTTTCATTGCATTGTAAATATGGTTTGGCTAACTAAAATCAGAATTATGTTACACCTGATCAATTTATTTCTGATAATATCTTATTAATTATAACCTTATACTTTTAATTTAGAGTCTTTTTATTTTTGTCCGATAACTTTCATATAATTTAATTCAGATTATAAAAAATAGTGAAATTCACGATAAATAGGTAGGTCTGGCAACACTGAATTCATAGCTATCTGCAGTAAATTTGATTTAAATTTTCACGTTCAATTACAAAGGGTTTTTCAAGGTTTCTATTTGAATTCACAGAAAAAAATGTCCAAAAACAGGTGTATTTAACTAATATTAATTAACAGGAGGTGGTTCGTATTTCTTTATATTTTCAACATTAAACAGAAATCGTCATGGGTTACTAGGTAGGTAAGTGTGTTTTAATTCACAGTAATGAATATACACTGAATCTTGCGATATTTGAAATTTTGTATATTGAAAATC
This sequence comes from Octodonta nipae, assembly GCA_034190945.1. Classification (NCBI taxonomy): domain Eukaryota; kingdom Metazoa; phylum Arthropoda; class Insecta; order Coleoptera; family Chrysomelidae; genus Octodonta; species Octodonta nipae. Next base: position 22,191,389 of record CM067223.1, read on the forward strand.
ATACTGAAAATTAATGTTTTCTGACAATTTGGGTATCTTAGTTAAATTATTTTGCATTACATGGTCCCATTGTTGCAAAGTTCTGACTGTTAAAACCAAGGGACTAAGTTTTACTTATATAGAAAATATCATTGACATTTTAAAGATTTGTTTGAATATAAAAAATGTGCCTACCCATTTATTAGGTTAAGTTAGGTACATTTATTCTTGGGTAAAATATATTTTTATTCGACATGTTTTTTGTTTAAAATCTTAAATTGCTGGATTTAAAATTTGCAACCTAATAATGTTAAAACAAATTAGATTCAAAACACTACCGCAACAGAAATCACTCCGTAATTATATATGCTCGGTTGGTTTTCAAATTATAAACACGGCATTGACTGGGTAACCAACCCTCTTTCAGAACATGCGATAAACATCTTTTACTGTTCAGTGTTTGGAGTTGCCTATAGTTCAACAGAAAAATATTTAGTGTTGTAATTTGTAAATTATAGATCAGTACTGAGTTTTCGGACAATTAGTACTAAATTTGGTAGAAAAGAATTTTTGTAATTTTTTGTTGTGATTATAATTCTGTCATTAATACAAAGCAAATTTCACAAACGGCCGAAGGTGTTGTGCAACAAATCATCAATCAGCGGACAATAGAAATAACACTAAAGATTAGAGTTTTCACTGGATTGTTTGTCATCTCTGTATCGCCAAATTAGTTTTTACAAAAATATGAATTTTACAAAGATAGTGGAAGAGCTTATTTTGTGAGTGAATCGTGATTGAACAACAAACAAATTTCTTCAACTTGTTTCACTAATGTCAAATAAGATATTTAAAAAAAATCCACCAGTGACAAAGCAGATGGATAACAAGACAACTTTTCCGCCATTCGTTTTCATTGTGAATTATCCGCATTGTTTTTACAGCAGAGACGATAATGAATGAGCCTCGGTCAATATTTAACCGACCTGTTAAAATATTGACACTCGCAACGAAACTAATATTTTCAATATTCTTTAAGGCACTTTTCCTCTTCATTGAGCCGCAAAATCAAAGGCCCCACCGCACCGACTGTTCAAACAAGTTTTCTACACATCTCAATTAGTAGGAGATGTGTCAACAGGCTAAGTGAAAATGTACACAAATAAGGTAACGTTGTGTGCTATTGTTTTAGAGATAAGTGATCATTAATATTGCAAACACATTATGGAAAATTTATTTAAATTTTGAATTTAAATAAGAAAAATTCTTTCTCTCATTTGGCAGACTAAAATAACTTCTTTTTTAAGTCTAAAACCTTTTGTTAAGAATTCATTTGTTTATAAATAACTCTAGTTTTGTTTGTTGGTTGATTTTTTCTACTCTTCTTGACAATTGTATGATCTGGTGAAGTGATTTTTGAAGCGTAAGCTTCTTAACGGAGGCACACACTGACACTTATAAAAATATATGAGTATGGAAATGAAATTTAAAAATTTAAATTGCATTTGTTTCCACACTTTGTTCCGACCGACACCACACTTGTTCGATCTTCAAATACTCATAAAACTTAGTTTTCTGTTTAAGGAGCAGGGATCAGTTTATATATTAAAAATCTCTTTGTTTATAGAAAATCAGTAAATTATAGTAAATAAACAAATATAACATCCAATTAATATATAATACCAGCACAATATTTGCTTTGTGTTCTAATAGACATTTCAATTTTCTGTTTGCGATATTTTAGAGACTTGACAGCACAAAAAGGCAAGTTTATAGATGGTAGAGACAAGGAACTTATATGGAGGATTAAACTGAAAAAGTGTCCAGGTGAAAGCCTTAAATAACAAGTTTAAAAAGTGACCACTATGCCGCTGGTGTAGAGGTTATGATGTGAATTGCTAAATATAAAATAATATTAATTTTAAGTCACCGGTTTTATCATTTTTCAATCAAGGTATGTAATATATATATTTTCTCCTAAATCTAAAAACTTTTGTTGTGCTGTTTAAAACACACTCTCTTGTTTCATCAGCGCCGCCCTAATTTGAGCATTTTTTTAATATGTATTGGATTAAAATATATTACAACAGCTATTTTTTAAGTATAATCTGGACACGTATTATATATACTAGTGGTCGCCCTGTGGTCGAAATTCGACCCTATTTCATGATTGTAAAAAGTATATTTTTATAAGAAACAGAGTTGTGGAGAAATTGGAGAAGTAGATGTAATGACCAAAATTGTTCACTCATACTGACAAATCTAATGCAATAAAAAAAAATGTAATCAAATATCGGTATTAGAAATATTTTTGACAAATGAATGACCCGCCAAATTTTTGACTGGAACCATTCCTGGCAAAATATTCGATATAATAATTGGAAGATTGTTCTTTGCAACCTAAATGTTTTCGTCATTTGCCGTTTCAATCAAGTTTAGGAATATTAAAGAAATGAGAGGACCAACAACCCTAGAAGATATTCAATACATTCTCTAGTGTCCGTTGTCTGACAATTTTTTACACAACACCTTCGGGAAGGTTGTGAAAATAATATATTAATCAAATAATTAAATTCACATTAAAAACAGAATATTTAATATGAAAGTTACTTCAACGCGTCCTTAAAATCGATCCTGATCTACTACATTGACTATTTTAACACTAAACACTAATAACGCTTGTATGGCACTTCCAGAAGTACATTCTCTTAGAATAACGATCGCTCCATATATAATTACTCAATGTTTGGAGTTTTGACCATTTGGCGACAGCAGCACTGTCAGTTGTTTGGCGTTGACAATATGGATGTAAATAATGAATTTTTATTATATTTTATTTATTGACTGAACCAATATTATAAATTAATATTAGCATTCTGCACTGAAGGTCGTCAGTAGCTCCTAAACAACTCAAAAATGAAGAAAATCGGTTGAGAGACAGAGGAGAAAATGGTACTTAATCGTTTTGTCTTTGTCTATTAATATATACTAGTGGTCGCCCAGTGGTCGAAATTCGACCCTATTTCATGAAATTGTAAAAGTTATATTTTTATGAGAAACAGAGTTGTGGAGAAACCGGAGCAGTAGATGTAATGACCAAAATTGTTCACTCATACTGACAAATCTATTGCAATAAAAAAAATGTAATCAAAAATCGGTATTCGAAATATTTTTGACAAATAAATGACCCCTCAAATTTTTGGCTGAAACCGCTCCTGGGAAAATATTCGATATCATAATTAGAAGATTGTTCTTTGCAACCTATAAGTTTTCGGCATTTGCGGTTTCAACCAAGTTCAGGAATATTAAAGAAAAGAGAGGACCAACAACCCTAGCGAACTTAAATATTTAATATATTCTCTATTGTCCACTATCTGACAATTTTTTACACAACACCTTAGGGAAAGTGATAATAATATATTAATCAAATACTTAAATTCACATTAAAAACAGAATATCTAATATGAAAATTACTGCAACGCGTCAGAAAAATCAATACTGATCTACTAGGTTGACTATTTTACCACTAACCACTAACAAAGCTTGTATGCCACTTTCAGAAGTACATGCTCTGAGAATATAACAGCATCTAACGATCGCTCCCTCCATAAATAATTACTCAATGTTTTAAGTTTTGAGTATGGACGTAAATAATGAATTTTTATTATATTTTATTTAATGAATGAACCAATATTATAAATTAATATTAGCATTCTGCATTGAAGGTCGTCAGTAGCTACTAAACAAAACCTAACCGTTTTGTCTTTCCTATTTATATATAGATGTTGATACTAAATGGACACACTGTACTTATCTTTACCGTCCTCGTTTCCAGTAATAGATCTAATTTCGAAATCCCCCAAGGAATTAATTTATCGTCCTCATAAAAGAACTTAAAACATTTTATTATCCGATTTTAGATTTGGGGGCTTTGTTCCTAAACAAAAACAACACAATAAATTTGCCATTATCATGAACCCGCAAGTTATTTATGATGCTAAAACAGACCTCATATTTGCATGATCTATTTTAGCATTCTATTCACAGACGCAACATAATAAAAAATAAAATTCGTTCGAGAATGACACAATATGAATTATATGGAACACCAGACGTCTGTTATTTCCTCCATAAATACTAAATAGTTTACGTTCCCGGATTTCTCGCATCTGATTCGGTTCTCGTATTATTTACAAGCGAAAAACTAAAAATAAAGTCTTGTGTTACTATATATAAATGTGGAGCAGGCTCAGTGCAACGCACACCAAAAAAATACTACCTAATGAAATCAGAGGTAAATCTTTGAAACGCAACAATGCCAAAGTAAATGCATTCGACGCTATTAGAAAAACGTTCTTTCTAGTCAGTCAGTGAAATGAACAATTCTTTTAATTTCATCCAATAGTATAGTGAAAATTCAAATTTGTTGTAAACCAACCAATAAGGTGTTCAACGCTATGCTATGCATGAATGCATGACAGAAATGTAGCTAATCCAGTCCAAAGCATAGCTTAAAGAACTGAAGATATGCTTCTGTATTTAAACAATTGAAACATTTTTAAGCGACTGTTTGCCCATTAGACTTTTCTCTCCACTATTTTCTGTCACAGATAAGTATTAAATAATTTGGTGATTCGCTTGATTTTTATCACAATACACATGTATTTAATTTTCTAATTTGGCCCCCAAAAAGTAACATTAGAGTTTTATTTTACTAATAAACTTTCAGAGATGCCTCTTATAATCTACTTTCTGTAGATTGGAAGAAAAACGGCAAAATAGGTCAAAATTTAAATTATACATTATTAAACCTGTTATTCAAATTATTTAAAAATATAAATAAAATATATTTTTCAAATTTTAACTAGTTTAGTTTCTAAAGTGGGAATTAAGTCGATGTTTAATATTTTTGTTAATATCGTTTATACAAATGATTTAAAATTATGATATATTTGTAATTCACATAATGAACCTTTTATCTGATATATTACATGATGCGTTTGAAAATGAAATTTTTATTTTCCATTTAATTGTATAATTTGTCCCTAAAATTATTATGGGGGTTTTCTAATAATTTATTTTCCGTTAAATCCTATTATTTGGAGGCCAAATAATAGAATTAGGGATTTTTTTCATATTTTTCTTATAAACAAAAAAAATGAGGTCTTAGAGTTTGGGGAATAACGGGGAGAATGGGTAATTTTTTTCAAACATTTTTTAATATATTTTAAAATATTCATTCTAAAAAAATTAAAAAAATATATTTGTATTCGTCATAATGAGCCCTGGGATTTGATATATTACATGATCCATTAGAAACAATTATAATTTTTTATTTTCCATTTAATTCTATAATTTGCCCTCCAAAATGAATCTTAGGGGTTTCTTCTTATTTTTCCAGTAAAGTTCAGGTGAGGGGCTATACTTCCAGTTTTTCAAAATTTTTCAGCTTATGTTTCGGAGATAAGGGGGGAATGGGTAAATTATTTTATATTTTTGTTAATATCTTTTAATTAATTTATTTTATAAATATGGAAAAAATATATTTGTTTTCTTCATCATGAGCCCTTTTATTTGATATATAACATGCTGGGTTAGAAATAATTTTAGTTTTATATTTTCCATCTAATTCTATAATTTGCCCCCCAAAAAAATATTAGGGGTTTTTTCTTAGTTTTCCAGTAAAGTTCAGGTGAGGGGCTATAGCTCCATTTTTTTTCAAAATTTTCCAGCTTATGGTTTCGGAGATAAGGGGGGGGAATGGGTAATTTTTTTATATTTTTGTTAATATCTTTTGATTAATTTATTTTAAAAATATGAAAAAAACATATTTGTTTTCGTCGTAATGAGCCCTTTCATTTGATATATAACATGATAGGTTTGAAACAATTTTAATTTCATATTTTCCATTTAATTCTGTAATTGCCCCCCCAAAATTAAAAGTAGCGGTTTCTCCTTATTTTTCTAGTAAACTTCAGGTCAGAACCTATAAATCTATATTTTTTCAATGGGTACATTTTGGTATATTTTCGTTAATATCTTTTTAAATATATTTTTAAATATGATAAAAATAAATTTGTGTTCCTCAGAATGAGACCTTTAATTTGATATATTACATGATGCGTTTGAAAAAAAATTTATTTTTAAATTTTTATTTAATTCTACAATTTGCCCCCCAAAATTAATATTAATCGTTTCTCCTTAATTTTCCTGTAAAGTTCGGGCAACGCTCTATATTTCCTATTTTTTTCAAAATTTTAGTCTCAGTAGTTTCGGAGATCAAGGGGGGAACGGTCGATTTTTTTAGTTAGTATTTAGTTTAGTTAGTACCCCTAAAATCTATATTTTTTCTTTTGCGATATGTACTCCTGATCGGGTCACCAAACTATACACTGATACCAAATTTCAACCTCTTCCGTCCAGTAGTTTAGGAGAAAATTGCTGTGATGTGATAGAGGCAGAAATCCTGAGTGATATTATAAGTGTATCCGTATATTGTATATACGGGACCCTAAAAATGTTGGAAGTATAGTACCGGCAGTTTCGAAAAATTGCCCGAATTACAGGTTGTCTCTTGCAGAAAGTCTTTCTCACATATTTTCTAAACGAAAAAGATATTTACAACATGATCAACCAGTCTACGTGTGTCCAAACTTATCTGTTGTAGAGACGTTTCAACTCCAAACCTGGAATCGTTGTCAATTACTAAGTGTTTTAGTTTTGCGTTATTTCTTGGATGCTCGAATTTTATCATGACAGTTGTTTACAATCTTTCCATTAGGTCTAAGACACCATATAGATATTATGGAAAGATGGGGTGGAAATTAGTTCGAATCATTTATCAAAGAATAAAGCTGAGTCAGTAAAAACATCAATCTAAGTACTAAAACATAGTACACTAGGACGTCGAATTTTATATTGACAGTTGTATAGAATCTTTCCATTAGATCTAAGGAACTATATAGACATGCTTTAAAAAATGGTAAAAGGGGTAAGGTGTATATTAATTGACAAAAAATCATCTGTTAGACAGATCACAACAGGTTAAAGTAGGTCAAGAATATAGCGATAAAAAAACCATTAGAACAGGGATGCCACAGGGGACCATCTTGGGCACTACATTTTTCCTTATATTTATAAACGACCTTCTAAACTATAACAAGTGTAACATTTTATCATGCTGATGACACCGTGTTGCAGTGCGAAGGTAAATCATGGCAGGAAGTCTGGCAAATTGCTCAACAGGCACTCAATGATGTTAAGATCTGGCTTGACAGTAACCATTTAAGCCTAAATATAACTAAATCAAACATTTCATTTGCACCTAACGTGTCGGCACTAAGGGAAAATTTGGGGCCCCTGATGATTGAAGGAACACAAGAAAATGTAGCCAGAACTAACCACATAAAATATCTTGGGGTAATCATTAATCAACATCTTAAGTGGGTTATGCACATTGACTACGTATCCAACAGAATAAAAAAACTTACTTATAAATTCTATATGTTGCGTAACATAGTCAACAAAAATAACTTGCTAATAGTTTAAAACAGTCTAGTGAAATCCATACTAAACTATGGAATTACCATTTAGGGTTCTACTTATAAAACAAATTTATCAAAATTACAGATTACACAGAATTATATCCTAAGAACAATGTTTAAATTAAAAAGTTGTAACAGCGTAAAAATTATTTTTATACATGAATCTCTTTTAAATATTAGAATTGTTTATATGCATTGTGCTTTAAGTTTATACACAAACATACAGGTTTAAAAAAAATTAGTCACCCTGATTCTACCAGAAGCAAATTACTAGAAATGTATTCTTACAACCGTTACTCCAAAGCTGTGTATCAAAAAAGTATATATTTTAATGAAATTAATTTATATAATGTACTTCCTCGTGAATTCAAAAATCTTTCTTTTTATAAATTTAAATGTAAGCGCAAAAAATATATTATTTCAAATTATATCATCTAAAACTTGCCTAAAAAATGACTAACTTTCTAAGTTCTGTATTTTGCTTCCTATTGCACTATGTTTCTCTTTTTCTCCCTTAATTATGGGATCATTGGGTAATTTTGTATATTTGTTTAAGAAGTGCTACTTGGTTTAATATGTATAGGACACAATACAAGTGTTAATACTTAGGTGTCTTCTATTAAAACATTCTCTTCTCTCTCTATGTAAAACATTTCGTGACTTTTACAAATAAACAAATAAACAAAAAAAAATCTACGGCTCTTGCCTGAAAAGAAATACCGAAACAAATATTAATAAACAATTTTAACTATTTTCTATTATAAGATAAAGATTACTGTATAGACATCCTTTAATATATATTTTTTAATAATATAACATATAGTAATAATCATAATTTTTAAGAGAACATTAAAATGTAAGACTAAACAATTGTAAACTAATTTGTAAACTAAACTAAACTAAACAAACAATAAACAAACAAGTTAAAAGGTAGGGCGGAAATTTGTTCAAATCATTTAGGGACAAATAAAGCCGAGAGGTTAAAAATGTACAAACAAAGTACTAAAACAAAATACTGTAGGACGTCGAATTTTATCATGACAGTGGTTAAGAATCCTTCCATTAGATCTAAGGAACTCAATAGAAATTATTGAAAGGTTTAACAGAAATTGGTTCAAATCATTTAGCAACAAATAAATCCGAGACAGAAAAAAGGATCAATTAAGTACTAAAATAAAGTAAACTAGGATGTCGAATTTTATCATGAAAGTTTTAGAATCTTTCCATTAGATCTAAGGAACCATATAGACATTATTGAAAGGTGGGGCGGACATTTCTTCAAATGATTTAGCAACAAATAAAGCCGAGAGAGTAAAATTATCAAACAAAGTACTAAAACACAATCCTGTAGGATGTCGAATTTTATTATGGCAGTCGTTTAGAATCTTACCATTAGATATAAGGAACCATATAGACATTATTGAAATGTGGGTCGGAAATTGCGTTACTGAGAGTTCTACTTTTTGCTTGGTTATAAATAGCTCTTTCCAACACAGATCATCCACCTTGCTTCCTTAAGCTTCCTCAATCTTGAATTTTCTTCTTTCAACAAGATTAAAGTATTGTCCAGTTTAACTCTAAGGCGAACCCAATACGTTTAATATTTATCACGATATTAGAATTGTTATAAGAGCACGAAGCTTATATTTGTTTTGTAAATGTAGCATTGTAGCATACTACACACCGATCACATTTCCCAATTTACATCCTGGTTATATATCGTCTATCTTGCTTTATTGCGCGAATAAATAAGCCAGAAACATAGGATGTAGCCCACTTAAGCAAATTCGTTAACAAGATCTGTATAAGTACTCTACCTGTAGGTAATATAAGCTTGGTGCACATATCCCCAACCAAATATCTGGATAAATATTGACCGTGTAGGGTGCCCCAATGGCTACCTGCGCTGCTTGATATAACTTTGATTTGTCCACGTGTCTCCCAAAAATGTTGTATTGTTGTAAATATATGTATGGACACAGGAACAAGGTTCACTGTACACGTAATTATTGAAATTTTGGTCTACGTTGAACAGTTTTGCATGTTTAAGAACAAAATTTTGTTTGGAGTTTGTCCTTGGTTGTGTGATCATAAACATAAGGGTGAGACTTGAAGGCCACATGACTTAATGTAGAAGGAACATCCGTACATCATTTGAGAGATGTGGACAAATCAACCTCGAGATATACAATAATAGAATACAGTTCATAACATTCATAGAGGTTCAGCCGATTTCTAGAAATTAGTGAATTTAAATGGGAATAATATTAAAAGTTTTTTAGATTTTCTTGAAAAGTGGTATGTTAAATTCATAGAAATTTCATAAAACCATTTCAAAATCTACTGGGAAAACTGTGGAACCGTTGGTGTGTCACAGATGTATAAATAAAATTTTTACGCTAACATCAAACCGTTATTTTTACACTCAAAAATAACGATTTGGTGTTAATGTATAAAATTGTATATACATCAAGATCTACCACAATAAACAAACTTCTTCAAACGAGGTGGTACGTTGGGCGTTTTAGGGGAACAAAGCATGTTAGAGATTTAAAAATCTGGATTTGGTTGCTCATTTTCACTTAAATAGTTTCAACAGCCCGCCAATTTTGGTGCTGCCGGAAGTTGACAATAACTTTATCAATGTCTCAGTGCTTCTCGCGAAATAACACCACAGTTTAAAGAAAAAAAAATTGCTGTATATTCCAAACATGTAAATTAAAATATTTGACAATGTCCTCTAAGTCCTTAAACGCTTTGGTTACTGCAGTCCCATGGCTGATTACTAGTTGTTTTCTGAATGATACTTGTTACATATTTTTCGGGATCTGATCTAGACTCCGAAACGTTTGGAATATACAGCTTTTTTTTCTTTAAACTGTGGTGTTATTTTCCAAGAAGCACTTAGACATTGAAAAATATGCCACAAGTATCATTCAGAAAACAACTAGAAATCAGCCATGGGACTGCAGTAACCAAAGCGTTTAGGGACTTAGAGGACATTGTCAAATATTTAAATTTACATTTCAGAATTGTGCCTTTTTAATCCGGAGTTTCTTAACCATTGACAACTGGGTCTGGTCTAGACCCCGAAACGTTTGGAATAACAGCAATTTTTTTCTTTAAACTGTGGTGTTATTTCGCGAGAAGCACTTAGACATTAATAAAGTTATGGTCAACTTCCGGCAGCACCAAAATTGGCGGGCTGTTGAAACTATTTAAGTAAAACATTGAAAAATATGCCACAACAGTATATTTTTTAAGATGAATTCATATATAACTGAAAACTGCAATGTAAGTTTCATAACCATTTTGTTTGTCTAAGGCTATGATATTGAGATTTTATGATAAAAATGAGTTGAGCTCATACTGTATTAAAATTTACATTCTTAATATGTATAGAGCATTAAGAAAAAAAACTTAAATTTGACAATTTCACAAAAGAATAACTTCATTTTGTCCAATGTTATTTTTATGCGATCCGTTTGAATCTTTCCTATTTCCTAATCACATACGTCAAAATTGGCTTAATTGTGCCACTGACAGCTTTTGAAAATTTAAAAATCAAACTAAAGCAATTCCGTCGATTAATTTATGATGCAAAAAGGAACGTCCCCAAAACCTATTAATGAATATTCCAATTCAATTAAATTAATTTATTTTGAATGTATGGAGAATTCAGAAAAATATTGACAGAAAATAAGTTACGATTATATACAGTGAGGTCCTAAAGTAAACGGGTAATAGTAGGTACTGAAATAGGTCAATTTTGAAAATAGAATCTACACTTTTTGAATAAAATTATTCACCTGCCACTTCAATCCCCTATGGGTAAATAACCACCTCTAAAAAAATTTAATGAAAAACAATGATAGCCTATGATACCGTCTTTGAAAGGGTTGTCAATTCTCTTTTCAGCAATATACGATTTTTGATTTTTGGATGTGGATACTCAAGGAAAAAGTAGCCCTCGAGTCAAATGCAGGTCACAATTTTCTAGTCTACTCGTTATCTTTTTACAAAAAAAGTAAAATGATATTGGAGGTGTATTTAAAATTATCTTTTGGTGACATTTAATTTTATTTTAAATTTATTTTAGTTATATAGACGTCATTAGTAATTTTTAATAAGTTATCGTTTATTTGGGAATTTCTAATTATTAAATTATTTCTAATGAGCTTTTCTTAAACCCAAAGAATTGAGATACTAACATTAACTGGAAATGGTGATAAAACAAAAACGCACCCTGAGGTATAGAGAATGATTAATGAGAAGTATCCTGACCGCTAACATTTTCCAGTTCACGGTGAGTAGAACAGAACAAAATTACGTCAATTTGGAACCCAAACCTGGGAGATCAAAATTGAATAGCAAAAAAATTGGATATATTGTGGAATGATGAGGAAACCCACATAAACCTATAAGAGAAGAAGCAGATGATAATGATGAAAGTAAAACATTTATTATGAGAATTTTGGAAAACAGAAATACCATCCATGTAAAATTAAACTTGATCAGGAACTTAATGCCGATGATCCTAATCACAATTTAGAAATTTGTGAACTGCTTATGGATAGATGCCTACAAAGTTTGGGCTAGAATAAATAACAGACGAATTGCAACGTATTTTTTTTGTGGGACATTAATTGAGGCGAGTTACTTGGATTTTTTAACAAAATTTTTTAATATCTGAATTAAGGATACCTATTTTCAACACTGCAGATATTAATATTAAAATATGTTTCAACAAGATATAGCTTATGTAGCAGCAGTACGAGATTAACTTAAGCAACTTCTTCCGCATCGATGACGAAATCAATCTGACTCTATCGAATTGTTTTTTTTTGGGGGGTATTTGAAATCAAAAATCTACAAGAGGAAACTAACTATTATTGATGATTTAAAATACTGAATAATTAAGCGCAGAGATTTTGTTAAGAGTTGTCGAAGAATGCATACTGCCTACTTTTTTGTCAATACATGAACTGTGACAGGTTTGAGCATATGACTTGAACTGTAATTATTGTAAATATTGTTAGATAGTTCCGCGAGGGGGTCGAATATTTTATTCAAAAACTGTGTAGTTTCATATATAAAAAATGAGATTGTTCATATACATTCACATTTACATAGAAAATTAATGTATCCGTTTCATTAGGTCTTTACTGAATTTAATCTTCCATATAAATAAAATAACGAACCTTTTATCTTTCAATAAACAAAACTTTTAACATTATTTTCTTAAAAAGTATTCTGCCTTACTTCCAAATTCGGATTTTCAAGTCTCTAACATCTTTACTTTCCCTAAAAACCTAACGACAACCTCTTTTGAAGAAACCTGTATGTTAAACTACCCAAAAAGGTAAAGACTTTTTCAAGATGTTGGTTAACATTATGGAAGGTTGAGTAAAAGGAGGACACACTCTGTGTAAGAAAAAGTGTCCACAAAATGGTTTCAATTTGGATGAGCCACTGGTACCCACCGGGTAATTTGTTCGTAGAAATCAGTTTTGTACGAACAAACCTACGTGAATAAAATTAGGTTAATGTGAAGAATTCACATCCAAAAAATGCAAATTTAACCATCACAGTTCAACAACCAGATTTATATTTAACATTTATAAAGCTTTAAGTCAATGAAATACATAGATAAAAATAACTTGCAAGCAAAATTTTATTTGCACATTTTTTTAGGATTCAAGATAAATATCCTACATAAATTAAACTCTGCAGAACCCATTATTACATAATTACTAAGTTGATTATGGCATTGTCCACCAACTCGAGAACTTCAATAAACTTCTGAAGATATTTTCCCAGGGGCATTCACCAGGCGTACCTTTGGAAATATTTAAAATACAACTACAGCTGAAAGATGTCAAAAAAGTCATTTAATAGTAGCTAATGGAGCTTTTTGTCCAACTAGACAAGTATAAATATAAGGAAAACCAATGTGTGAAAATGATAGAATCCTTGAAAAAGAAACTATTCTAGACTAAAATGCCTGTAAAATTTGTTTCATAATGATAACATAAGAGATAATTTAATTATAGCAGTTTGTTCAATGATGAAAAGAATTGTTAATTACCTTTTATCCAGAGAGAGGTGAATAAGGAAGTAGAAACACCAACTTTGTAAAGGGACACATTTGAAAATAAGTATGTAATATGAACACAAGAATGTAAAAATAGATAATTTTTATTTACATCAATTCACCAACAACTATTTGTTAACAAATATAAAAATGTTATCAATATACATTTTTTTTGCATTCTTTAACTATTCCAAAAAGTTTTATAAACATATTTTTTTTAATTTTTTTAACATAGATTCAAATTTTCGCTTTCTATTAATTAACAAATAAATTATAGAACCTTTTTAAGTAACAGTAAAGTAAAAGCCTAACTAATTCACCGATATAGTGTAACCTATAAATTCAAATATTTGAATTTCCACCATTTTTATAATTTTAAGTAATTCTATAGCTTAAATGTAATAAACTAAATAAATAATAATTGAAAATACTTACACTTAGGCCTGGAGCTCGTCTATTTAGATATAGTATATTTGTTAGAAAATTTTATATTTATTCACATGTAAACAGATACTATTTCTATGCCACTTCACACTTAAAACACAGCGTCTATTTTCCTCGTTTATCACGGGCCGCCTCACATGTAAAAATCGAGAATTACTTTCCGCTTCTTTCTCGAAGCGATCTTCTATGTAAACTGTATTCAACTATAGCTTGTTATACGTGTTGACCTCCCGACACTACAGTTTTCACAATTATAGACACCCTCTGTGTCTTTATTCCTGTATAATTACAGAGAGCCAAAATTGCAGCGGCTACTTAATTTGCGTCCAGATAATTAAACCAAAGAAATATAATAATTCTTGGTTTATCCCGCTGCTCCCTTCATCCCCCTTATCTTTCCCCCTTGTAACACCACCCATATTTAGTGTCAATCAAAATCTAATATGGACGGCGAGGCAGCCGACTTTATCTGTCCCTGTGTAAAATCATATTCGTCTAAAAGGAATCTGTATAACCACCAAAGAAAATACTGCAGACTACTAAATACCGTAGAAGAGGAGAAAAAATTTCCATGCAGCCTATGCGGAAAGAAATTTCAAACATTCATTGGGGTGAGACAACATCTTGCCAAATCTCACCCTATTGAGTACAATAGAGAGATGGAAGAAGAGGCGTCTAGACCAAACCTATGGTCTGCACAAGAGGTCTTGGATATGGTACACGCAGAATTGAGATATACTGGTCGAGCAATCAATAAACATCTTACAGAAATCTTTCCACAACGATCACTGAAAACCATAAAAAGCAAGCGGCTAAGAAAATCATACCAGGACCTCTTTACCCTAATTAAAACAGATATTGAAGAAGTGGAAGGTTCCGTTGCTAACTATAAAATCAATGAGTTTCATAAAAAGTTAAAAGTGGGGCACACACTTATTAATTTATATCACAATTAACACAATATACACTCATATCACTTGCAGAGATTACAAAAAACGGAGACAACGATTTACAAAAAGAAGTTCACATAACAGATTTTCTACATTATATTTACGATTTCGAATAATTACATCATTCTCACTTTTTCAGCCACTGCACTTCTAAATGTAGGATTTGTGCATTTCAATCCGTTGACAATTTCTAACTTCCTAACATACCCTGTCGTCACACCTGCGCCATTCTGGCCAATTCTTGGACTTCTTATTTGAAAACGTCCGCTGGACACTTTTTCAGTATTATTCCCATATAAGTTTGTCCTCCTTCATCCAACCCTCCATAGTTAACATACATAAAAATATACATGACAAACGAGGCGTGCTTTTTATCGAAGCAGGTTAAAAATAATGTTTCCTCTTGTGTTCATTGGAAGGAGCATATTTTGTGAGCAAATTATAAAATTTAATTTCTGTAAAAATTTTGTGGTAAATCTGAGAATACGAAATCAGTGAAGCATCACATACAGGGTGTAAATGGTATGACTGCAAATATTGAAAAAAGTCAAAAACCCTTTTTTACAGTTACAAACCAGACAATAATGCATTAAGAATGCTCGTGAAATGTAGCAACAAAACAACGTTACTCATTAATCACTTTAACATTGACAAACTACTTTTAATCATTAAAAACTAATGGGAACTACACCGCAAACTGACTGGAAAGATATTGCAACATCGCTATAACTCAAACGTGGATTCCAACTAATATAACGTGGGTATTCGTAGTTTTCGTATTCTGTATGTTACGTTTACATTCTAAAGGCTAGTTTGCAAGTGTGCAGTTTTCATGAAACGTGTGTTATGGTAAAAATGGCAGATTTTTACAAGAAGTAGAATAAAGCGTGCAAATTGGTGCAGTTTTTCTGTCGTAAATAACAACGGGGTTTATTTATAGGGTACTGACATTAGTCTAACCGAAAGATTTAGCGTCAACAAATGTGTTCAATAATTAAACAATCAAAGTAGATCCTTTTGCATTATATTGTATCGAGTTATTTTTAAGTAATATGTTAATAGCTTTTTTTCGTTCTGTCTTTTAACAACAGTTCGCGAATTTCAATTAACAATTATAATTACTGAATATAAACTACAGGTCCACATTTTTTGGTGGCTAACGTTATTTCTTAGGTAATTTATATAATAATTCAGAACGCGATGATGCCGCATTGACAATAATTTATCAGTTTTTATTTGAAATGGTATATTGTATCTCCACTTAAAATATACGCACTCAAAGTATTTACACATAAATAATGTGCAAATTTTGAATTTGACAACAAAAGTTTACACAACCACTCCCAAAACGTAATAACATAATAAAAGTTCAAAACATTTAAATTGAGAAAGTGTTTATTTTCCCCAAATCCTGTTCATCTTGTACGAGAGCTCAAAAATGTCCAGAGGAAAAAGTATAACATGCGAAGTATTTAATTTGCCTAATAACAAAATATTCGTTAGCACATAAATTTAATCGAGTTTACGTTTCCACGGCATTATTATACCATCTCGAATTGTTGGATGAATGCCTTAATTAAAAAGAAATATGCCGACATATATTACAATAACATCAGCAGTAAATTACGGAGCTATGCGCCTTCCTTGCACAGGCTGCGGCCGTCAGGCGGTTTTCTTTGTCCCGAGTAACCTACAATTTCACAATCCTTCTTAGTTATTTTAATATCACGATTTGCTGTTGTTTGCTGTTATATGCTTTTATAATTGTTCTCATTTTTTATCTACCTGTATGTGCGGTATAAAAATCATTTATTTTTATTGAATTATTACCATCATCCTATGAAAATTCTTCGTTGTAGCTTAATTGAAAGAATTTTGAAGGTATACATAATACTTCTTGAAAGCGTAAATCTGTGAGATTATTAGCCAAAATTTCTTCTCTGTGGTAAGTTAAAGCTAAGTGGAGATTAGATTAGAATCAAACTTACTTTCCATCATCTTTTCCTTTATTCTGTCTGATTATTTGTTTTTTTCTCTCCAAACTTCTTCTTTGAAACTGATAAGTATTTCAAATTCCTAATGAATATCCGGGTAATTTCAAAAAATTGCCCCTGTTATTGGTTTTCTCTTACAGAAAGTCTTCCTAGTAGATCTTGCGGAAGTAAGACTCTCCACAATATGATCATTCAGTCTTCTGTGTACAGCAGTACTATCTTGTTTAAATATAATTTCCAAATTTCCGAATTCATCTGGATCATCTTTTAGAATTCCAAGATTTACAGGCTCGATTGCATTTTCTAACATATCCAGATATATCTGGCCGATTACATTCACTATTTCTGGAAATTAGTATGTTTTTCCCTAAGATGTACGGATTTGTGTCACTCTAATTCCGTATATTTTGTGTATTCACATTTGCATTGAGGGAAAAAGTACTTTCAACACCCAAACAAATGGTTTTTGTGTAGAGTTGGTTTCGATTAATTTTAATTGTCATAATCTCAAAGACTTTGAGCCTTTTGTCGGGGTGTTTTTTTGTTAATACTCTATGTACTGTACTTTTACACACTTCAAAGTAGGTATTGTCAAAACCTTTGAAATGAACCATAACTGCCATAAGGTCCGACATAAAATTAGTGCCCAAAGTGACAATGATTTGTTACTGCTCGTCGTGTGTTATCACTAGTACAGCAATTTATTACTGTTTATTTTCTCCCTGCAAACTTCATTAGTGTAAGTAGAACCGTTCAAAAGTTACGTGTAGAGAATACTTTTGACTGGAACTCTATATATATTCATCTAGTGAAATATTGTTAAAAAGATCTTATACAAAGTCCGCAAATGGATTTGTAAATGATACCGTAACCGAATAATTTCTGGAATATCTCTCTCTCTCTCTCTCTCTCTCTCTCTCTCTATTCAACTGCTTCAAACATTTTTTTGAAGCCTTCTGTATAACTGTAATTATACTCCGTCCAATAACGCAAATATCCACTCTATATAACTATAGTTTTGCTCCACTCTTATTTCAACTACCTTGTATAGGCAACTACTTACGTGCCACCCAATACAATATTTTCCACATTATACTTCAACTATCCTATCTATGCAAGTGCTTATGTACCACCTAATATCACGTGCACGCACGCACACACCTACAACCGTATACCATATAGAAAAGATCGCCTGCATAATAAATTTTCGTTTCGATAAACTAATGGAATATTTTCTGCCATTTCACGCGACTATTATCCCCGCAACTTAACTTCGTCTCTAAAAGAAACTGACTTCAAAAGAATCAAAATGAAAATACTAGATAAAAAAATGCCGACGAATTGATAACCTCCTCCTTTTTGGAAGTCAGTTAAAAAGAATGGAAAACTACTATCACATCATTAATAACAGCTAAGCTAAAACGGTTTTTAAAATATCTATTGTGATTTATTCTTACTTACAAAACCGTTTAAGGCAGCTCCAAATTCCGAGAATGGTTTGTACAGTATACAGTTGTTTTTATAGTTATATATGTTATATCACACTTCAATTAATTAACTTTTTAAAAAAGATTTTTTTATTAAAACAAATACAATTATAACTTTGAAATAAAAATGAAAAATAACAATGTAACTGACAAAAGTTCTGAGTAATAATGAATGAAGACTAAGTGAAATTCTACAATTTATAACATTTATAATGATGAATCAGCACTGTCGACACGGCGATTCTCACGGATGCTCGGTGGTACTGTAACGTGATACTCCACGTGTCGCTGACTCAGCTGGGAACGACGAAATATAGTTGCTACACAAGTTCACACAAAGTTCGTGTTATAAACTTATATAACAACTTCCATCCATTTGAAAAAGTTGTAGGCTGTGAAGCTTTCCTCTGGAGTTACTGTTTGCTGGACATGGTAGTGATGCTGGTTCGCTAGTAGGGTCAGGTTTAGTGAACTTACTCAACTTTTTCCGGATTGCTGTGGCGGTGAGCAGGAGAACAACAATTATTGCTAACATGATTGCACTAATTGTGAACAAGGAGGTGTGCTTTTCCAGGAATGGTTGGTTCATCAGTTGATCCAATTCTCTCGAGTACTGGCTGAGTTTGTGATTGGCAATGTTAAGGTCTCGGACATCTAGTTCCTGTAGTTTTAGGGGTTCGATACTGGGAAGTTGACTGACGGTAGGCATGTCGTCGCAGCAGTTGTAGGGGATATTTACTGGATGATATTTGAGTGTGATGCTATTTTTGGTGGTCCGTCTGGCGTGGACCCTGGTATTGCCGATAAAGGCGTTGCAGTGGGGTTGAATTTCCATTAGTGAATTCGTCGATACGGTTATTGTGACAACATCTTCTCCCTTGCATTTGATGGTGATGGGCAAAGGTCTGGAGATGGAGATCAACCAGAGGTTTATGTTGATCTCTTGGATATTATAATCTTCTGCATATAATATCGAAGTTTTGCAGGTTGCGGGAAGTGTGGTTGGTTGTCTGAGAAGTTGTGCTTCGCAGATGGCATCTTTGTCTATTGAATGTGGAATTGACTTGGAACAAATTTTATGCTGTGTGTTTAATGGCTTGCAGTCACTCAGGTCTTCGAAGGATGTATATAATAACGAATCGTCATCTCTCGCGATAAATTTCGTTTTTATTGAAAGTATGTGATGAAACCCTGTTCGATCATCCAAAATTGGGATAGGATAAAGGTGATAAAGAGTGTAAATCTCAGGATCAACTAAAGGAATTTTGAGAACAAAAATGATTTTAGTGTTGATTTGAAATGCTTCCAATTCTATCAAATCGATGTATTGAGCAACATTTGAACTGTAAATAGGAAGTGGTAAATTATTTTCATGGAGTGACTGAGAAATTTTTTGAAGGGAATCGACCAAATCTATTGGGCTTATAATCGAACTATGTAAAATTTTTAAGCGGGCGAAAGAGACTGCAGTTAAAACATCGTTTAGAGTGTTTTCGATAAATATATAGCTCTCCATTAGGCTTTCACACAGATCTAGGATATTGATTTGGAATTCATGAAAGTCAAGATCGTTCGAAATGTATAGAAGTGACTGTCTTATTTTTTCGATATTATTTGAGAATAGTTTCTCTTCCGATTGAAATTTTTGTAGGGTGTTGTTAAGGCTTGTAATGACTGAAGTAGTTACGGATATTTGTTTTTTTACTAATTCTTGAGTTTGGTGTTGGTCTTTAGTGATTTTGGTTATACAATCATTTATGTATTCACCATCTGCCGCATCTAAGTTTCCTGAAATGGCTTTCCAAACTGAGCCCAGTCCGTTAATAAGTCCGCGTTTTCTTCTGTTAGTAGTATAAGTTTGAGTGTCAGCGAAAATGTCTGTATATTTGGAGTTAACGGATTTTGAAATTTGTTTCAAGAGGCTCACGTGTGTCTGTACTTTTGGTTTAAATGATTTTGTGTTAGTTGTGTTTTCATTAATAGTTTCTAGAATTCGATTTAGTATAGCGTCATTAGTTGAAATAGCATCTCTGAAAGGGTTGAGGTCTTTGAAGACAAGAAGTGTCCATTTGTCGTTTGAAATTTTAAGTGTGCCTTCTTCATGGAAGAAAACTCCTATTGTATTGTTAACGGGTGTAAGAGAATATTGTTGGAGGTTCACGACTGAAAACAGTCCACAGAATCTGAAAAGAAGGGATTCATTCAAAATATGGTTTTAGTCTGTCAAAGTTAATTTTACTAATTTGGTTAGTCTGTAAGTTTATAACTGTGGCAGAGTTTTTTCTAATCGCGGTGATTTCAAAAGGTCCATTGAATTTGTTTTCAGATTTGCTTTTAATCTGAGACTCTTTTACGTAAACTTTGTCGCCTACTTTGTATTCTGGTTGGTTAGTCGAAACATGTTTGTCAAATCTAACTTTAGATTTTTGTTTTTGTTGGTCGGTTTTTGCGCGGGCAAGTCTATAATAGTAGTTCATTCTGTTGTTAAGGTCCCTAACATATTGGAAATGAGTTTTTCCTGATCGTATATTGTTTCGGAGGGTCTACTAGAAGTGTGCCCAAAGATGAGTTCGTAGGGCGTGAAACCAGTAGTCTTGTTTTTAGTGTTGTTGTAGCAGATAACTGCGTAAGGGAGGACGTTGAATGGATGTTCGTCCGGATGTTCAGATGTATTTGCCCTTATCATTTCCGCTAAAGTCGCGTGAAACCTTTCGATAGAACCATTTGATTCGGGATGGTGGACACTTGAAAAGGATAGTTTTATGTCATATAGTTCGCACAGGTCCCTTATGAGAGTGTTATCAAATTCACGTCCATAATCACAATGGATGCGAAGAGGTGTACCGTAATGTTGGAAGAATATTAGGAGGGTGTTTACTACAGTTTTAGCTGTTTTGTCACCAATTGGGTAAGCCTGAGTAAATTTGGTGAGTTCATCCCTAATAGTCAGTGCGTAGTTTCTGGTTGGATATTCGAAAATATCAATGTTGATACGTTCGAAGGGCGTTTTTGGTGTTTCAGTTATGACAAAAGGAGCACTTAAGTTTTTTCTACAGAACTTTACCTTTTGGCAAGTTTCGCAGGACTTAATAAATTGCTCTACACTTTTGATTAGTCCAGTCCAATTATACTTTTCTTTTATGCGTCGGATGGTTTCGTTAATTCCACGATGAAGGTTATTTTTGCCGCAGTGGTACTGTTGCAGTATAACAGGAATTTCGTCTTGTGAAGGAGTTATCACAATATTTTGACAAATTTTTAGTTTTACGTCTTTGTCTGCAAGTATAAAGGATAGTGTTTCAAGAATCGGTAGTTCTACGTTTTTCAATACAAAAAGTTTCGGATTCGTCGAACTGGTCTTGGTTATTATAGAGGATGTTGAAAAGATGGGCAACAACTGTTCCAGGATCAAAGGGTAAAGGGACAATTAGATATTTTCTATGCCTTACAGTTTTGCTGGCTAGAACGTTTAGAGTGTCAGTAGTGAAGTTTGGGTCTTCTTCGAAAATGTCTTCGATGATTTTGTCATGCAAGTCATTGAGTTTATTTTGCCAGAAGAAAGTGACTATTCGTTTGTGAGATTTGTCTAGAAGTTGGGCGTTAGAGATTTCTATTTTTGAATAGTCGATTATCGACTCGGTTTTATACAATTGAACAAATCTATTAAATTCTGTTGTCATGCGTTCGTCATGATCATCGCGTTCTTGATCGTTGTCGGAGTCGTCGGAGTTATCGTGACTAGTACCTGGATCGGGTTGTTTTGGGTCGGTTTCGTTATTTGCGAAGATTTTTATCTTTGAAAGAAAGTCGGTGCATTGTTTGAAGTGATTAATTTTGATACGGGAAAGAGCGTCTGCGTTCAAGTTTACCTTGCCGGGCTTGTATTCGATTTTGTAGTTATACTCCTCTAGTTTGAGGCGCCATCTGGCTAGACGACTGCCAGGGTCTTTGATCGAAAAGAGCCAAGTAAGCGGACGGTGATCACACAGGAGTGTAAACTTTCTCCCAAAAAGATACGGTCTGTAGTGCTTGACCGCCCAAACAATGGCTAGCAGTTCCCGTTCGATAGTGGAATATCGAGTTTCTGCAGCGCAGAGTGTACGGGAAGCATATGCTATAGGAAGATCTTTTCCTACGGGGCCTTGTGAGAGAACCGCTCCAATTGCAAAAGCACTAGCATCAGTAGTGAGCAGGAATGGTTCTTCGAAATTTGGGTAGATCAAGATAGGGTCAGATACAAGGGCTTGCTTCAGTTCTTTGAAGGAAGACTTGCAATCTGCGTCGAAGATGAATTTGACGTCTTTCTGCAGGAGTTTCGTTAAGGGCTTTGAGATCTTGGCGAAATTGGGGATAAAACGTCGGTAATAACCGGCGAGACCAAGAAAAGATTTAACATCTTTAGGAGTTTGGGGTTGAGGAAAATTTTGGATGCATTCAACCTTTGAAGGGTTTGGTTTCACTCCTTCTTGGGTGATAAGATGACCTAGGTAAGCAACTTCCTTACGGAGAAACTCACACTTGTCAGGTTGAATTTTCAAGTTTGACTGTCTAAGACGCTTAAAGACTTCTGTCAAACGGGACATATGCTCATGGATGGTTGGTGAATAAACGATAATGTCATCCATGTAAACAAGGCAACGTTCATTCTGGATGCCCAGAAGAATGTTGTCCATGACCCTCTGAAAAGTAGAAGGTGCATTTTTCAAACCAAATGGCATACGAACGAATTCGTAATGGCCATTGTCAACAGAGAAACCGGTCTTGGGAATGTCTTCCTCAAGGATTTCCAACTGGTGGAACCCGGAAGCGAGATCCAGTGTCGAAAAGTATTGACACTTACCAAGTTGATCGAGGAGATCAGAAATGTTGGGCAGAGGATATTTATCGTCTACAGTTAGTTCGTTTAACTTCCTATAGTCGATAACAACTCGCCACTTTTGCTTGCCAGAAGCATCGAGTTTCTTGGGGACGACCCATACGGGGGAGGACCAAGGAGAAGAAGAGTGCCTGATTATGCCTTGATCAAGCATTTTGGCAATTTGAGTTTTCACTTCCTCCTTATGGACTTGAGGATATCTGTAAGATTTTGTGAAAAAGGGCTTGGCATTATTGGTGTCAATTGAATGTTTTACTGCGTACGTAAAAGATAAAACATCGCCTTCGAGATAGAAAATATCTTCGAATTCTAAACAGAGGTTCGTGATAAGTTCTCGCTCTTCGTCATTAAGGTGTTCTGTACGAATTTGTTCCCTGATAGTTAAGTTTCTGTCCAAGTTTAGAGAGCCTGTGTATTCTTGTGTATTTAAGTTTAGGAGAGGATGTGAATGGTCAAGGGGTTCTAAGTGAAGATCGGAAAAATTAACAGTTTTAGGCATCGCGTTCGCGTTTATTATTGAGGTCAGAAATTCTCCCTTTGAATTAACGCGTACAACTGCGTTGGGAAGTCGTACTTTGTCAATTACTTGTGTCGGTAAAATTGCGTCAGTATTAAAAAGGTCGCAATTGAGTTTGAAAATTTGTTCGGTTCTTGCTGGAATAGTTATTTGATTGTTATGAGTACGATTTGCTATTTTAGTATTGGGAGTGTCTGTCGGCTGTGTTTTAGGTTGATCGTGATCGGGGACTTTATGTAGAGGAATAGTTTTGAAGTTCGTTATTAACTGTTTTGATTTTAAGTCAACAATACATTCGTAATGCTCAAGAAAACCAAGACCTAATATTCCATCAAACTCAATATCTAGATTGTAGATAAAAACCTTATGAGGGTTACCTATGGCAAATGGAATAAGAGTTGATTCAGAAATAGGAATTTTCTCGTGCGTAATACCTTGGATTGTCACTTTTTCGGGAAATCTTTGACGAAAGTTTTTGACGGTATTTTCTTTAAAAATGGAGATACCAGCACCGGTATCAATGAGAAGTCTGAACTTTCCGGAAGCGTCGTGAATGTAAAATAAATTTTTGGAGTTGACTGTTAAAAGAGGACTTAAAGAAATGCTTGTTCCGGGAAATTCGCATTCGGGTTGAAATCTTCCAGATTCAAATTCTGGATTTGGGTTTGGACTTCGGAAATGGTAGTTGTTGAATCCGGGGGCTGATCTAGGCTCGGGAGAGTTAGAAAATCCTGGTATTCGTGACTGTTCAAAGGTGTAACGAAATTATCGTCTGGAGTTTGTTCAATTTCATAATCGACAGGATTTTGACTGAAATCGTCATAAATGTATGGGCTATTTTCAGTATTATAGCCGTAGTCGCTTACTGAATATTCTTGATAATCAGTATTCAGGTGTTCATTGAAATAATGCGTCCTTTCTGGACGATAGTGAGGGTTTGTCTGTATTACAGACGGTCGGAATTGATTTGGTTTAAACGGGGGTCTTTGGAAATTTGTCGGTCGAAATGATGGACCTT
Source organism: Octodonta nipae (assembly GCA_034190945.1). Taxonomy (NCBI): domain Eukaryota; kingdom Metazoa; phylum Arthropoda; class Insecta; order Coleoptera; family Chrysomelidae; genus Octodonta; species Octodonta nipae. Next base: position 22,216,292 of record CM067223.1, read on the forward strand.
GATGGTTGGGATTATTTGGGGGTGGATTTGGCCTCGAAGATTGATTTGGCCCTGTAAAATTAGGTCTAAAATTTTGGTTGTAAGATTGAGGGTTGTTTTGCTGTCGCAACCGACAATCTACTGCAATGTGGCCTAATCTACCACAATTTAAACATTTCGGTGGTTGAATGGGTTTTCGGACCTGAAATGTGGGTTTAGGAGGAGCAGATTTGTGAATTTTTTGCTCTTCAAAATATGACAACTGAAGTTCTCGTCTGATTCGAGAGTGTGCCTCCAGAAGATCTTTGGGATTGCTGGCACGAATTATTTGGCCTAGACGTGGTTCTAATCCGGTAAGAAGTGTATTTAGAACCATCGTATCTACAAGGGTAGTCTGAGCTTCTTTTGCTCGTTACTTAGTCCAGACGCTTTTTGAATGCATGAGTGCATTTTCGCACTCAAAACTTGGAGTCTATTATAGAACGTTAGAGGGGACTCGTTGGACAATTGTTTGAGACGTTGGAGATCGTGGATCAACGAAGACAGATCCCGAGAGTCTCCGAAATGGAGTGTTAGAAGCTGCTTAATTTCTAAATATGAAGCGGGGTTTCTCGAGTTGACTAACTGAGCCGCTTTGCCTCTAAGTTTATTTTTAATATGAATGACTAGCAGATATTTTTGCTCTGCAGTCGACATATTGTACGCACAATTACATGCGTGTATGAAGGTGGCCAAGGAGATCTGGTCGCCTTCAAATTCCGGAATAATAGAAAATATTTCCGATAACCGGTACTTCTCGGTTTCATCAGAAACTACATTATTTGTTGCTTGTGCCATTTCGATGTGTTAGAATTAAAAGTATACACAAGTTGAAAAATAATAAAAATAAAATAAAATATATGAGGGATTGTAAAATGGGTTTCAATTAAAATATAGTGTAAAAATTATTAAGCAAATGTATGTAAATGGGGTATAAACGATATTTTGGATAATAGAACGGTAGATAAAAATGAAATAATAAAATAAATATATAAAAGTAAATCAAATATATCAAATAAATATTTCAATTCAAATAATCAAATAATAAATCAACTCAAAATAGTGTATCAATATTATCAAATAAATAAAATAATCAATCAAATAAAAATCAAATTATCGAATATATCAATCAAATTAATCAAGTAAATTATTAAAACCTTAAACGTTAGACGATTCACTACTACTCACATCAACAGGAACATTGGAAGATCCGTGTTCTCCTTTTTATCGCAGTTGGGACTTCTTCCAGGTTCTTTGCTCCGTTGAGGGATAGGAATCCGCCGCTACCAGTTAGAAGTAAGCTCGTGTTCTAGTAACGTTGACGGATCCTACTGACTGCGCCAATTTGTTATATCACACTTCAATTAATTAACTTTTTAAAAAAGATTTTTTTATTAAAACAAATACAATTATAACTTTGAAATAAAAATGAAAAATAACAATGTAACTGACAAAAGTTCTGAGTAATAATGAATGAAGACTAAGTGAAATTCTACAATTTATAACATTTATAATGATGAATCAGCACTGTCGACACGGCGATTCTCACGGATGCTCGGTGGTACTGTAACGTGATACTCCACGTGACGCTGACTCAGCTGGGAACGACGAAATATAGTTGCTACACAAGTTCACACAAAGTTCGTGTTATAAACTTATATAACATATATACACATGCGGGCGAGACTCTAGAAAAAAGGAAAATTGGAACACCAGTACAACATTGACTAACGTAGCCAACCCTGTATTCTATAGCTATGCCATCTGATGCCTGGTGTAGTATTTTTTTGGAAAATGGCGTAAGGTTTGTTAGGTACTGAATATAATTGTTGGTAGAAAAGCTTCAGTAGTCGTTATTATTATTTTTTTAGTTTTATTATAGTTTTTATATTTTCTGGGTTATTTTTTTATTTCGTTAGATATTTTCTTGCTAAAATGTTTGTTCGCTACTGTTGTTTCTATTCTCGGTTTCATTAATAACTTTGTTCTTGTGCTTATCCATTGAAATGGATTGAAAAATCTCGAAAAGTTAGTATTATATATAATTCTTACTTATAATTAATTGATAAACTGTAGTTAAATAATATTTATGCTTTAATATGCTGATTATAGTTTTTCAATATTTTGTTAGTGCATTTGTGAAATAAATTGAATCAGTTACACAAATGACGTGGGAAAACATTTTGTAAAAATTTGTAAGAATTCTTACCGCAGTTGCACATTCAATTTTTACCTTACCGTACAGCTTATGTCCAAGAACATTGAGAATATTGCTAATCGTCTAATATTAAGCATAAACATAAAATCTTCACTTAATGTATTAGGCATTTCAGTAAAGAATAATACTTTATCCTCCTTATAATTAACAAATGTTTACAAAATTTGGCCAATAAGTGATTTTAAAATAGTTTAGGGAGTTTTTCATTCAAGTCAGCGCTAGAGCTTTTTTTGTCTAATAGGCCTTGCTTTTCTAATTTAAACTTTCAAATTTCTGCATTTAAAACACATATATAAGCTCTAGATATTATTTAAACTAGTGGTCGCCCAGTGGTCGAAATTCGACCCTATTTCATGAAATTGCAAAAAGTATATCTCTATATGAAACAGAGTTGTGGAGAAATCGGGGAAGTAGATGTAATGACCAAAATTGTTATCGTCATTTGCGGTTTCAATCAACTTCAGGAATATTAAAGAAACGAGAAGACCAACAACCCTAGGACAACTTAAATATTTAATACATTCTCTATTGTCCACTGTCTGACAATTTTCTACACAACACCTTCGGGAAGATTGTGGTAATAATATATTAATCAAATAATTAAATTCACATTTAAAACAGAATATTTAATATGAAAGTTACTGCAATGCGTCCGAAAAATCAATACTGATCTACTAGGTTGACTATTTCACCACTAAACACTAACAACGCTTGTATGCCACTTCCAGAAGTACATGCTCTAAGTATACAACAGCATTGGTCCCTCTGTATATAATTACTCAATGTTTTGAGTCTGGCGGCGGCGGCACATTCAGTTGTTTGGCGTTGACATTATGTTCGTAAATAATGAATTTTTATTATATTTTATTTAATGAATGAACCAATATTATAAATTAATATTATCATTCTGCACTGAAGGTCTTCAGTAGCTACTTAACAAAACAAAAATGAGGAAAATCGGTTTGAGAGACAGAGGAGAAAATGGTACCTAATTGTTTTGTCTTTGCCTATTTATATATAGATAGCATCGAAATCGTTCAACTGATAACCGATTTAATAGTGGTAGTATCAGTTGAAATATCACCCTGTATAAAAAGTTGTTTTATTAGGGGTTTTTCTAAAATTTCTATCTTTATTTGCTTAAGTTCGCTACTATTAAGGGCGATTAGATATAGTCATTGACGTGATACAAGCTTCCTTGTGCCAACGGACTGTTTATAAAAATTTAGAAGCGTATAGTGCATTACTCCTGTAAAAACAAAATCGATTAACTATTCTGTGAAATGATTTCATAACACAATCATGGTGACTCAACTCGAAGTTTGGACTATTTAATTAATTTTTAAAATTGAAATCGTGATTTATGATTTCTTATTTCAAGAAAACTATTGTCATAAATGTAATGCTTCTTATGTAAAGTAATTTATAAGGTAAAATGTAATATTCTTCTTGTTACAATGATTGGATTTTTTTGCCAAAAAAATAAAGCAAAAAAATATTGTGAAATTCTGTTGACAGTGGGATATTACTGAAATTATTATTGTTTTAGTATTATTTCTAAAGATTCTCATAATGTTAAATGTAATCATAGATAAGATAATTATTTAAGTATGGAAAAATATTAATCCCAAATTCGAATTAAGTAAAAAATTCAGAACGCATTTCGAAGAATAGCAATAAAATTTAGTTAAAACATATAAAGTCTGAAGTATAAATTATATTAAGCCAAAATTGTAGCTTGTGTAGTTTCATAATTTTCATATTAATCGTTGAATTCTCTTCACCAAATTCAAAAAAGTTAGTTAATATGTGTAATTCTGGAACAGATGTAGTAATAGCTGTAATTGTTGTTGTTATTAATTTAAATATATACCTACTAAAGTTCTCAAACGTAAAATTCTCAAAAAAGAGGTGGTGGTGTAGATATAAAAACATAATGATAAATTATGTGAATAGAAAATAACAGTTTTATTCACGAAGTAAACAACAAACAGAATTAATTGTGGAATATACTTTCTTCTTTCTTCTTCTTTTAACGGTTATATTGGAAAATAACGCTGGACTTGAGTAAAAGGCTGTATTTTCAAATAACCCGTACTATTCATTGTCAATGGCATTAATCTGAATAAAATATATATTTGTAATTGAAACCTAAATATTGGGATTTCTACATGTAGGTTTCAATTTAATTTTTTATTTATATTTTATTCAGACAGAGTTTGTGTTCAAAGCAAAAGGAGAAAACAATACACCGGCAGGTTAGGAAAAGTACAATATAATTGACACACTGTTTATAAAAACTATGAAAAACAGTTGCCCAAAGAAGCGTAAAGTGTTGCTATTGGGTATGTTTAGGGGCATAGCCTATTGCCTATATTTGAGCATGATGCACCAAACAAATCCATTTTGCATAGAGTCTTGGCTTTGAATATGACTAAGTGTATAAGACGACCAAAATGTGTATGCAAAAAAAAATCGAAGTGATGGTGGGTTATTTAGTAGCTACTCAGCTCGAAAGATAAATGCTTACAATGTATGAGTTTTAGAGGAATGACGGAGCTAGCGTACATATTTATGATATAACTGATCTCTTAAACAGTAGGAAGGAAAGCAATAATTAATAAACATAAACATAAACTTCACTGCCAAGAAACAACTCTTGCTCATCACATCTATGATCACAATTTTTATTTTGCTCCAACCCCCGCCCAAAGATTCTAGGTGAGCCCCTGCTTTAAAGTTAACGAATGAGACTCCTCAATACAAATCCAAATAGTATTGCTTAAGTCTACTGAACCAAATAGTTTGCTGATACTTAGTGTGAGACAGCTGTCACTGACTATTATCTATGAAGTGGCTTATTTAGATTGCAATTGAACATAGTCACCTAAGTAGGCAATATGTTTATATAACTTGAAATCACCCATAAGAAGGAAACACATAACTAGTTAGCAGAGGCGCAAGTGGAACCTTTGGGTAACTAGACACAGTTGATGAGGAATTAAATACCAACTTGCTTGAGTGTTTAATGATCAGAGAATTCACACACTTGAATACAATACCGTTACTACTAGCAGGTCCACTTTTAGAACGATTTTATTGACGGTTCTAAATTCGGTACTCCAAATAGGAAGTACCTCTATAATGACACAACAATTTAATCATTTTTCTACTCGTTTTGATAACAACTTCAAACGGATTATTTGTATTTGGTAACGCAAATCTTATTTATGTTAAGATAGCATAGCAGCTTAGAAAAGGAAAAATTGAAAAAACACTTTCCAATATATAGACAGCCATTTTGCTTTAATAAAGATGGTGAAATAGGGACAGGTAAAAATTAATTAGAGCTGTACCAGAGAATAGTAGATATTAAACGAATTCATGAGCACATGGTAGAGCATGAGAAAAGCAATAAATGGATGGCTGAACATCAACGAACTTTTGGGAATTATTATTAAGACAACAGTCAGTGTATTGAACCTAATAGATGCGGCAAGATCTACACGTTCATATGCTTAAATTACTCACTAGACGGTAGATGTCACCGACATATATTAGGTTCAATACGATGAGTGTTGTCTAACTATTGTGTTTTACATCCAATTATTTCACTTTGGAACTTGACGTCGAATGGAGTCAAGGCGTCAAATATCTGGGAATACACATAGACAGGAAACTCACGTGGAAGAAACATATAGGAGAGACAGTGAAGAAAGCCAACTCAAACCGATGATAGGAAGAACAAGAAGACTACAACTGAGGACGAAGAGAAACATCCTACGAAACATCAGTGAGACAATCATCACATGGGGCCAGCCATCTGGGGACCAAGCTGCAGCAACACATCAAGAAATATTAGAGAGTACAGATCAAAGCATAAGAGGAGACGGGCGCTCCATGGTACCTGAGGAACAACCAACTAAGAAGAGACCTAGAGATGACTACAATCAAGGGAGAAATAACGAAGAGAACGAAGAAAACCATAACTAGGATGGAACAGCATAGGAACCCACTGATGAGAGAGGCAGCCAACTACGATGAACATGAGAGACACAGGATGAAAAGACCACGGCAAGAAGACTGGGAATAGGATAAGAATATTAGGGAATAGGATATATGATACATTAGGTAATGAGTATCTTAGGGAATTAGCATTATATTAATATAGGGAATAAGAACGTAGGGAATTAAAATAGAGTTAGATGATAGGAGTAAGGAAATTTATGTAATTTTAGCTCTGAAGAGAGTTATGCTAAACTTAGAACTTGTCATTCAAGGAAGCATATCTGACGAAAACTCCTGGTTCGAAGCGGCGTTTAATGATATAGTTCTAAATATATATATATATATATATATATATATATACATATAATTAGTCTTAAGGAAGATACATGAGCAATTTCAAAAGCAGAGTTGGAGTTAAGGAAATATAAAATGAAAAAGAAAAATAATTACTGAAAATAGTATGTTAATTACTCCATAGCAAAAGTAAAGTAAAAAAAATCAGTTATTCCCGACAAACAAGTTAAAATCCTGTCGGAAAAAAGAGTTCGACATTAGTGGCCAGAAAACGATAAAAAAAACAGTTGCGATACTGCCCCTCCTAAATTACATTGTATGATTCAACATTAAATTTTTACTGAATGGGTAATTTGGTAATTTATAAATACGCTGGTTTAAGTCTAACACAGAAAAAGAATACACCAATTTTAATTCAATACACTGATTGTAAAAAATGCTTCTAAAATGTTTCCTGGGGTAAAACAATATTTTTAGGAATACTCTTTTCGAGGTGTCATTCCTTTGTACGCAAGACAATATATATTATATATCAATATAATACATATTGTTTCTGGTTAGGGAACCTTCATCAGTTGCGCTTCCCACAATTGAATGTCCTCTCGAACACCTCTTTATGCATTTGATGCATTTCGTTAAATTTGAAGACGCGAGATGTAAGACCGACATCTAGGACTTTCGAGAGAATCAGTACACAGAGGTTCCGAATCTGGAGCCGTTCCCTGTAATTGCTGTTCTCTCTCAACTCCTAGGACAGAATGTCACGATAAAATTTTTCAGGTTACTTCACCTGCCAGAGATATTGAATACTCTCTTCGAGGTGTCATTCCTTTGTACGCAAGACAATATATATTAAATATCAATATAATACATATTGTTTCTGGTTAGGAAACCTTCATCAGTTGCGCTTCTCACAATTGAATGTCCTCTCGAACACTTCTTTATGCATTTGATGCATTTCGTTAAATTTGAAGACGCGAGATGTAAGACCGACATCTAGGGCTTTCGAGAGAATCAGTACACAGAGGTTCCGAATCTGGAGCCGTTCCGTGTAATTGCTGTTCTCTCTCAACTCCTAAGACTGAATGCAACGATAAAATTTTTCAGGTTACTTCACCTGTCAGAGATATTGAATACTCTCTTGGAGGTGTCATTCCTTTGTACGCAAGACAATATATATTATATATCAATATAATACATATTGTGTCTTGTTAGGGAACCTTCATCAGTTGCGCTTCCCACATTTGCATGTCCTCTCGAACACTTCTAGGCATTTGGTGCATTTCGTTAAATTTGAAGACGCGAGATGTAAGACCGACATCTAGGATTTTCGAGGAATTAAACACACATGACTATTAATGTATTGTTATTTTTAAGCAAAATAAAACCTCAGTTTTGTGACAGAAAAAATCTTAAATTATAATACATTTGAGTAGTTATTTTTCTATATTATAAGAAATTTAAGTTAGATAGCGGGAAATAAAGCATCAAACTTTTAACTGTATTTTGAAACTGAGATGGACTACATCAGATGCCAATCATTTTTGGTGAGTATAGTATTAATACTGTCGATATATCGTTGAAATGAATCATGAGCCTACGACGTTAAACCATGCATTAATCAACTGATATGTGCCAATCATTTTTGACGAGAAAAGCTGAATATTTTCGGTTACGAAATCATTTTTTAAATTTCCTCTTGTTCATTTAGATTATTAACTAGTGCAGGTACATGGAAAGACAGTTTCTATAAAAAAACACCTTTGATTTATTTAAACATGTACAGGCGAAAACCTTATAATTATACTATATCATATAGAGAAAATGAAATGAGAAAAAGAAAAAACAGCACCATTGTTAACTTTCTGGACAAATGTTTATATTTTCTAGATCACACACACCCTTCACGAGCCTAGGAACTAGATTTGCCCTTCAGAAAATTTACTGATAAAGCCTTCTAGCCTCCTTGCCATCCACCCCTTGAGACTTAACTCAGGTCCTCACGCTAACGCAGTTTTCCTTCTGCATAATCGTTGTCGTCTTGTTGGGACAGCTTGGATTTGGTTTGGTTTCATTGTTTTTCCTTATTGGTACTACCGCAACTGTCTTATTTGTGTTTCGTGGCTCATTCTTTGCTATGATATAGAGCTAATTGTACCCTTCTGTGGGCGTGCACGTTCCCATCGTTTGTTTTTGTGGGTGTGTGTTCTTCTGTCTTCTATTTGCTTGGTAGGTTGGTTCCCCCCCCCGGGCCCCCTTGTTGTCTCCTGAATAAATAGAATATCATATACTTCAGATTTTACATATCTGTCTTCTATCTCTGGGCTTCTTCGTCCTCTTCTCCTTCGTTAAGGCAGAGCTGGTGGCCGTTTTTATCTGTCAATAAATCTGGGGTCATAGTCGATCAGTTGTCGTAGGTGAATGTTTGGGTGCTGTTCCAGTTTGGCGTAAGCCTCTCTGTCCCTCCTCTTCATTTCTGCAAGCACTGGTAGGTGTCGTAAATACTTGAAATTCACCCTGTTACGAACGAACCAGGGTGCATAGGTTATCCTGCCTTTGAATGGCCTGCCTGTTGCTCTTGCTGGTGTGTCCCCATACCATTGAAGCGTACGTCAGCATAGGCAAGATGACTGTCTTGATGAGAGTCAGCTTGCTTCCTCTTCCTATTAGGGGGAAAGTCTGGGACGAGCAGCCCGGACTTTGCTACGAGTCTCTTGGACATCCCTCGTGAAAGTCAACTCCTTGTCGATGATGATTCCAAGGTATTTGACTTCGTTCTTCCATGGAATTTGTCTGTCGTTGACGGTCAGGTTTCCTGTCGGAACGATCGTGCGGCTTCTCCCGTTGACGAACAGAGCTTGGGTTTTGTCCTCGTTGATGGCTAAATTCCGCTAAATCGTCAGTGGCTTGCTGCAGCCGCCTCAAGGCTGGCTCGAATCTGAAAGATTGGGATCCTATGGCGGTGTCGTCGGCGAACTGGGAAATTATACGGTCGGCTGGTCTTGGTATGTCTGCAGTGTGGATTGAAAATAGCATCGGGGACAGGACTGCTCCTTGGGGAACCCCTGCCTCGGTGATATATTTTTTTCTAAATTATCGGTGATTAGGACAATGTCATCTGCTAATTGTACTAGGCTCAGACATTATTAAGATATTTATTCTTGAATGGGTTTTAGAAAGATAGAGAGACCGTTTTTTAAATGCATTTATTTTTTATGTATGTTCAGAGATTACTCGAAACCGGCTCATGGAATTTGCATAGTTTAAACTGAATTCTGTTAGGGGGGGATCCCAAAGTGGACACATATTTTTTCAAGGACATAGCTAATACCGTTTTTTAGAAAATCGGCAAAAAGTATTTCACCGACTTTCTTATATAGTAACCTCCGATTGTAATTAAAAATAAATTGAAAATAGATTGGAATTAGATCAAAATAAATGTCAGTTAATCAAATCGAAGATGAAGGCTCTCACCTGGTCTCCTGGTCTCTATATACAGTGTGTCTTCTTAAGTTGGAAACAAAAGGAAAACTTTCTTAACAATAACATTTCGGGAAAAAAATATTTTCTACTGCATACGAGGGTTGCCAGTAAATCTGAATTTTTCTTAAACGTTATTGATAATATCTAAAATTGTCATGAAATAGAAGTAATTAGAATTAAAAACGTCACCTCATTCTGCCATATGACTATATATTCTATAATAAATATTCATTTCACTTTTTCAACTGTACACTAGATTTTAGAAAAAATAATAAATAATAATTGCTTAAAAGTGAAGTACCTCTATTTTTTATTTGTCAAATGGTGTTCAAAGTTTATTGGAATTGAAAATTACATCCAACTGTATCATGAAAAATTGTATAATTATTTTATTTTATAAAATGAAAAAAAAACTGATTCAGAATATTTTGCGGAAGAGACACTATTGAATTGATTCAACTGGAATGAAATCAAAATGTCTGATAATTAGCAGACCCAAAAAATTGAATATTCTCAAATCGCCTACCATACCTAAGTTAGAATAATATGTAAAACTTCCTTAATACATATAAATATTTAGAAAACAAGTTATTTTATTCAATAGTAAACAAAATTGGTCTAAATAATCAATTTACTTAAACGTAAAATACCCTCCTATCTTAGGCAAAATCGAAAAGGTTAATTAGATTTTAATGTTGCATCCTATTAAGCTAGTACATCATTAAAAATTGTAAAATAAATAAATTAAAAAAACTAAAACCGGCATCAAAAACGTAACTGTATATTTTTTTCAACCGATAAATACTCTCCTGAAGTTGGTGCCAAGTTAAACTGCTAACAATTTGGGAAATAGAATAATGAGTTGTAATTTGTAACTTTGCTGCTCAACTTCTTATCGACTTCAGAAAAAGTATTTAATTGTTACAGAAAAAATATATTTGTTCCTTGTTAGTTATGTTACTATTTTTTGAAGTCTGCTTTTGTTTTATTAATATATTTATGCCTCGTCGTTGGGGTTGCTGCTTCCGTGTCATTTGACTCACATACTTGCACTTTGTTATATGTGATTGATAAGTTTTAAGTTTCTGTATCATCTCGATTTTATTTAAAGGATACCTTATGAAAAAATCTACACAAACCCCTAAAATTTAATTTTTGTTTTCCAAATAAAAAATTTCGCTGTCTACCTTTATTTTGACATTAGCTGCACTTTCGTGTTTTATGGCATTTTATGCATGAAAACTTTTCATCTATTCGATTGACCGCAATAAGGAAATCACGGACAATTACTTAGTTTAATTACATTAACACTCGTGATTACCACGCTTTCGATCTAAATTAGTTGACATGTTGGTGTAAAAAAATAAGAACTTTTCTCTGATTTTCTTATTAAACCTTATGTCAATTTTTTCTTGAATGCAGTCGGTGTTTCAATATCTCGATTTAGCAATAACAAAAGCCAGAAAATCGCCCCTGGACGTTTTTTGTAGAAGATAAAATTTTGTCGGTATTTACTCCATGGGAGCCTGTCAAATTTTCATTTGTCGTAGTTAACTCTAGCATACCTTTCACCACTCTCCGAGGCTTAAATGAAGAAATCATCACAGGAAATGGGTTCGCAACTCCCAATTTATGAGAATTATCACTCAACAAAATACAAACCATTATAAACACCTCAGGTTAAACTCTTTAGGGTTCCGAATATACAATACACGAATACCCTTATAATATCACACCGGATTTCTGCCTCTATCACATCAAAGCAATTTTCTCCTTAACTACTGTACGGAAGAAGTTGAAATTTGGTATCAATGTATAGTTTGGTGACCCGATCAGGAGTACATATCGTAAAAGAAGAAATTTTGATTTTAGGGGTACTTCTGGGGGGAAAACTAAAAAAATCGACTGTTCCCCCTGATCTCCGAAACTATTGAGCCCAAAAATTTTGAAAAAAAAATAGGAAATATAGAACGTTGCCCGAACTTTACAGGAAAAATAAGGAGAAACCATTAATATTAATTACAGAATTAAATTGAAAATATAAAATTAAAATTGTTTCTAATGCATCATGTTTATATCAAATGAAAGAGCTTATTATGACGATAACAAATATATTTTTTTCAAATTTTTAAAATAAATTATTTAAAAGATATTAACATAAATATAAAAAATAGGGGTATTGCGCGCCTCACTTGAACGATACTGGAAAATTAAGGAGAAACCCATAATATTTATTTTGGGGGGGGGGAGGGCAAATTATAGAATTAAAAGGAAAATAAAAAATTAAAGTTGTTTCTAACGGATCAAGTAATATATTAGATCAAAGGGCTCATTATGACGAATACAAGTATATTTTTTTATATTTTTAAAATAAATATATTTTAAAATATATTAAAAAAATATATTTAAAAAATTACCCATTTCCCCTTTATTTCCCAAACTATAAGATCAAAATTTTTTGTTTACAGGAAAAAACGAAGAAATCCTTAATAATAATTTTGGGGGCTAAATTATGGAATTAAACGGAAAATAAAAATCTTTCATATTTATAAAATTAATTGTTTACAATATATCAACAAAAAAATATAAAAAATCTCATTTCACGCTTTATTTTCGAAACCATAATACCTAAAATTTTGTAAATAATTAGGGGTACTGGGGCTCACTTGGAATTTATAAAGAAAATTACTAAAAACCTCAATATTAATTTTGGGGAAAAATTATAGAATTAAATGGAAAATAAAAATTAAATTTTCAAACGCATCGTGTAATATATCGAATAAAACGCTCTTTATGTGAATTATAAATATATCATATTTTTAAATCATTTGTTTAATAGATATTAACAAAAATATGAAACATCGACTCTAGAAACTACACTATCTATGTGGGGAAGATAAAAGTGTATATTTTTTATAAATTTAAAACGCTTCCTTTAAATGATATTAGTGTAAATATAAGAAAATGAAAAAAATTCCCTGCTTGTCTGAAACTGCAATATTAGAATCTTAAACGTGGTACGGAACCCTTAGTATGCGAGGCCAACTCGCACTTGACCAAATTATTGTAAGTTCAAAACTCTATAATTTTAACTGTTAAACTTTTGCTTTGTACTTTAACTTATCCATGCTTTCTGCTGTATTTCTTTGTGGAAGAAAACATTCTCGAAAAACAAAGTGAATACGCCAAAGCAATCGTTATCGCATTCTTCCGTTAAAAAATTATAATTCCATTACATAAAAATTATCAACCTTCGATAGCAGCCTGAATATAATGTACAAAATACCGGAAGTATGCTTAAGTACGATATCATCGTTAATGTACACAGGTATTCATAAAAAGGTGAGTAAGCGCTAGGCGCAGAGATAAATTATATGGTATTCACACAGAGATAAGTGAATAAATAAATCGAAGCAATTATAATGTTTTCGTAGGCCTCCACTTCCTTGGGTTAAATAAATAAACCGATAAGTGCGGTTTTTGAAGTGGCTGCGATTCGGATTCACACTGTCATTATGGTTTATTTAAAGTCTCGATTGCGTTTTCAGGCTGAAAGATGTAAAGATTGAGGACTGAAACGAGATTTTCAAAAATAGCACTTCTGCTATTAGATTACGAAAACATTTCTTTTTGTTAGATCCAATCAATCACTGGCTATTTATTATACAGTATGGCCAAGATAAGAATGAGACATAAAAACAGTAGGAGTTATACAATTTGTTAAATTAGGAAATGCTAGAGCTATTTAAATAACTATTACAGAGTGTTTGCAATAGTAATATATCATCAATCGGTATGAGTACTTTTGAATTTTTTCCGATTTCATTTTCAGTTATTACTGACAACATTTTAATAGATATTCAAAAATGAAAGGACATACTTTCATAATGACCCTTTTTAGGCTGTTCTTATACAAATTTACACATTTTTAGCACTACGCGTAGCTTTGAAAACTAAGATAGTCTCAGTTTCTAGAAAACAATTTAAACTTTTTCATGGAGGTTACTTCAAGGTCAAGCAAAAAATATGCCGTGAGCACCATGGCGTTCCAGCACACAACTAGCTGACAACGCCATTGGTTGCCTAAAATTTGGGGTAAAGTCATCAACTGCAAGGTCACTACATTCTCCAGTCTTAATCCTTGCGGTCTTAGTTTATTTCACTCCAGTGTATAATTTGAAAAGCTTCGAGGTTCGTGTGCTGCAATGAACCTCGCAATATAATTAAAGTTTTTAATCAAGTGATTTACACCTTTAGTCTTAGTAAAGAATTCTGTTGGTTTTACATTTGCAAACAGAAAAAGGTTTTCACTTCGGCTGAGTGTTTTCGTTTTTGATTTATTTTTGCATGTATAATAAATGATTTCTTCGCTGGTTGTAATTTTTTGTTGTAGCAAGCAACTATCAATTAAAAATTAGAAATTAATATTAACTTCAAAAATATTTGTAGACGCGAGATGTAAATACGCCATCTAGGAGTTTCGGAGAAACTAGCACCAGAGGTTCCGAATCTGAAGCCGTTCCATGTAATTGCTGTTATCCTAATATCAACAAAATGTTACCAAACCATTACATCTATCGGCCCTCCATCTCAAAAAAATCCAAATTTTTGGAAAACAGTATCATGTAAAACCGATAATAAGTTGGCTAAATACATCAAAAATAACAAGATAAAATCAATAAACACAGGAGTCTATGAGTTATATATGCTAGTTGCCCTATTTTGTATATCAGCAAAACAGTAAGTCAAGATGATCCGATAATTCAAAAGCCTATGAGAATCAGTACCACAAATCAACATTTGCAGCATTTAGTGAAAGAAAATTACATACATAATGGGAGGGAGTGGGGTTTTAAGAGTAAAAAATGGTTTATCTCGATTTTCAGCAAAACTACAAGACCCGTGGAAAAAATTTGTATGTAATAAAAAGATCTACAATTTTTGTATTTACATTTTTTCACATATCCTCAAAATTCATGAAAAAAAAAATGTTATCTTTTACAAAAAAAATCACGAAATTTTGTGCCATTTTACTTTTTTATGTCCCAAATACACAATTTTTTTTATTTAAAATATTTATTTATTCACCTTATTTTGACTCAATATCGAAAAGCACCCTAATTCACAATCAAAAATTCTCATGTCAAAATATTTAGTTTTTAAAAAAAGGCGGTGGGCTTTTTGTTTCTTTCAAAGAAAGGAAAGAAACTCGAATCCCAAAATTAATTAGTAAGGCCCAGGCCCTTCTAGCCCCTTCCCCACTGAAATATCTTTTGATGGGCTAAATTTTACCGTTAGGTTACTTCAGGTATATAAGTATAATTTTAAAATAGCTTAAAAAACATTAAATATTATCTTATTTGGTTTTTAATTATGGTAGTATATTTCGACTTTGCATTTGAAAACATTTACCACAGTAATGTATTTTTTTGCACCATCAGAAAGTAGGGATGGGATTTCAAGGAGCAAAAAGCCTACAGACTATTTTAAAGACGCACATATTTTGACGTGAGAAGGGTGCCTTTTCGATATTAAATCTAATTAAGGTAAAAAAAAATTAAATCAAAAAAATATAGTGTTTTTTTGGGACAAAAAAGTTTTCACCAAATTTCATGAATAATTTTTTCTGTGTAAAAGATAAAAATAAAAAACCAAAAACTTGTTTTTTTAAATTTTTTACATAAATTTTGAGGTTGCGTGAAAAAAGTGTGAACACAAAAGCTGTAGATATTTTTATTACCTACACTTTACCATTTAACTTGTTTCCATGGTAATTGTAGTTTTGCAGAAAATAGAGATAAACCATTTATGCCCTTAAAACCCTACCCCTCCCACTTCCCGAACACAGATCGCCCGTAAATTATTTTTCCTTTCATTTTTGTTGTATTCTCTTCCTTTTCCAATGAGTTTCATCCTACTATTACTTCTTTCACTTTTTACCATTTTCAAAGGCTTCAGCCTTGGTCTATTGATATTCCCCAAGACTACTTCCTAGGTACATATATTCCTTGCAGTGATTGATAAAAAGATTTTCTAAACTTTTGTTTTAGAGTTTTCCGCCGAAAACTAGATGTTCAATTTAAATTGCGTTTGCTTCGAGTATTCCTCCACTAATATTTTCGTCATATATTTGATGAACTCTT
Organism: Octodonta nipae; assembly: GCA_034190945.1. Lineage (NCBI taxonomy): Eukaryota > Metazoa > Arthropoda > Insecta > Coleoptera > Chrysomelidae > Octodonta > Octodonta nipae. The sequence continues at coordinate 22,232,456 of CM067223.1, forward strand.
CACCTTTTGCTATAAGTACTTGAATGTTTGCAAACATGGCTGTTTGTATAAACACTCCTTTCCAATAATTTCTAAAAGTATTTCCATTTCAGAACACCCTTGCTTTTAATCGGGGATATTTGATTGTTTATGTTTACAATGGATATTTGTAAGTTTAAACTTAACATTTCAATTGTAACAAAGTCGTAGTGAATTGATTTTTTAAAGAACCTTGAAAATACGCTATTTTTTAATGTAGTATTAAGTTAATTCAATAATTTTGTTAGATAGCAGACGATGCCATCTTGATTATTATAGATCGATGGCCATATATTTCACCTGCTACTGCATTCTTCTTGTTGTCAGCATTTAAGACAGATACTCAGATTTCAGATTCTCTATTTATATACACCTGAGTATGTATAATTAAAATTAATCAACAGCTATAATTGCGGAATTAACAGTTTTGACCATACCCCGCACCACAAGCCCAGAAAAAATTAATTAAATGCGTTCCTATAGTCGAGATAAATGAGAATCAATTATTTATAGAACACCGTTAATTTAGTTCTCGCGCTTGTGGATCGTGGTGTGGTTTGTTATCTCTAAATGAATTCGTAACAGAGCAGCTGATGATGGTGAATGAACGATTCTTTACGACTAACAGTTGGATGGGTAATTTTTTTTAGAATCAAAATTAATTTAACAGAAGCTGCCAAAACAAAATCTTCGAAAGGATTAACTTTAATTGATAATGAAGCGGCAATATCCGCTGATTAAGGTTTTTCAAAACATGATCTATAACAGGAGAGGGCATATAATTTGTTCTACAGCATGCATTTAATTGTTTGTAGTGTGTCAAATTCGTATACAGAACAATTTCCACTTTAAAAAACAAGTTGAAGTGATATTAAGATACAAATTAAATATCTAAATGATAGATTGACAATATAATAACTCCTTGTTATATTTTTATTGCATAAATAGTAGGTACTTCTTGCTGAAAAATTGCGAGCCTTATTTACATTTAAAATCTTGTAATAGATTAAATAAATTCTAATAATGCTTTCGTTTAAATTGTTTTGATTTTAAAGAAAGATAAAGTTAATTTATATTTTTGAACATATACTTTAAATGATCTTAAAAACAGTGCTATTTCATGACGTCTCTCCCGCCACTCGAAATTGGTGAGTTCAGCGAATACAATTTGTAATGCACCAAGATTTTCAGCAGATATCTCGTCAATTTAATTACTAAGTTTTAATTTTAGCATTTTTATCCCGACCTATCCACCAAACCATTTAACCATTTAGAAAAATCAGAAATAAGTTTGATACCTAGAGATACTTTATTAAATAAACTGATTTAGAACTAAATTTAGCACTGTCGTCCCTGTCCAATATTATGTACATTAATATTTCATATGGATATCACTAGTTTGTACTAACACAATCCACTTATAAATTCTAAAGACAACTCTTTCAAATTCTTCTAATTTGAAAGCTGGTTAACTATAATTCATGATTTTTAGAATTTTTTGTGCTACCTGTATATCTAAAAACAACAAATTTTCTAATGTCAATTTTAAATGTCATAAATCAAATTTTCATTTTGCAATCTACATCAGTAAATATAAAGCCATTGACAACGAAGTCAGAATAGACTTTGAAACGTTTGGTATTCCTGCAATACACGTCGTTTTATTTCTATTGTGGTGTCATTGCCCAAAAAAACATAAAAGTAATCAAGAATATGCCACAAACAACGTTTAGAAGATAACACAATCAGGTTATTAACTCAAATTTGGGTATTGTAGTTCCGTTATGACCAGAAAAAAACCTGGAAAACTGCTTCAATACTCTGGATTAAGGGCGAGATCAGAACACGAACTAAATATATCCGTCGTTTTACAACCACCAACCAGGAAAGAATTTGCAAGTTCTGAAGATGTGGATTCAAGTCATTGGATTTAAGTGTACTAAGTTGATTTTTGTTGCTTCTTGCGTTGCATAGCAAGCTAATTTTAATGAAAAGTTGGTGTTGAAGTACTATAAATCAAAAGTCTCCATGGGTACAAACTTCGAAAGTCCTTTGGTTTCACTACACACTCCGTTTCGTCGGTTTAATATTTTTAGTGCTACCATTTGACAGCTGTTATCACATGGATTAAAAAGAATATGTTCACAAAGTCAAAAAATAAACTTTTAGGGCCTGTACATGAAAACATAAAGAGTTTTAGAGTTTGTGCCCATTAATAGTTTTAATAAAGAAGTATCACATATCAGAGTTCCAAGAAAATTAGCCAAAAATATCGTAAACAATTCTGGAGGGTACTTATTGGATGCAAAGTGTAAAATCTCAATTTTCTCCTCACTTTCTAACTGGCTTAACAGTTTCTCTGACTTTTTCTTACCGGATTAAGCTTCCCTGGCTTTTCCCTGATTTACCAGATTGTGGACGACCTGTTAAAGTATATAAGTTAAAAAGAAAAACTACTGAAGAACACTCACCCATGATCACAACATACCTAATTAATCTTAGACAAACATGGAAAATTTGTATATTTTCTTAAAAGCTTGAGGTTATATTTTAATAGTCATTACTTCTTACTGTCCAAGGCCTAAGACGTTCTACAATCCTCTCCCCAAGACAGAGTTGTTGGCCTGAATATCTATGCAGACTGCAAACAATACCTTTGAGAAGACGCTTCTTATTTCGAAATACTAGACGGACAGGAACCTGCCCCCGGAAATGACAATCCTTAAGAGATGCATTCAACAAAAAGTTGTAGACTTTGACGAGAGAAATAAGAGTACTCTTGATTAACATAAAGACCCTAAAAGAGCTCAGTTGTATCTGGCAAGAACAATCGATTAAAACATACAACCCAAATTCGAGATATATGAACAGAATTTCAATGCGGACTTAATAGAGAAATCCACAAACTATTAATGTTACTACTATTATTATTTTACGAAGTGTTTTTCCTGGCATCAAATTCTACAGTTAATCGGCAACCAATTTAAGAGGAGACTTTTATGTCACTCTTGCTGGCTACATTTCCAATCAAATCGTTGGAGCCAAACTTCCTACAAACAGACAACTTTTGAGCATCTTTTCCAAAAATCTAAGAGTTGTAAGTATTACAACGAAAGAAAGTGCAGCATTAGAGATTTAGAAGTTTCTGTTTTTGGCAATAGCATGAATACCTACTAGACGAACTGACCACTGTATTGATAAGTGCGTTAAACTATTATGATGAATAGAAATGTTTATAGAAAAATTTTTCTAGAGTTACAGACAAAGAAAAAGAAAACATATATCTTTCCAGAAGAAGAGCAAGCATGACTGTTTACCAAGCAGTTAGGAAGTGGGGTAAAATCGATCAAATTCAGGCACTTTGCGGTGACACAACAGCAAGCAACGCCGGTAGAAAAATTGTTCAATCGTTATCTGTTGTACCTTTCTTGCTGTTTTTGACTTAGTTTTGAGGAGCTGATGGATGCAACTTTTGATTCAAATATGACGCTTTGGAAAATATTTAGAGAATACGTTACTAGAAACCATTGAAAATCATCTTTATGCGCAGATTCTACATCGAGATAATTATCTAGAATTCTTAGAGTTATTTATGATCTATTTTGGCAGTAAGAGCGGGATTTCGTTTCGGCTACTGGGAGCTATAAGTCATGCTAGGTGGGTTGCGTAGGCAATTTATTTGTATTTTCTTGTTCGAGTTTACGTTCGAGCCTGGTCGCTATCATCACAAGAACTTAAAGCACATTATTAGTATTTCCTAGTAATGAGTTAAATTGTTAAATTTTCAGGACATTGATCCAGAAACAAGTAAAGCCAATGTTAAAACATTTTTAAACCATCTCTGGTACTTATTTGATGATAATGTTTCAATCAGTTTAAAAAAATATTGACCAAGTTATGCTAGAAACAAGATATAGAAGCAAACCCTCGTGACAAAAACTTTGTTTACGACTTGAATGATGCTAGTTATAAAAATCCAATTAAAAAACTGCATGTGTCAAACTAATTCAGGAATACAATAAATAACATTCTTACAAAAGATCGATTCCGAAGATCGTAAAAAGTACCCAACTTCTACTAAATCTTGTTTAGGAAAATTTATTTTTCAATGTTCATTTTTGTTTTTGGTTCTATACAAAGTGTTGTTCTAAATAAAAATGTTTTTCCCATAAAGCAAATTGTAGCTTTATTAAAAATCATAGTATTTTCAAAATTTGTACATTATTTTAAGAACTGTTCCAACTTCAAGGCATCTAGTTCATCCGAAAGCAAATTTTAGACAAATTGGGTAGGCGACTGGAAATTTTACATTTTTCAATAGGTATCACTATCATCTCGATCTGATATTTAACTCATTATTATATTCAACATTAAAATATTAATTGTTGGATTTCCTGGCCTCTATTTCCCAGAGACAATAAAAATTGGCTCAACAAAAAAAAATCGAATTATTAAATTTAATGTCTTCCTTTTTGCGTTTTTATTGTTAACAGAAAATGTTCCATCTGAGGCGATTTCGTGGTTGCATTAGTTCAACGACTCTACAATTTATTCTATTACGAATAACTTTTCTCACCTAGAGTTGTTAAATTTATAATTAGTCCATAAAGAACTAGTTTGGTAATAAATTAGTTTTTTTTGGGCATAATTGCATTTTTTTCTCACAGCTATTTAAAAATTAATTAGCTCATATTATTTTTTATGTAACGCAGCGGGAATTTAATGGATACTATTTTTTTTCTACGAATAATGATAGAGAATTTACAGCTTGATTTATGTACTTTGATAATATAAATTCATTTTAGAAAATAATTATATCTAGAATAGTTTAGTTTTTTACTGTTGTATTCGGTCGAGTGAAGCCAATAAAACTTCTGTTGGCCTGAATTTTGAATGATTTACTTCCCAGTTTAAGTAACCATAAAGTAATTTCATTTTTAAATGGGATTATTTGCCCAAAAAAAATTATTATTTTAAAGATGTTTAAATATAATTTAATAGAAAAGTTACGTTGTGAGAATTATTTATCTTATATAAACAATACTACTACTACAAAACATCAAAACTGAACAAAACCAGGTGAGTTAACAAAAAATAGTCGGCACTATTGGTTAAACTATCTTGAATTTAAAAAAAATCAATTATGTATTCCTGTTCAGCAATCTATCCCCTATCATCATGATTTTCACTAAAACTTTCTTCCCATCCATCTAACAAAAAATATATGGACCGATAAGAAAAAATCACCCCATATTTTATTTGGGAACACTCAGGTTATTAAATAAATGTAATTTTGAGATTGTTATACAATTTTAGCTTTTCTGCCCGCCCATTTGTTTATTTTTATAATAATCTATAAATATCAGATTCATTTTGGAAAAAAAAAGTTTGCTATCTTTCATCGTTCCAAAGATATGCGATTTTTTAAGAAATACTGTTCCTTGGATTATAGAGCAGCGTCTGGATAGAACGACTGATTTAAAATAATTGTATGGAGCTCGGAGCTTCAACGTGCCTACTCCTCACGTCTCGCTACAAAACTGATAAAATATTTTCAGGGTCTAAATAGAACCAGGGGTCATCTGTATTTACTCCCTAAGTTTCATTAAATAACTGAACATTTCAGGTGGTCGTAAGAACTGTGTTGGCTTTTATATATGTTTTAATTTTTAGTTGCTCAAATTCACTTGCGTTTTTTTTATGAAAATTCTCTATGACTACAAAACCAGAGTTATATATAATGTGTATATTTCAAAATATCATATTCATGTTCTTTCCAAAATCATTTGATGCCCAACATAAGCAACTTCGCAGCAAACTTTAGGTAAACTTAGTTTTATAATCCCCAGATTAATTAATTGCGAATTTTTATTGTTGACTCGAGATTATGGTTTCTGACAACTCTTAAAAGTTAACTGCAAAGATCATTGCTAGATTTGGAATAAAAATTCTTATTATCTTTCATAGTAGTGTAATGTCTTCGGTGGCACATTACATATAATATCCAAAAAAATGTATGAAATAGATGTTGCGGTTTTAGTTCAATGCTGGTTCAATGCAAGTATGTAATTTACGAAGGACCTTTAGCGGAACAATCAACAACATTGTATCGTCGTGTAAATTAAATCACCAAATAAAAGTTAATCACTACCTTTTACCTCGAAGCTCTGCAGCTGGTGTTTTCTTGGTTCTTCTTTCTTCGTGTTACATATATTGGAAACACACTGTAATCAATGACAATTAATGGTAATAGTTTTATTGAATATTTTTGTCAAATAATGTGAAAATTATCTTTCCTGCAATATACGGAAATAAGACACTGTTATGAGAAATCTAGTAAGAAAAAGGAGACATTTCCGATGTTTAACACCCTATATCTCGAAAACTAGTAATACAATTTTAACAATATTCTGCTCAGTTAAAGACTGAACATTTGTTAACGTAACAATGTTATAACGTACAAAAGTTGACGGGGAGAATTTAAAACTACAGGGTAGTATAAAGAACTACCTTTTTTCAATATGTATAGTTTTTGCAATGAGTTTAACATCCTGTTGAGTATCAAGAGACGGATCATATATCCTGTTTATTGTTTTATTAAATAGGAAAAAACAATATATGCCTTCTCTAGCTATATTTATGGCTCACACTGTATATTATATGAAGCATATCCAAGAAATTATTAGTCTAATGAGATTAATTGTGCAAAAACATCTTATGTTTTCAACATTGTAATAAAAAAAAATGATTTTTTCCAAAAGTACATGTTACGTATTTTTTAAATACCCGGTAATCCAGCAAAATTTATTGCAATTGTTTTTATGAAATATTTCTCCACTAACCGGAAATAAAACATGTCTATCATGCAAAATCTGATATTAAATATGCGGCATTTTCGATTTTTAACATCCTGTATCTCGAAAACTAGTCATAGAAGTTTGTTTGAGCCCATGGACTCTTTTCGTCATAACATCAACTTCTACAACATACCAAAATTTCAAACAATTTGACGGAAGTCGATTTTTCCATAAAAAAGGTGCCTGGTCCTTTCTATTCTAAAATATCACCTAACGAAAAACTAGAAGGATTAATTTGTAGCTAAGTATTCTGCTAATAATGAGCTAATTTCGTTTTTTTATAAAATATGATTTAACCCGTTTCTAATAATTTCCCTTTATACTCGGAATGAATTAGTGAAGTTCCGTTTATTTCATGGCCAATTGTTTGGGTTTTTTCAGTTAAAACTGGAGGGCATTTTCTGTAGCGAAACAGAGGCCACACTTCATTCGTTCTCATGCTGCAGGCGTTACATCATTTTCGTTTCAACCCAATATGGCCCTGCTATCTCTATTTGGTATTCAATTATCGATGAAATGTTTGTTGGTTTTATGTGGACAAGTTATTCTTTGAAAACAGTAAATTAGGTGGATTTCAAATTTTAGTCTTGTTTGAAATAGCTTCATATTTGCTAACTAAACTGCACTTTTTTTAGTTATGTACCTAATCAGAAATAGTCCGTTGAAGTTTGTTCTTTTTTGGGGCTATTACCTTCACATCAAAGGAAACTCATGCATGTTTTAAATACCGTAACTATCATACATAATGACAATTTACAACTATTGTTTTATAATTTCTAATTTTAATATATAATATTACAAATTATACATAATTATGTATACTCTAAGGAGTATGTCACAAAACAGAATCATCAACTATTTATCTGATACCAGTTCTTCATAAATTGTGCATTAAATAATTATTTCAGAGAATAATTATTGGGACGTGATGTTGTTATAACCACATGCAAAGGATTTCGCTAGTGGAAGTCACAAAATCAGTAGACTTAATTTAATTTTACTCAATCAGGCTTTCTATTCATTTTATAGAAACTGAAACTGGACGTTAATAAAAATTTCCTAAAAATATCAAATAAAAGAATTCTTAAATTGTGAATCTTGACTCTTCACAGAAATCACTTCAAAGTACAAATGTACATTCTGGCTAAAAAAAAACATATTTGATCTCTTCATATATTGAACTAGATGGCCCGGTCCTGGCTCGTTCGCTGTAAATCTAACCCACTCATAATCCTACAAAAAGTTGCATCAAAATCGGATTCGACTTGAAAAATATCATAGAACCCGATTGCAGCGCCACCTACTGAGTCATTGTGAATTTGAACCAACCAGGGATCCACTCAAACACCACACAGATGTTTACCACACTATCGCCATTTAGGAGTTAAACATTTCTTACTTAATGCCTACTACAGCGCCATCTATCGTGTTCAATTCTAAAGATAAACAATCCAGAAACGCATTCAGCCATCTACAAAGAGTTTCATTAAAACTTGCCAAACCGTCTAACCGTTCAAAAAAAAAATGCAAGGCCACAATCCTAGCGCCAGCTGCCAGGTTTAATTTTGAATATACAAGATCCAGGGACCCACCTAAAGACTCAAAAAGTTACATCAAAGCCCGACCAGCCAGGAGTTCAGTGACACAAGTATATAAGGATTATTTATTACTATTTACTAACGATTTGTCTATTTTATATTGTAGACTACCTTTTATATTCTTTTTGGTACTACTAAGGCTCTCCTCATCAACTAATAAATTATGACAAAAAATTCAATTCTTACCTTATAATTTCATCCATAAGTAACAGTATTCATTTTGATGAAGACAGTGACCAATTCTGTTTGAAAAACTCGGAATTATTGGCAAATAGCGCCTACGAAGAAACCCATTAATTATCAATACACTCACCAATAGACAAAAGGCATATAAATATACATGTAAATATAAGCAATATGACTATTTTTCATAAGCATGTCTAAATATGTAAATACCCAAATATGCAATCCCCCTTGGTCCTGAAAAATCTGTCGTTAGCCATTAAAATTGCTGATTTGCCCCTTCCTAAACCAAAAGCTGGGTACGCCCCTGTGCTCTACCAACTTTATTTCAAAATTTGAATACAACAATAAATTACATTTTGTGCCATTTTAATAATAAATACGTAAAGGACATGTTAAGCATTTAATTTCACAATTATAGTGATTTTCATAAAAAAAAAAACACAAAAACCAAGAACGTTCAGAAAATAATTTGAAACAATTAAACAATTAAAAAAGTATTCATAAAGGGCATCCTGAGTGTAATAAATTTTATATTGGAAAACCTCCAAGCCCCCAAAAAATACGAATAAATCAACATAAAAACTATATTCGAAAATTCCATAATTTGTAAACATACATTGTGCCTTCGTCAAAAAATACACAATGCTCCACAAAGGATACAAAACGAAAGTTAAAAGAGTTTTAGTTTAGTTAAAAGAAAGCGATTGCTATGACTTTAGTAGGACCACTGATATATCAGAACTGTTTGATCGACTTTTGGGCCAATGCACGTACAGTGTGGAACAGCCATATGGAATAAATTCGATAACGAATAAAGGTGGGCTTATAGGGAAGAATGCTTAGACACGTTGATTTGTATCATGTGACAGTGGCCAATACCAGCTTGTTTATTTTAAATGCATGCCCCTGTATATTATTTATTTTTTGGATTCTCCTAAAACTTCTAGACATAATTTATATATAATGTCCTACACTTACCTTTAACTGTTTCGGAAATATTAAGTGTTTTCAAATTTATTTCAAAAATAACATTAAAAAAAGAAAATTATTTTATTTCACAAATTCGCTAAATTACACTCAATACTTAATTCCCATTTAGCTCTTGATATTGAGATAGTAAGCAAAAACCATTCCTTTTTACTGATTTGAAGAAAAAAAAACAGTTTTTTTTATTTTTGTCAAAACTCATAGCCTTAGCATCTCGTTGTCTGCCTGTTTTCGTTAACTGTACGTAATAATATCAGAAAAATGGTTCATTTAACAGAAATGCACAAAATAACCATTCTACGAATGATTGGTTATGGAGATAACACACGGACACAAATGGAAGTTTCTCGCTTATTTCACCAATATTTTCCAAATTTGCCGCCTGTATCCCAAGGAACAATTAGCGAAATAGATAAACAGTTTCGCGAGCTTGGTCATGTACGACAGATAACAAAAGTAGCTGCCAATGCTCTAAGTGATAATACGAAATTGGATAATATGCTTCAGTTTTAAGAAAATCCACATAATTCTGGTCGAAAAGCAGCCCCAACTGTTCAACTTTAGCCATACATTTTTCGAGTATTAAAGGAAAGTGAAATACATCCCTGTAAAATGATGCAGACTCAGAAGCTCATGGAAGACGATTTCAATAGGAGAATGTATTTCTGTGAAGAAATGATGGTAAGGTTAGATAACAATGTGATCCAACTAGAAGATGTTTTGTTTTCTGAATGGAGATAAATATTTAGAACTCCTCCAAAGTAATGTCGTACCAACTTATATCCTGATCCAGTAAACCCACAAGTTCCTGCCAATACAATATGGTTTCAGCAAGATGGGGCACCGCCCCATTACAAAATCAATGTCTGGCTGTACTTGAACCAAATTTTTCCAAATCGGCGGATTAGGAGGTGCGGATCGATAGAATGACCAACATGATCTCCTGATTTAACGCTATTGGACTACTTTTTGGGGGGATATGTGAAAAGTACCGTATACAAAACTAAACCCCTAAAAAGACGAAACGCGCTTGCGATTAGGTCAGTCAAGCTTGAGACGTTGAGTAACGTTAGAAGACATTTCTATTCCAGATTAGCATGTTCCCAAGACGTTCGCAGCGAGCATTTTGAACATTTCCGACATTGACATTAATGTTTTTTTGTTTTTTTTTATATCATTAAGAAATAATCAGTATTACTTATTAGGTTTTGAGTGTAATGTAGCGAAACAGTTGAAGATAGGTACAAGACACTGTACATGAATTATGTCTAGAATTTTCAGGCTTGTATTTAAAATAAGTAAGTTGGTATTGGCCACTGCCACATGACACACCCTATATCATTTTTTGTTGAAAAAATGCGCATTTAAAAATACAAATCGACGTGTCCAAGCGTTTTTTCCAACACGCTCTCCTTTATTCGTTATCGAATTTATTCCATTTGGGTGTTCCACACTGTATAATAAATTTGCAACTAGAAGTGCCACAGGGAACTTTAATACCTATATGAATTTTCTTATAATATCCTGTATATATATCACACCTCAGTTCTCGTAGGTCAGTCACTACTGTTTTAATTTTACATTATTTTTTTCTGATAATAGCCACTGATTAAGGGCCCTGAATACATAAATATAAAATAATATTGCTACCCCTATCAATCAGAACATCATAAATTGACGTTTCTCATTATTTCTACACCATTGTATTTCCCTTTTAAATAAAATAATGAAAAGTTTTCTTAATTTGAGATAAAGACAACCTGAAAATTATGAGTTGACCCAAAAATCATTCTGAAAAACATCTAAGGCTTTAAATTTCTAGAGATCTATTCCAGTGTATATCCGGAAAAAATCAATACTGTCGAATAGATTACGGCAACACAGACTACAGAATAGAGCTGGAGTATAGAGCATCATTCACCAGGCTACAACTTAATTAAACCGCGCCATACTATCTGCCGCGAATTTAAGTTTTATTGGAGCTAATTAAACTATAACGTTTCCAATTTCATCGGAGAGATAAAGTGGAATATGTATGTATACTTTATGCTGTAAATTAACCGACATGCTCGAACAATCGCTTTAATGGTTTTTGATTTTCCGAATAAAAACGACTCCATTATTGCCGGTTTGATGAATGAACAGATTAAGTGTTTAATGTAGAGATACTGAGAGAAGAATGAGAATTTGTATTCTGATTAGAAATGATTTGAAATTTATACTTTTAAATTTTGAAAGAAACTCAGTATATTTCAAGCTTATACTACTGTTTATTAACGTGTCCAACAGTCTTTAATTATTATGTTCAATTTCTAGTGCAAGTTTTATTGGTATTGGAAAGGCAGTTAATTCACCTAAAATTGTAGAAAGTGGTCGATGTGGTAGGAGTCTACAACTGCAACCTTCTTCTTTGGTTCACATATAGAAATAGATTTCCTTTATTTTTAACCTACTTCCAAAAAGGAGAAGGTTATCAATTCGTTTTTTCTTGTATGCTCAGTGATTATTCAAAAACGGCTAAGGCAAATTTGACGATTTAAACGGCATTCTATTAAGGAAAGGTACCATATAATTCTCTGACTTGAGATTATCGGTTTTTCAGAAAATCAGAAAAAACACTAATTAAGGGACTACATTTCAGTGAATTTTAATAAATATACCCTGTTTTCTCTAAAACGGCTGAACAAATTTGAATATTTTAAACTGTATTCTACAAACATAACGTGCAAAAACACTGTAAAGATCATTGTAAATGTCAAATTTTAATTATAAATATCTAGTTTAAATGTCAAGATATGTCATGAAAGTATCGTATTTGTAACGGTTTTCATGGCAGTCAACTGAAATTGCATTAGTGTATCGAAATGATTTTTTTTAGGTGAGTGATGTTTTCTATGATATACGGTGGTAAGTGTGTGCGGGAATCGAAATTCAAGCAGCAAATGTGCCAGTTGAAATATTGGGCGAAGTAAAATTATAATTAGACAGGTGCATTTAAAAATCTTGGTAGTAAATTTGATATTGATTGGTATGTAAGCAGTTCCATATATAGGATGGTTGAATTATAAGCTGAAATAGAATTGAAGTTATACAGGGTGATTCAAATTGTGTTGAGTAGCACTTAACTAGTTGCGTATACAAGGTGGTTGAAATAAGAGTGAAGTAAAACTATAGTTATATAGAGTGGATAAAAAAACTTAAAAAATGGTTAAATAAGGATATGCAGTAAGGATATTCGAGTTATAGGGCGGAGTGTTCAAAAAATGTTAGAAGCATTTGCATATACAGGATGATTGAAGTATAAGGTGGAGTGGAATTGTAGTTATAGACGGTGGTTAAAAAATATTATATAGTGTGGAACATAAGTAGTTGCTTATACTTGGCATATTGGGTGAAGTAAAATTATAGGTATACAGGGTGATTTAAACAATAGAAAAATAGAAACAGCCAATAGGGTGGAGAAGATTAATACTTATACAGGGTGGTTGCAACATTCTGTAGAGTTGAATTTTAGTATATATAATAATTTAGTCCAGTTCCTACGCACAGTTTCATTACCCTTTGTAGGGTTTGCAAATATTTCGTTTATTGTAAATTTTGAACTGGAATAAAGAACAAGACAAAATTAATAACAACAACATAACACTACATAAATCAGATTCACATTTTTTATGTATTTATACATTTCCGTTATTGTTTCATATTGAGTAAAAAACGTTCCATAGTGTTTTTAAGTAGAATTCCCTGAAATATTAGGTACTACCAAATATCAACAGGATACAAAATTAATTTTCCTATTTTAACTTTTGTTTCAGAGTGAAATCTGCATTATAAAAAGGTAAGTAACAAGTAAAATAAATTTAAAATTTTGAGACTATAAGCAAACTTAGTGTGGTGTCGGTCGAAATGAAGTGTCGGAACAAATGCAATGTCAGTTTTTGCATTTCAATACCATACTCATCTATTTTCATATGGGGAGAAAATTTTATATATTTAGTAATCACTTATTTCATACATATTTTCTAATAATTTACGGTATATACTTTTAATACGGATAATAATGGTATAGATTTTATTCTAGACAATTGTACGTTTTCGTACATTTGTGCCAAAATCTTATAAAGTATGCAACCTAAAGGCCGAGATATTTTTTTTCCTGATCTAAAGGCAAACCAACACTGGGAAAAAATGGTGATAAGCAAATAATTTCATAGATCTTCATGTTCCATAATATTTGTGTGTTCTGTTGACATGCGTGGAAAGTACCAGTGTTGAAGTCAACAAGCAACATGCGAATACTGGCAATTTTAGTCGCTTGAATGGAAACAAAAATTTAACAAATGTTAAGGAGAAACAGAAAGCAAGAAAAGAATTCTAAATATTCCTCCACTGGAAACGGAACTTAACAACGAGAAAAATTCTGAATGGTGTAATCAAATGTATAAACATAGGCAAGTATTATTTTATGTTTATCTATTTTGCCTGTACACTTGGGCTTTCTTTCTTCAGATTTTTCCTTCAACAGAACTTGACAATTTGTATATGGGAAACAATGTGTAAGGCAGTGTCGAAAAATTGCCTGGTTTAGTGGTACACTGTACAGAAATTCTTCCTTGGCTTCATCTGCCAAACATTTTTTGCAGTGATATTTGGCGGTTGGTAATTACTTGATAATAAGCATACTGTTTTTTGTTGATCTGGGTGGGCCATCTAACATTTTTTTTGAACTAGCGGTTATTTTCAACACGGTAAAATTTATGTCAGATCTGTTTTGACAGAAAATTAGTTTGAAGTCTCCCGTGAACGAAAATGGTTGTATATACGCTTGAACAACGTTGGGAAATACTCAAAAATTATTTCCAAAGTGAGTGTGTTGTTGCCGAATGTGTGCGAAAATGCCGTACTTCTATGGGCCGAAAAGAAGCGCCGTCCGCTCCGTATGTGAGACAATTTGTGAAAAAAGTGCGTGAAACTGGTTTGCTCTACTGTGCGTACACAGGGGAATATTGATGCAGTAGCACAAAGTGTGGCAGATACTCCGAGCAAATCATCTCGCCATCGATCGCAAGAATTGCACATTTCGCGCACTTCTTTGAGAAGAATTTTGCATAAAGACCTCGGAATGACACCGTATAAAGTTCAATTGGTACAGGAGTACAATGAGCACTTGAACGAAGACTCGGAATTTTACCGAAAAATCATCTTTTCGGACGAAGCTCATTTCCACCTCGGTGGATATGTTAACAAGCAAAATTGCTGAATTTGGGGAACGGAAAATCCACATGTGGTCGTTGAGAAGCCAATGAACTCCCAAAGAGTGACTGTTTGGTGTGGATTTTGGTCTGGCGGCATCATCGGCCCATTTTTCTTTGAAAATGAGGAAGGAGCAGTTGTTACTGTGAATGACGAACGCTACCGCGCCATGTTGAACGATTTTTTTTTTAACGGAAATTGATGAATTGGACATGGACGGCATCTGGTTTCAACAGGATGGTGCCACGTGCCACACATCGCGCCCATTAATTGAGTTATGCCACACTCGATTTGAAAATCGTTTAATTAGCCGTTTTGGAGATGTGAATTGGCCATCAAGAAGCTGCGATTTGACACCGCTGGACTATTATTTGTGGAGCGCTGTTGAAGACAAGTGTTATGCCGATAATCCACAAACAATTGACGCGCTCAAAAACAATATTCGTGCTTGCATCGTCGAAATACAGCCGCATACAATTGAAAATGTATTGAAAAATTGGACCGGCCGAATTAGCTACTGTGAGGCCAGCCGTGGAAGCCATTTGAATGAAATTATTTTCCATAAATAACCGGAAGAATTGTACTTTCGATTAAAAAAAAACAAATTGAAAAATATTCACTAGTTTTTTATAGCATTTTCAAAAAAAAGTTAGATGGCCCACACGTTAGTAGTAGATTTCTCTATCCCAAATCTAGGTCAATTGAAAAATTCTTTTTTTAACCGACTTCCAAAAAGTAGGAGGTTATCAATTCGTATGCAACTTTTTTTTATGTATGTCAAGCGATTATTCAAAAACGACTTGGGCAATTTTGATGATTTAAACTGCATTATATTAAGAAACATTACAGACAGGTCCCATATAATTGTCTATAACATGAGATTAACGGTTTTCATAAATTTAGAAAAAAAAGTAAATAAGGAACTAGATTTCAGCGATTTTCAATGAATCTTCACTTTTTTGTCTAAAACTGCTCACGCAATTTGAATATTATGAATTGTATTCTACAAAGATATGTTCCAGCTTCGTATATTTTTCTATAACGTAAAACATACCATTTTTCTGAAAATCTGAATAATATGTGCACAAAAATTGTAAACATCATGGTAAATGTCAAATTTTTATCAAAAATATTTAGTTTAAATGTCAAGATTTGCCATGAAAGTATATCGTACAGGGTGTTTGTAATTGTTTTCATTTTGATTCGTTTCAAATAAAACAAAATATTCCGTTAGTTTATTGAAACGAAAACTTGTTTTGTCGGCGAACTCTTCTATATGATACAAGGTTGAAGATGTGTGCGTGCGTGCAAGTGAAATTAGGTGGTACATAAGCAGTTGTATACATATGATGGTTGAAATAAGAATTGGCATTGAATTAGTTGTACAGGGTGGTTCTAAAAATATTGTATTGGGTGGCACATAAGTAGTTGCGTATACAAGGTGGTTGAAATAAGAGTGGAGCAAAACTATAGTTATACAGAGTGGACATTTGAATTATAGGACGAAGAGTAATTACATTTATACAAAAGGCTATAAAAATTGTCAGAAGCAGTTGAATATAAAGGATGGTTGAAATATAAAGGGGAGTAGAATTACAGTTAATTGGGTGGTTTAAAAAAGTTGCACAGTTTGGAACATAGTAGTTGCTTATGCAAGGTGTTTGTAAGTAAAGGCGGCGTAAAATGATTGTTATTCAGATTTTATCAAAAAAGTGTTATATCAGCATAAGCAGTTAGGATATTTGAATCATAGGACGTAGGACGGTGTATAATTATAAACATAGGTTCAAAAAATTTTAGAAGCAGTTGCATATACCGGGTAGGGTAGACCGTGAGCAGTTGCATAAATGGAATACTAGATTTATGGGGCGAAATAAAATCATTGGTATACAGGAATAATTTAAACAATGGAAAAATAGAAACAGTCAATAGAGTGGAGAGGATTTATACATACACATGGTGGTTTTAAAGATATCAGGACCGTTGTAATATTGTGTTGAGTTGAATTATAATTGTACAGGGTGATTCAATAAGTTATATAGGGATGACCAATACACAGAAGCTTTTACAGTCTAGATGCAATATAAAGTGAATTAGAGTTACATTTATATAAAGTGGCCCAAATCATCAAACAAATAAAAATAGTTAAAATATATTTGGAAAATATAGACAAAGAGTAAAAATCAGAGAGGAAAAAGGAGAGTGGGAGAAAAAGGGAGAGAAGAATACGCTACAATTTTCAATTGAATTGTACCTTAAATCAGATAAAAAAGAACATATATCTGAAAATAGTGAATGATTGCACACGGTTTCTAAACGGTTTTTATTTCAAGTCAGCTGAAGTCGGTTCTTTTTTAAATATAAATTATTTGAATTTCCTTCTTTTAACAAAATCTTTGTTTTATGTCTGTCTATCCTATGGCTCCCAGTCCTGGTTAATACATGGTTGGCCAAAGATTTATCGACATGTCTTCTGGAAATGTTATATTGGTGTGCTCCTTTACCGTACTTCTAAATCTCTTAAAGTTTTTTATGACCAGAATCACAAACAAATTGTACACACAGTTTTTGGAATTCTGAGCTGAGTGAAATGTTATGGTATGTTTAAGGATAGAGCATAATCTATTAACTGCTTTAAAATAAAACAAACCGTATTTATTTCGTAATCTTTCCTAATCGCTTAGTATTTGTCCGCTACAGAACATATATCTTACTCCAGTTTGTACCTCATTTACAAATTTTGAAATATTTATCTGTTGCAAGTAAAAATCTGAGCAGAGAAACCTCAAATGAACAAGCAAAATAATGAAAGACCTCCCCAGCAATCTTTTCGAAATGGCCTATGTCTGTGTAATTGAACACTACGAATTCCGAAGATAAAAAAACTGAATCAGTAATTGTACAACTTGGAACTTCATAGAAATTAGCGAATAACTCGATACTCCCAATTAACGATATAATTCGATTCTCCGAATAGCTCTCTCTAATGGGAAGTAAACAATCCTACCTATTGTGTGACGACTTCAACCAAAAACGGGATAATGCATCCAGCGGAACAGAAATGGATCGGGAATATCGACAAATGGAACGTTCCTAATTTGCAAACGGCCATATAGCTTCGATATTAAATCCTTTTGTGTTCGCATTTCCTGACCAATCATCCCATACTCACACACAAGGTGTTTAATGAACGGCCGACTGTCGAACGAGAAATGAACAGACGAAACGGCCATTAGAATGATTAAGTGCGGTGCTGGACGTTTTCGACAGTTATATTGGAAACGTTCAGGAAATTGGAGATCAAAGAGTGGTAGTGGATAAACGAATGATAAAGCACCATAAATAATGTCTTCTGGATTCTGTTTCTAGTTTCGGTTTGAAATGGGAATCAATTTAGGCTGGTCAGTTTTGACCAGAGCTCTCTACACATTTGTAATCGTCTGGCTCTTTACTGAATACGACCATCACTTGTGGACGTCTGTAGCAGTGTTTTCGAATTTCGGTATGTAAATTCCAAATGAAAACCTTGTGGGGGAAATTTAAACATTGTCGCCTTTTTATAATTTTTTATACCTCAGTTTTAACTGACATCCATAAGTAACTTCCATATTCCAATATTATGTACGTTTACTGATTTCTCTGAAAACGAGTTATATATTTGGACATCTGACTCTGTATTATATTAAGGATGATCCCGACTTCCAAAAAGAAGGAGATTCTCAATTCGGTGGTATTTTTTAGACTTTGTTACCAATCGTAAGTTTAAACTGGACACCTTAACAAAAAAATAGAAAGTATCGAAATTCTTCGATAAACTTTTGCAACGTCGCTGCGATGATTTGATTAAATTTTTGCATTGTTGGGTGTTTTAAATCATGAAATCATGAATATTGGTTGGTTTCCTCCTGTAGATTTTTGATTTTAAACAGTCCCTCCAAAAATTATCCATTGGAGTCATACCCCAAGAATGGAGTGGCCACTCAATTTCGTCATGTCCACCGATAAATTCATGTGGAAAAACTTGATTTAGATAAGCCAGTAGTGTTAGGTTTTCCCTTATGACGTTAACGGGATCACTGAAACAGCAAAATTCATTGATCGCATTTTTGGCGAATGCGCTATCTTATAACAAAGTCCGTCAGATTTGAACAGGTTTCGTTAATTTTCATTTTACACATTAAGCGCCATTTGTATCCTTTTGGATACAAGTAATCTTGATCATTTAAGCCACCTGTATCCAAACCAATACAAAGGACTTATTTTTGTTTAGGCTGGGTGAATTCAAACAGATGCAACCTGTGTGTTTAAATGTATAGGGGACCGTTTGGTCCAACATTTGCTTTCGGCCTGAGAATACATAACACAATAAATTTACAAATAAAATTTATAAAAACTCATATTTATTGAATGAATTCTGATTTATGGGTAATAAGAGTTTGTGAAGATTTAGTTTGAGCATATTTCCAATCATGACTGTTTTTTAGTCTTTCATAGCAAGCCGAACATCTCCTTTTCTTATTATCAAATCGATACAAGTAGCCATAAACGTTAATTCATGAAATGTACCATTTGAATACCAGAAGTTTTTTATGAAAAAAAATCATATATTAAATAAAAACAGTTAAAAGAGCATTTTTCATACATTTTTACAAGTTTGCACAGTGGCACACAGTAATTATTTTTTTTTAACATGGTGGCGCTTAACGTGTTAAGACTTTCAGATTAGTCTCATATATTGCTCACTGACATGAAATGATTCATTTTGCTGAAAATTGGAAATATCTTGTAAATGTATTGCAATAGAATCCGTGGATTCAATTTCACAAATAATAATATATAAAATAAGTTAATTAAACTTTTTTAAAGAAAAAAATGGTAAGTTGGCAATTTTTAGATAGGTAAAAACTTAAGAGTTCACATGTTAATTTGAGGAACGCATTGAAGATGCCCATATATTACACTAGCTTACCCGCCCGTTCCTCCTGTTCGTAAAGGCCCTATTTGTGATATGTTAACATTTATAATATATTTGAAATCTTTTATGACATTTCTGACAAATTTTAAATGTTTGACAAATTGAAATTTTTGATTTCGTTTTGTAAGACGTTTTTTACTTGTTTGACAATTTCGGCGATTTCAATCTCTATGTTTACGACAGTTTTAATATTTTAGCTATTTTTGCATATTAGACGTTTTTGACATTTTAGTTATTTATGACATTTTTGAGATCTTTATTTTTTGACACATTTGTCATTTTGGATACTTTTGGCATTTGGGCATTTTATAAACACACAAATAAACAAAAACATTACCTCTTTATATATTATTACAAATAGTTATATATAAGTTGCAATTTTGAATAAAGATTATGAAGATAACTAAATTTGCCTAGCAAACAATACTTTTACCCTATAAACTATTTTACGGCCCTTTTCACCTCTTTCGTAGATTTCACAAAAAATATTTTAAGTATATATATATATTCCAAATACTGAAGCTCTTCAATTCAAACTATCTCTATACCACATTCTCTTTTGTATATTGATAGGGATTTAAGAAAGTTTTTACATTTTGTATACACCAAATTATATTCAAATTCATCTAGTAGTATTGCGTGACGCGTGTTTAGACTGATATACAGCATTTTTTTTCGCTAGTATCTTGCATATTAACAAAGACTAGTGGTCGCCCAATGGTCGAAATTCGACCATATTTCATGAAATTGTAAAAAAGTATATTTTTATAAGAAACAGAGTTGTGCAGAAATCGGAGAAGTAGATGTAATGACCAAAATTCTTCACTCATATTGACAAATCTATTGAAATAAAAAGAAAATGTAATCAAATATCGGTATTCGAAATATTTTTGACAAATGAATGACACCCCAAATTTTTGGCTGGAACCGCTCCTGGCAAAATATTCGATATAATAATTGAAAGAATGTTCTTAACAACCTAAAAGTTTTCGTCATTTGCGGTTTCAATCAAGTTCAGGAATATTAAAGAAAAGAGAGGACCAACAACCCTAGAACTTAAATATTTAATACATTCTCTATTGTCAGCTGTCTGACAATTTTTTACACAACACCTTCGGGAAGGAGTGTGATAATAATATATTAATCAAATAATTAAATTCACATTAAAAACACAATATTTAATATGAAAGTTACTGCAACGCGTCCGAAAAATCAATACTTCTCTACTACATTGACAATTTTACCTCTAAACAATAACAACGCTTGTATGCCACTTTCAGAAGTACATGTTCTAAGAATATAACAGCATCTAACGATCGCTCTTTCCATATATAATTACCCAATGTTTTGAGTTTTGACCGTCTGGTGGCGATAGCACTGTCAGTTGTTTGGCGTTGATAGTATGGACGTAAATAATGATTTTTTATTATATTTTATTTAATGAATGAACCAATATTATAAATTAATATTAGCATTCTGCACTGAAGGTCGTCAGTAGCTACTAAACAAAACAAAAATGAAGAAAATCGGTTGAGAGACAGAGGAGAAAATGGTACCTAATCGTTTTGTTTTTGTTTTGCCTATTTATATATAGTTTCTGCCCAAAGCTTTATCAAAATCTAGTACTTTCTGTGTGATGCATGTCAGAGAGAGAGAGAGAGAGAGAGAAAGAGAGAGAGAGAGAAAATTCAAAAAATTGGTACCGTGTATTTTAAATCGATGACCATCTACACGATGAACAACAATTTCAAAAAATAATTCATGTACATACACTGTCTTGACAGAGTTTTATTAAAAGCATATATATATATATATATAGATAATAAAATATGCACATTTAAATTTTGGTTTTAAGATGCAACATGTCCGCATATTCTAACTAATATCATATACAAAATTTGCATTTTTGTTTCGATTTCTCATATATTTTTTCGCACGCATTATTTATTGCCATCCAACACTTCAGCTAATTCCCCAAGCTAACACTTTGTCAAAACCAATTGCCCGATAATTTTCGCATAAAAAATCATTCATTCCACCCTCTCGTGACACGATTTACTGCTTCCGCAGCCTATTTTGATCTCCATCTTCCCACCCTCTTCTCTTCGATGATCCCTAATCGAAAATCACTCGTCACGTAATCATTTGCAAATAAAAGGTACGTCACCGGAATGAATAAATTTTGTATTTGGAAATTATCTGGATGAATTGTAAGTAATTTATGACCAACAAATTGAAATTTTCGGGAGCAGATAGATAGCCAGTACTTTTAACAAATTTTTACTTATTTGAATGCAATGCAACGTAATGTTAGATAGCATTCCCCTCCATCAACTGCATTGTTTGTAGAAAATTGAAATGTCTACAAAAAAATTGGTACATGACAGACCTTCCAAAATTTGTAATCATTATACAGTGAGGATGAATTCATTTTCTACGTAATTATGACTGTACTTAAATGAAAAATCCTGCAACAGGTCAGTTTTTTATACGAAACAACACTTTTTCAATAAAATTATTCACCTGCCCCTGCAACCCCCCAATCGTAATAATTACCCCTTAAAACATCTAGGATTTTCGGTCTTTACATCTCGCGTCTTCAAATTTAACGATATGTATCAAATACATAAAGAAGTGTTCGAGAGGACATTCAATTGTGGGAAGCGCAACTCATGTAGGTTCCCTAACCAGAAACAATATATATTATATATGTTGTCTTGCGTACAAAGGAATGACACCTCCAAGAGAGTATTCAATATCGCTGGCAGGTGAAGTTAACCTGAAAATTTGATCATGACATTCTAACCTAGGAGTTACGGGTAACAGCAATTACATGGAACGGCTCCAGATTGGGAACCTCTATGTGCTAGTTTCCCCGAAAATCCTAGATGTCGGTCTTTACCTCTCGCGTCTTCAAATTTAACGATATGTATCAAATACATAAAGATGTGTTCGAGAGGACATTCAGTTGTGGGAAGCGCAACTGATGAAGGTTCCCTAACCTAATTTTGCTCGTTGATCATTCCATGTAGGGTAGATGTTGCCCATAGGGGAAACGAAAATTTTTAGGAAACTTCTAATTCCCTAGGAATCTATTCAGAACCATTTCATTGTAATTAGTTTCTGAACTAGTTGAATTTTATGTGGGTGGTGTTTCTCTTTCCTCGAAATTCTTAATAAAGATGTTTTACTTACATTATTATAAGAGCAACTTATTTTGTAGGTTTCTGTGGGTTTAACAATATATCCAGTTTCTTCGTCATTGAGTTTTAATCTCCCTGGCTTGAGGAGATCGTTCATGGCTTCAAATTGAGGGAATTGTATAATTAAATATTTTGTATACCTCAGAATGCTTTTTTGTTTTATCACCCACTCCAATTAATATTAATATGTTAATTCTTTGGGTCTCAGAAACTACTTGTTTGTATATAATATAAAACATTTTTAAAAAAAATATAACCGACTTCTACCTATAACTAACAAGCTAAAAATAATTTTAACAAAATACAACTCTAGCAAATAAATAACACATTTAATGTTGTTAGGTACCTACCCAGGAAGTAAAAAATGTAAACATTAAAAGGTGCTCATTCTGTACAAATTAATTACCTACCAATCTAGTATCATTGCGTACTTATTTACCACTTCATCAAACTTGATTGTTGCTTGGCACCGACTTCAAAAATATACTAGATTGGTAGGTAATAAATTTGTACAGAATGAGCACCTTTTAATGTTTACATTTTTTACTTCCTGGGTAGGTACCTAACAACATTAAATGTGTTATTTATTTGCTAGAGTTGTATTTTGTTGTAATTATTTTTAGCTTTTTAGTTATAGGTAGAAGTCGGTTATATTTTTTTTAAATGTTTTATTTTTAACTTTTTAGTATTTTTGAACTCAGGTAGTTTTCATTCTTTATTTTTTATTTTGTATGTATAACCTTAATAGACAGAACCAGGTATCATCGAAAGCCTCAACATTACACAATGATACTTTATCATTTAAACTGACAGGTAAATCTTTACGAACAAAATGTACAACTACGCGTTGACTTAATAAGCTCAAAATATATTTATGCCTTATGGACTACGCCATGTAACCTTTATTCAATTTTTTTGACAACCCTGTATAACTAGATAATTCCACTCCAACCTATGTACCAACCAGCATGTACATACGACTGCCCACGGACACGAATAAATTTGTTAGCTGCCTTCTGTAAACTAAAGGACGGAGTAGAATATATACTCATAGTGTTAATTAGATACTCATAATTTTTAATTTAAATCAGGCAACTCATAAAGTTATTTAACTTAATAGCGCTTACGAAGTTTTATAGAATATGTACTTTCATATTTTTAAGTTCTGTTTAGATTTAATCGAGGATCATTCTATTCCAAAATTGTATTCTAAACAGAGAATCTGGATCTGAAAGATATTTAACTTTGTAACATTTTTCGTTTTTATTGCGGCGATTAATTTCACGAGAATTCCTCTATTAGTACTGTCAAATTAAAAGTTGTAACCCTGCCCCCCGACTAAATTACATAGTAGTTTCCGCTTCTTTTTGAATACTCAGGCTGGAGTTAATCCCTTGCTGTTGTAAACGACTGAGCGATACAGGAATAGAGAAATATGCTCATCCCAATCGGGCTGATGATTGCTAATGACTTTGGATAGATGTTTTCCTAACGCCGTGTTCAATCTTTCCACCATTTCTTCCGATTGAATGCTCGTTTTCTTAATGCCCAACATTGTACAGACGTTTTCTAATATATTGGACTCAACCTTCCGCACTGGGTGCAATGCCACTCCAAAGATACACCAAACGTGCTAAAAACCTGTTCCACCAACAACGTTGCGCCCATGGTTGCTTCCTGACTGGGTATGGCATTATGCTTCAGCACATTTAATAAAATAATCCATAGTACATTTCCAGGCGCTAACGTCTTCGAAGTAATATACACAGTAAAATCGCTTGCGACTTTTATTCATGCCCAGATGACCACCGGTATGCTGTACTTCGGTTATGACGGGGGGTACCTTTTTCTTTGGGACTACCAGTGAGACTTCTCTGCCGTCATTTGCCAAATTCTCTTTGACATATTCTTTGCTTTTGAGGAAACCCATTGGGCCCTTCAAAACCCCCGAGTATCCAACTACCTCCTTCCATTATGGCCTGGGTATAGTTCAATTTTTCCTACCTTATGCTTGTCATTAAAGTGAATACTTATTTTAAAACTGACTTGTTCTCATTCAGAATTCATCTATTTACAACTGTCTGATTTACTAAGTTAGACATTCTTCTTTTTCAAAATGTTTTTCATGAACTTAACGTGAGATTTAAGGATTTCTAGAAAATCAGGAAAAACAGTAATTAAGAAACTACATTTCAATGCATCCGTCCTATATTTCAACCATAGTATATAACTCCTTCTGGGCTACCCCATAAATTATTTCCTTTTTAACATTTTATGTTATCGCCCTGTGTAACATTAATTCCTCTCCACACTTTATGCAACTTCTTATGGGCTATAAAAGAAATAATTTTTTAATCACCCTGTATAAATATAATTCAACTCCAGCATATATTTCAAACATCCTGTATATGATTTGCTTATGTCCACATCATATAACAGTTTTTTAATCACCCTATATAATTTTAATTTCACATTTTTTTCAACATTTTTATACGTTTTTTACGTCCAGTCCACCCTATATTCCAACCATCCTGTATATACGGCTGCCTACGGACCACTATTATTCTAGTCCGTCCTATATTTCAATCTTCATATAAATGCAACTCCTTCTACCACTTTACTTTGTGATTTTGTTTGCAATAACTAAATATATAAGTAGCCACCAAGTACCAGTTTAAAGTTTGACATGTGTTGTCACTGAATTTTCTATTAGGCCGGGAGAATGTGACAACCAAAAGTACCGTCTTCGGAAAATGGAAAAATTTGCATTTAAATAGGTATTTACCTGGTATACAAACAAAACGAGCTTGATACTAATTGATTTAAGGAGCCGAAAATACTATGCTTTACTACCTATATGCTTGAGATGTACATAGAAAATTTTCAAATTCGCAATTAAAACTTCCAGTGCCTAAAATTACCGCACTATTACGTTGGAATAAATAAATATTTATGAGGAAATGTCCGTTATGTCATTTCGATGAAATTTTTGATAAGAATTTTGGAATTTTCGGCGATTTTCTGCAAAACTGCAAGTTGCACGTCGCAGAAAAGTATATGAGATCACCTAAGGATCTTCCTTAATAGATTAAACGTTAAAAAACTGTAGACATCCATAAGGAGTTATCGAAAAATCGACTAACATATTAGGGATATCGGTCGATTTCCATGCACGCATGTGTTCATTCACAAATTTTATCACTTTACCAATAGAATTCTTTTCCAAAATTTGAAGTTTCACCAATCCGGATATATACTCTAATAAACAAGACCATATTCGTTCAAAACGGTGCACCACAGGAGAAGAAATCAGGTAACATACATACAAAAAAAAAGCGAAAAAATACACGACGAATTGATAACCTCCTCCTTTTTGGAAGTCGGTTAAAAATTACTTTATTCTTGACCACGTCCAACAATCAGCTAGACCTCTATTGCTCAACAGAGAATTGAAAACCCTTTTAAACCGGACATCACACTCTATCCCCTTTCGTTGACATTTTTACGGGTATTTTATCTAAAAAGTGTTAGATCAGACCCCGTTGTGATTGGCAATAAAAAAGTGATAAAATGAAACTAATTTATTTATGAACAGACAGAATGTGCAAAATTAAAATTTATGTATTACAGGACGTAATTAAGAGAATTTACCTTTGATAATGTACAGGATGGCACTAGGAAATTTTAGTTCACTTAATAAGTGCAAAAACATGAAGATTTGAATCTAGCAACTTGGAATGACTAGAAATAAGGATCATACAAGTTTTACAGATTAACTCTATCAGGGTTTAGATTTAGGAGGTGCGGATTTTTAAGTACATATACGACGATTTGGAGATGATTCGTGACAAATGTGGGCTAAGCAAGTTGAGATTTAATGTATGCTTGTTATTTCATACCTAGCTCAAAAAAAGACGCTTCAAATAGTACTAAAGTATTAGAGAATTTGTTTTATTTTTTATCATGTTATGATTATAGCGTAGTTTTCTATGTCCAGCAGCATCTGTCTTGCAGGAAAGATTGAAGTAGAAAAGATAAGTGAAAGAAGATCAAATGGTTGAAGAATTGCTTCAAACAAATGTTTGAAAACTTAACTACTTGTACCTGGGTGATAAACCACTGCCAGCCCGTTAGAAAGTCTTTGAAAGAAGAAGAACTGAAAATAATGGAAAAGCGCATACTCAATAATTCTTCCATGTTGAATTACCTACCGTTCTGTTCATTGTGTTTCATCTTTCCTTTTTCTGAATTTGTTTCTGGAGAAACCTGATTATATTAAATGCTTCTAGGAGATTTGTAAACATTTTAACGTCATTAAGCTTTTGCTAAAGCTCTAATATAGTTACCTTTAATATTTTTGTTTTATCTGCTAATATGTTGGTCAGCGTGAGTCAATTTTCCTAGAAAATGATGACAGAATATAGAATCTCGAATCTAATCGCCATTATAATCCTAAAAACAAATCGACAATGATAATATTCGTACGAGATTCATGACATAAATAAATCTGTTTGACCTAACATTTACCGTACTACAAGTCATAAACTTGCCACTACTGGCTCATTGCCGGTGAAATATATTCGAGTCCCCCTATTCTTAGCATTCCGCTGAACAATAACTCCAAACTTGCCGTCCCTTGCCCTCTCCAGCGTCCCTCTTACCACGACTTTCATGCCGTGACGTCTGAACTATTATAAATGGTACTTTCTATAATTTGCCCCATGTTTGGCCAACGATACAGAAATTATTATTTAATTCCTGAGGGGTTCTCGAGACGACCTTTTATTTGCGAATTATTACGTGATGATGAGGGATTCCCGATAAGAGAGATAGCTGTGGCTGTTCCAACTTACGGGTTTCTTGAACTTACGGAATAATTTTTGAAGTAGATCGGCGGATTTATGCAATTTATAAATGTAATATTTTGCTAATATAGCTAGTTAACACGATGCATTTGGAATATTTTTTCACCTGTAGAATGTTTTATAAATTTTTATTATTAGTTTAAAAAAATAAACTATTTTTTAATCAAATGTAGATGATGCAATCTTTTAACAATGTACGCTGCAGTGTTTTTCAGTTCTTAATCATAATGATTGAGAGTATTTTTTTTATATCAGTGTGTACTGAAAACTTGTCATATATTTAAAACATTAAAAACGGTTTATTTTACCACCTACTTACACCTATTAAACAATGATATCATATTCAACTTATTATAGCAGTTATAATAAAAGTCTATACCATTCCCAACGGTTGTGAGTCAAGCCAGAAGGCCCCCACCCCTCGTTCAGTTAAAGTGGAAAAAATATTCTGTAAGGGTAAATATCAAATAGTTGAGTAATAAATCGAGAATGTCAAATTATGTGATCTTCATTATATAAAACAAATGCGTTTATTTCCAAGTAACAACTCTTGGGGACCATTTTCAGATTGCCTCCTCCTCAAACAAACATAAATCCGCCACTTTTTTCCAATTGGATATGTCAATCATAAAAAATCTACACAAAATAGTCATATACATAGTTGTTGTTTGAACGATCGTTGTGGCACTCCTAGTTTGACTTTTTGTGACTTCTTGGGAACAACACCACATTGGTTGGAAAGTCTGTACATTTCAAATACTCTAAACATTTCTGGGTATAAATCAAACCTCGTTTTTAATACCAATAAAAAATTAACACAAATGAATACAGAAACTAAAAAACGTATGAACTATTCCGATATAGGGATAGTTTTCCCTAGGTTATCCATTATCACTTTAATGGGATCTCTGGAACATCAGAATTCCTTTGATCTCATTTTTGGCGAATGCACTTACTTATAACAAAGTCGTACCTAGACGCGCCACATGAAATTCTGAACCTTTGTCATTTCACATAATCTTTGAAATTCTTTCGTGCTACCCTGTATGTATAAAATTAGCGGCAAACTCTCTTAGCCCGGTATTACATTGTCAAAGATCTTTGATCAAGTCTTTTATATAACATTTGATCAAATATTTGATATGACTGTCAGAACAAAATTTCATTAAATGACACATTAAACTACATCAAATACTTGATCAAATGTTTTCTATTCAAAATGGGGAGTGTATGTAATTTTATGATTGTTTGTGCTACTGTGGTGTGCTTTTATGGTTACAATTTCAGAATTAAAAAAAGTAATGGGCTCCAAGAAAGGAATAGTTTATCTATAGTTTACCTGATAAGCAAAACTTCTTATTAACAGTTTAAGCAAAATGTTAATTCTAAGATTGTAATTGGATCAACTGTAAGGCGTAGGTGATCCTTCGTAGAAAAATAGAAAAGGGGCCGATAACCACCAGGGTCGGCAAACCATCGCAGCAAGCAACTATCCAACACCTGAACTTATTAAAAGAGCTGAGATAAATGGCAAGAATGGCAAAATAATTAAATTTTGAATGGATGAGGCTACATTATAGATGTTGATACTATAATTGTCTATTGCTAAAGAAATACACAAATGAAGAAATTGTATTAGTATAGAGGACCCACCTACGTCATTTTAGTCGAGTATAACACTGCCCTTCATTATCTATATAGATCTGTGATATGATTTGTAGCTCACTATTTAACAACATACAAAATTATTTAATCTTTTTCGGTATGTTTGTTAACTTTTTAATCCGTCGAGTTTTCTCTTGTTTTTATTTTATTTATAACATTATACAAAAGCAACGGACTTCATACTCAAATAATAAAATTAACGTAAAAAATCTTTGATCAAATATAGGACAAAGATATATGTCAAATATTTTGTCAAATATTGGGTATTAAAGTATCAAATATCTTTGACAAAGATGTTTGATGAAAGATATTTGATCAAATATTTGACAATGTAAGAGCGGCCTTAATTACATCAGTTTTATTGTCAAATAAAAAACATAGAAAATATTATCAAATACAACAATAAAACAGAAATTTGGAAAAAAAAAATAAAAAAGTTTTACCAAACAATAAAAGTAAAATTAGTGAGTATATTATTTTTGAAAACATTAAAGTTTACGGTGATCTAGATATTGCCAATAAATTTAGTACATATTTTATTCATAGTGTTAATAACATCGTGTCGAATATTCCAAAGTTTAAAAATATTAAGTTTTATCTAGATAATATCATTGTTGAAGAGGCATTTCAAGAATTTAATGAGATTTATTTTTCTGAATTTAAAAAAAAATGTTAATGGTCTTCCCCGTAAAGCTGGAATAGATGGAATATCTACTGAAATCATAAACGATACTTTTGCTGTAATTGGTAATAGGTTCTTTGATGTCATTAAATGTTCTTTAGATTATGGTACATTTCCAGATGAATGGAAAATTTCAGAAATTGTCAATACAAAAAGTTTTTACTACTGTTAATTGTGAAAAATATAGAGCTATAAATATTGTACCAATATTCGAATAAATCTTAGAAATAATCGTTAAAAAACAACTTTCGAATTACTGTGAGAAAAATAATATCATTATCACCAACCAATCGGGGTTTAGACAAAATCATTCATGTGAGTCAGTTAGATGAAAACAAAATTGTAATAGCAGTATTTTTGGATTTTAAACGAGCATTTGAAACTCTAAACAGAAATATTTTAGTGCAAAAATTTGAAAAAAAATAGGTTTAAGTGGTAACGTCCTTACATGGATTAAATCGTACCTAACAAATAGACAGCAGAGAGTAAAATATGGCAGCAGTGTTTTTCAAATTAATGAAGTAAAATATGGTGTACCCCAAGGTACAGTCTTGGGTCCATTACTATTCATATTGTATATCAATCATGTTGTTAAATATGTACAACATATTCAATTTGAAACATTTGCAGATGACACAATGTTATATTTATCTGGTTCCGATCCTAATCAAATGCTCAAATCCATAAATAAAGATCTTACGAAAATATATGAATGGCTATGTGATAATGCTTTGTGTGTGAACATTAAAAAATGCAAATACATGATAGTAGGTTCTAACAGTAATTTTAATAAAATTGATACAAATCCATTAACCTCCATAAACTTAGAAAAAGTACACCGACTGAAATATTTAGGAGTAATTATAGATGAAAACTTGAATTTCATAGAACATGCGAACTATACTATGAACAAATTGTCAACAAAAATGTATCTTGTTAACCGTATTGGTAATTATTTATGCATTAATTGTAAGGTTTTTTAATACAAGAGCCTCATTTCACCCCACAATGAATTTTGGGCAAGTATTCTATGTAACCTAAATCAAAATAATGTACAATGTTACAAAAAATTTAAAATAAATGTATGAGAAATATTTTAAAATGTTGGAAATATACCCTATTCAGTCAATCTTAAACGTTTTAAATTTTATGAATGTAAAACAAAGAATTGTATTAAAAAATTTAGATTTTATTTACAAAATTAAATGCAAAATGGTACCACAATATTTATACAACAACTTAATTCATGTCGGCGATATACACCAATATAATACTAGACAAATAAGAGACTTTTATGTAACAAATAGTAATAGTAATAGACTGACTAAATCAACACTGTATGGAGGTCTGATCCTTTTTAATTCTTTACCTGATAGTACTAAAAATTCTGGAAATTATTATACATTTAAGAGATGTTTATGTATTTATGTAAAGAATAATTTTTAGTTGTTTTTTTAATGTATAACCTATTGATGTAATTGATAGCTACTTTGCTAATAAAGACATTATTATATTATAACATTTAAGGTCAGTTTGTGAATTTTGCTCTTTGTTTGAATCTATTTTTTGTCATAAAAACTTGTATTACCTTTCGTTATTATTTGCACATTCTGTGACATCTTAGTTAAATATGGAATCACTTGGGGATTTTTTTTAATAGAATCTGAATCTAGACTGTCTAAGTTTCTTGAGTATAACCAAAACAAATTTTAAAATCTTTAATAAAATTACGAAGATCTTACGAAGGTATAATTACGATATGTTTCTACAATGGTAATTAAGGTGTGAAAAAGCTTTGGATACGACAAAAAAAGGAATGCTTTCAATCATTGCTTTACTTTCGTTGATCTAAAACTCTGTTAGTGGTTATAATTTAATTAATTATATTTTACGGCTCAAAATTATTTTTGAAGCGATTTCAAATTACCGTGTATATTAAATATGGGGTGGCATCCCAGAAGAGAAAATCACAGTAGTGGATGTGGATGGTATACTGTGTTGTATGGTGGATGGGAGAGAACAATGCCAGTCGAGCGGTCGCCGGATATTCGGTCGGATGATCAGCGGCAGCGACCCCGACCCCGGCCCGGTGCACCGAGCTAACACAGTTTGCCTCTCTGCAATGAATTATTTTAGTACGGTCCCTAAAGGCACAAGAAAATTATCATAATATTTGCTTAAGAGGGTATAATTATTTTTATTGATGTACAAACGAGGTACTGAAAGCAATCTTTATAAACCGTATAAATTAACACAAATTAGTAATTGTTACTTATTAAATTACATCTTATTAAATAATACAAAAAGGCTTTTATATGTTAAGGGAGATGGAAATCTAATCCATATTTATAAATAAAATTGAAATGTTTGTAAGAAATTGCCAATTAACTAGATTCATATGGAGTTTCTAAATGGAGAAATTGGGACACCCTGTGTAGAGATACCGGTATCATGGCAACAACTCCTGGCAAATGAACATCAAAAAGGAAACTTCAAAGTCAATTAATCAATCAATTGACATTGCCAGATAAGTCAAGCTACAAATATTGTGTAAATATTTTAAAAATACATTGTTCGACAACGAAACCTCACACCAAACAGATAAGTATAACACAAAATACATTCTAACATATTATACAGGAAAACTAGTTGACAAATCCGTAGACCTACGTTCTCACAGTTAATCCTGAGAGAGCTTTTTTCTAGAAGAAGGCAACTAGTGTTCGTGGCAGTTTCCACAAACTGCTTTTACATACTACATATTGACTTTCATTACTATCATTTTCAGAAACCATTGGTAGGAGTCAAAATCCCAAATGAACTATTTGCCTCCTCAATCTTTTAGAAACTACTTAAGAATGCGGTATATGCCAATTTCAACCAACAATTTTAAAGAACTTGAAACATTAGACAAGAAATTAGCACATTCACAGAACAGCTTGACATTCCTAATCAAATGCAGAAATGTAAAAATAATTTCAAAAGGTCTTTTACCATAAATACCATTCTCTGACAGAGGTAGTTGCAAAATCAAATCAAAACAGGTAACGCACTAGTTAGAAATAGAATTCAATATAATAGAAGATGCAAGCTTAAATACTGAAATTATTAATTTAGAAAACATAATCAAAACTTAATCAATCAGACTACACTTGCATTTTCAATTTTGTCCAATATTTATATCAAACGGATTTTCAAAATTGCAAAAATAAAAATATAAACATATACAATAATCTCGTAAAAAACAAACATGCAACCCACTTAATAAAAACAAATAACAACTTTTTCAAAAAAACTGTGATAAACCTATATAAAAGACAACCGACATCAACAGAACAATACCTTTCAAAAGGATTGAATTATACAGTCACTTCCCAAAATATTCCTAAATTAGACATTATAGTTGCCTTATTTTGTCTATTCATGGGTTTTCTCTCCTCCAAATTTTTTCCTGTAACAGATAAGTATTTAAAAATTGTATATGTAGAACAAAGTGTAGTAAGGCAATTTCGTAAAATTGCCCGGATTACTGGCTGTCTGTACAGAGATTCTTCCTCACAGTTTTTCTGAGAGAAAGAGATGTCTATAAAATGATCAACCAGTATTCCTGTATATAAGTAATGTATTGTATATTGTGTAATAGTTATCTGTGTTTGGAGACGTTTCAACTCCGAGTCTGGAGTCGTTGTCAATCGTTTAGTGTTGTTTTCGAGGTTTTTTTCTAAAAAATTTTCGCTTTGATTTTGAATTTATTGTTTTTTTTTTCGAAATTAATTATAGTTGCCATTGAGGACGTGCACAAAAACTACCCCCAGAAGAATAAAGTGAATATCGTATTAAAAAAAGTTACTTCTACTAAAAGAGCAAAAGATCTCACAAAATGTAACTCCAGTTGAAGGACAAGCTATCAAAAAGATGATACTATTAACATTCTGCCAGCTGATAAAGGCAATGCAACTGTAATTTTAGATGCGCAAGAATACAAAACTAAAATGACAGACCTCATTAACACAGGAACATACACAAAAATTCAACAAAGATCCTACAGCATACATAGAAAAAGCAGCAAGAGACATTATTACAGAAAGAAAACAACTTACACTTCACTACAGTAAACCATCACACATGTATGGAGTCCCCAAGTTACACAAAACTGGAATTCCTGTACGACCCTTTGTAAGCTCGATAAACTCACCTTGCAGAATATTTTTAAAAAATTTTACTCAAAATTATCAAACCATACCAATTCAATCACAAGACACTAAATAATTTGGTCAAGTGCGAGTTGGACTCGCATTGTAAGGGTTCCGTACCACCTTCAAGATTCGCTGTATTTAATTTTCTAATTTGGCCCCCAAAAATTAACATTAGAGTTTTATTTTACTAATAAACTTTCAGAGAAGCCTTTTATAATCTATTGTCTGAATTTTGAGGCTCTATAGATTGGAAGATAAAGGGCAAAATATTTAAAGTTTTAAATTATAAATTATTAAATCTGTTATTCAAATTATTTAAAAATACAAATAAAATATATTTTTCAAAATTTAAATAGTATAGTTTCTAAAATGTGAATTAAGTCGATGTTTAATATCTTTGCTAATATCTTTTAAACAAATGATTTAAAAATATGATATATTTGTAATTCACATAATGAGTCTTTTATTTGATATATTACATGATTCGTTTGAAAATTGAATTTTTATTTTCCATTGAATTGTATAATTTGTCCCTAAAATTACCATGGAGGTTTTCTAATAGTTTTTCATATAAATTTCAAGTGAGTCCCAGTACCCCTAATTATTTTCAAAATTTTAGGTAGTATGGTTTTGGAAATAAAGCGAGAAATGAGAATTTTTTATATCTTTATGTTAATATCTTGTAAACAATTAATTTTGAAAATATGAAAAATATATATTTGTATTCCTCATAACGAGCCCCTTCATTTGATATATTACATGACACGTTAAAAAAATATTTTTTATTTTCGGTTTATTTCTATAAATTGCCCCCCATTATTAATATTAAAGATTTCTTCGTATTTTTTCTGTAAATAAAAAAATTAGGTCTTATAGTTTGGGGAATAAAGGGGGGAATGGGTATTTTTTTAATATATTTTTTTAATATATTTTAAAATATTTATTTAAAAAAATAAATAAAAAAAATATATTTGTATTAGTCATAATGAGCCCTGTGATTTGATATATTACATGATACGTTAGAAACAAGTTTAATTTTTTATTTTCCATTTAATTCTATAATTTGCCCCCCCCCAAATGAATATTAGGGGTTTCTCCTTATTTTTCCAGTAAAGTTCAGGTGAGGCGCTCTACCTATATTTTTTTTTCAAAATTTTACAGCTTATGGTTTCGGAGATAAAGGGGGTAATGGGTAAATTTTTTTATATTTTTGGTAATATCTATTAATTACTTTATTTTAAAAATATGAAAACAAAATATTTGTTTTGTCATAATGAGTCCTTTCATTTGATATATAACATTATGGGTTAGAAACAATTTTAATTTTATATTTTCCATTTAACTCTGTCATTTGCCCCCCCCCCCCAAATTAAAAGTAGAGGTTTCTCCTTATTTTTCTAGTAAACTTCAAGTCAGACCCTAAACCTCTAATTTTTTTTCAAAACTTTACGTTTTATAGTTTCGATGATAAGGGGGGGGGATGGGTAAATTTTGGTATATTTTTGTTAATATCTTTTTAACTATTTTTTTAAATGTTTCATTTGATATATTACATGATGCGTTTGAAAAATATATATTTTTAAATTTTCATTTAATTCTATAATTTGCCACCAAAAGTAATATTAATTGTTTCTCCTTATGTTTCCTGTAAAGTTCGCGCAACGATCTATATTTCCTATTTTTTTCAAAATTTTAGGCTCAGTAGTTTCGGAGATCAGGGGGGAACGGTCGATTTTTTTAGTTTATCCCTCCAGAAGTACCCCTAAAATCAAAATTTCTTCAATTACGATATGTACTCCTGATCGGGACACCAAACTATACATTGATGCCAAATTTCAACCTCTTCCATCCAGTTGTTTGGGAGAAAATTGCTGTGATGTGACAGATGCAGAAATCCGGAGTGATATTATAAGGAACCCTAAAAATAACGCTTGGGTTGAATAAGAACCAACACAACCTAACAACATTTTTTGTTTTGAGCATTACAAGGAAACTGTGATAGCTGGTGATAATGCTTATCCTTTTCATTTATCTACCCTAACAAAATGGTCGATAAATGCCAGGATATTAATAACTGACTACAATAACTACCTTTATATACTGATTACGAATAAGTTTATTAATTTTGTAATCAAGAAATACTGCGTATTCCCTTTTGTTGAGAAATGGTCGAAATTCCTGGGTTTGATCATTATTCATTACCGCGCATTATTTATTATATATACCGACCGACAGATGTACATTGTAAATATTGGACAATCTGATTCAAAGCAAATAATAAATTATTTAAAATGCTGTGTAGATGTTCCTTCGTGAATACACGATGAACTAAGGTTTATCTCAGAACGAGGTAGACGTATGAGCCTCAATGATTCATGCCATAAATTATTATTTATACATATAATTTAGATATTGGACATGTGTATGTAGGTAGGTATTATGCCGATCATTATTATTCAATAACAGTTTCAGGCCTAAGCCATGTCTTGTTAGCTAATCGTTTCGATGCACGCTATTTTAATAATTTTCTGGGAAATTCAGCAGACAGCGAGCGATTTTCAGCCGAAGAAAATTATTGTACGAGGACAGGGAAAATATTTTTGGTAGGAATTTATTTAGAATAATATTTCTCATGTAATATTTAGTTTACTAATTTCTAGAAAAAAATGTTTTTAACAATACCGTCGGATGTATTTCAAGCACTTAATGAAATTTAGTAAAGTTGCGTCTAAATCCTGGGATTCCAATACACAGAAACCCGGTATAAGGGTCGTTGTTTGATCTTCAAAAATCCCGGGACTGTACTTGGTTAAAGTCGGAATTTTAGGATTACAACATGGGGATTTTAGGATCACAACATGAGCATTTATTACATAACGATACAAAATCAACAGACAGCCTCAGATGCTACAATAATGAACTAGGAGTATACAGTCCCATAGTCAGACACCCGTTTTTTGGTTCTCAAAAATCCCGGTACTGTAACTTGGCTAACATAATGACGGAAAATCGACAGATAAGCCTAGGTGTGACTGCTACTTATATGGGTGAGAGCAGAAGAAGAAGATTTAATCTTAATGTCACAAAATGTACAGTAGCTGAAAACACTTGGAAATCTTTATAGTTTATTTGTATCAAAGTTGAAAAATGAAATAATTCTTTTAAAAATATGTATAGATTGAAGATTGCTGGAGCGGTTTTTTCTTTTAAAGACCTGCAATCAAAAGGCTCTTAAAGATCTAATTCAGCGAATCCGTTTGGAAAAATGACTTAATAATCTCTATGCTAATTTAAGCATAACTTATGCTCCTTTGACATGTCTTATGAAACAGTTGTCCAGAAAAAAAGACAATAAATTCCAAATGTCCTTAGTGGAACAAATACAGCAATCACGAAATGATGATTTAATTAGTGTGTTGATTTATCTACAAACTCTAGTAAAATATGAGGTGAATCAGATGTTATCGGATTTGAGGTGGCTTGACTTAATTCCAGTTGATCAAATGAAACTAATTTCTTTGTTTTCTATCACTGGATTTATTCACACTACGTGACTAGTTACAGCAGCCACTACTCGCATAGTCTGAATAAATCCAGTTATAGAAAACAAAGAAATTAATTTCATTCGATCACATTCCACATTCCACAATTCAGTTAATTCCAGTTTCTACACAGGACTTAGTGAGGAAGCAAATAAAGAGTATTGTCTTCCTCTCGCATTTAAACTTCCTGGCTTTGGTGTTTCTGGTTTTCACAGGTCTCTATTTTCCCAAACTCGCTTTTCTAGTTCCTTTTGATGTTTTTCCCAAGTCAAAGTAGGTCAGCATCTGTTCCTTTTGCCCTTCGGCGACCATTTTGTAATTTTTTTGGCCATCTGTTTCGTAACATTCTTTTCACATGTCTGGAATTGGAATGGTCGATTTTCCAGTGTCTTTGTTATAGACTGTTATATTCCAATTCTCTGCCAGATATCTTGGGTTTTAATTTGTCCTGCCTTGTAACACTTAAACATCTGCTCATATAGTCCAGCTCTCAGGTTCAAACTACTGTTATACTATAGGTATTTTTCACAAAACTATGTAGAGCTTTTGCCGCCATTTTCCACATACTTATCCTCTTTCTCGCAGGTGCCAGTAGACCTTATTGTTATTCCCAGATATTTAAAGCATTGCATGATTTTATCTCTTAGTCA
Organism: Octodonta nipae; assembly: GCA_034190945.1. Taxonomy (NCBI): domain Eukaryota; kingdom Metazoa; phylum Arthropoda; class Insecta; order Coleoptera; family Chrysomelidae; genus Octodonta; species Octodonta nipae. The sequence goes on from CM067223.1 coordinate 22,271,133, forward strand.
TCAATTTGCAAGTTTTCTGAAGCCCAACCGACGCACATATGCTCTGTTTTTTTTTGGAAGTTGATCTTCAAACCCCATTTGTTATATTCTTCTCGTAGTTTCCAAAACAAAAATTCCATATCTTCCTCTTCTCTTGGGCGAATACCATTTGACCATCTGCTTATAATAGGGAATCTATTATATGTTTGTTTATCCCGTATCCCAGCATTGTTAGCAAACTAAAGAGGCAAGATGGCACGGCAAAGGAAGAAGGGTCGGAATCAGAAACCGATGATGGACCAAGGCAAGAAACCTCTCCAATTGACACTAAAGGAAAAGTTACAACCTGAACAATTTCCAGATCCTGAAGTAAAAAATTAATTGAGGTTGGTAAATAGAATTAGCGATGAATGGTGCCTGATTGAAAATGGAGACCACCGTGGACATCACTTAGGTATGTATAGCATATAAACATCTAACATCTATTCCTCTAACTAGTGCAAAATCAGAGCAAACGGCTTCAGCTACTGCTTATGTTGGCAAGTTAAACTACGAAGCAGGTATGGAATTCAAACATTGCATGTGTTGATGTTTGTGCGATTGTATTTTCGAAATTATAAATAGTTTATTGTTTAGTATATTATATTGTGCAACAATATTAATTAAAAGTTTTTAAGAAATTATTTATATATATATATATATATATATATATATATATAGCAATTTTTATAGCAATTTGAATAAGTTAAATAAATGGGATAATGTAAATAAAATGCATACATATATAAAATAAGGAAACTGCAGGAATCAAAATTGTAAAAATGAAGTGACAAGTATTTGCAAATAAATAAGGAATCATATTATAAGATAACCTAATAATACAAACAATGTAAAAATTTTTCAAAAGCAAATTGTTGAAAGGATAAAAGGTGGCATATAAAGTTAGATATTATATCATGCAAATTTTAATAAAATATTAATACTTACATAAAGAAATATATGCAAAAACTCATAATAAGGTCAAACATCAAAAAGGTTAAATTTACTTGTAAAATCATAGTAGAGTTTGTAGAACATGTATAGATTACATATTAGGCCATGAGAATATCGAATAAAACATATTTTAGATCGAAATCAAGTTTTAAATACATAAATTCTTTAGTAAACAGAGGATCGAAATGTCAAAATTATAAAAACCGTTATAAGTCTTCAGAATTGATGGAACAGTAAAGAAATTTATAGTAATAGATGGAGCGTAGAGCATAGTATAAAAAAAGTAAATAGTTTAAAGATATAAAGTCTAAATTTTAAGAAATCCAATTTTTATAAAGTACTTGTTAAATGACTGGTGGCCAACAGGTGCCAAATGTCAACTCAATGTTTTTGAAAATATGAATTAAATGATTTGGGTAAAATTAATGAGGGTAAAAGGTATTGAAACTTAAGTTGAAATTTGTTTAGATTTTTTGATATGATTTAAAGGGATAATAGTGGAAAATTAATAAGATAATTATAAGCGGAAATGGAAATGCAGGTGTTAAAATAAATCACATAAATAGGAGATCTGACACTGACAAATTCTCTTTGGTCGTCAAGCTTCGAGCAGATAGGTTTAAAAAATTTCGTTCTCATAAATTCAGTTTCCATGACAACGAAGTCAATGTCCTATGATATAAAACAAATTTAGTGTTCCATGTCAGCAAGAGAAGAGTAACCTGATAATTTTAATTTAAATCTATTTGGAAAAGGCGAACTGAAAGTATTTTTTATAAATGGTCGATAAAAGGAAGATGATGGGAATGATTGGTATAAAAATTTAAAAATCAAAAATATTGGGAGAAAATAAATTTGCAAAACAGCACGAGAAATTCAATTGAGTGGCAGAATATTACTAGTAAAGAATTTTGAGATTTGGAATTATTGTTAAAGACCAACCATCAGAAGAAGGGAATTCGAAAACCAACAACAGTGAGTTTTTGAAACATTGCTTAAAGAAAGTTAAGATTTTGAAAAAGTTTAATTTATAAAATAAGCAAATCATAAAAAGGTAGTCAATCAGTGATAATAATAAAAGTTTTACAATTTTAGAATAATAAACAGCTGTGACTGAATGATCAAAATATTTTGTTATATAATTTGATAGAAATTTTAGAATAGTTAAATGAACAGGAAATTTATTTTGTTTTGAAAGAAAACTTGTATCAATACTGTATTGTGGAAAATTTAAATAAATTGTATTTTAATTGAAATATTAGAAATTTGATTATCAGTAATTTAAAAATTAAAAAAGTAGAAAAAGGAAAGTGCAAATAGAATTTCAAAATTTTAAAAAGTGTAAGTAAACCTGAAATGAAATAGATACCTACTTGTAAGATAAACAAGATAAGTATAAAATTTATTTATTTATTTAAAATTTGAAGCGAAAAAGACCCTGAGATAATAAAATTATAAATTCTAAATTAAATTCAATTACACTTTCATACAATCCAATATAATATATATATATATATATATATATATATATATATATATATATACAAAGGCCAATTCCTCAACCTCTAGCCTTGAGTTTCCGATAAAAACTGCCAAGAATTATGTTAGTCATTTCAATCCTTCGAGGCAGTTCTTCAATTCTTCATTCCTACACTTCTTCTTCTTCTTCTTCTTCTTCTTCTTCATTTCAGTTAGTAAAACCGACCATTTGCCCACCTCCCTTCAATTCTCTTCAATACAGTCCTTTAGTCCTTCTCACAGATCTTAAGCTCTTCTTCTTCTTCCTCTCTTCTCAAGACCTTAAGTTCTCCATTTCGACAGCTCTTCAAGTTCCTCTGCAATCTTTCAATTCTTCAGGGAGGCTACACCATGAAAAATTGGTTGAATATAGCGAATATAGCTGCATATGATGATATATATATATATATATATATATATATATATATATATATATTTGTTTTTAAGTTTTCGCGGGCACTAAATGTTTTAGGCGGTTTCCGGGAATTCGAGTAACTAGAAGCGAAAGCAGAAGGCTACGAGAATTATGCGAACCGACCTGAAGAGGGCAGATGTGACTCTGCCGAAACGTCGTCATTTTACCATCAATCCCGGCAGGGATCAGTTATCAACTAAGCGGATGAATTCCCGGAAACCGCCTAAAACATATATATATATATATATATATATATATATATATATATATCAAGCTCAAGAGGCCTCTTGACCCTTGGCTATGAGATCTTTCACTCTTTTCTTCCACTTATTTTGGTCTAACGCCTGGTTATTCCAGTTCCTGATTCTCAGTTCCTCCACATCCTGTACCACTTCCTCTAGCCATTTTTTTCTAGGCCTTCCTCTTCTCCTTTTTTTACTCCCTAATTAGAAACTATATAGGATAATTCTGGGATAACCCGGGTTCCGGGATTAAATCAATAAATCCTTAATCCCAGGATTCGAAAACATTCTTGGGATTGTTTTCTTAAGTCGCATCGTTTGTTCTATACAGTATTTTCGGTTGAAAATTATCAATTAGAGCAATATCTCTGGTACAAGAAATATTATGGAGATCTAAAAAAATAATACATCTCAAATACTCCAGTCACACCTCCCTTTGTGTTACATCAATAGTACGCACCAAATTACAATAAGAATCAATCCTACAAACCATTCCTCAGATTGTTATTTTGGGCTCACTAATACAAAAGATGTTTTTTTGTAATAATTTATAAACAAATATCGAATTTCATACAATAACACACCCTGTATATTCTATTACTCGTAAGAGTTTATATCTTATGAAATTAAAAATAAGTTTAAATGACAGAGATTTCCTGAACATATATTTTTTTCTCCAACTTAATTTCCCTGTCATCTAAAGTGAGGAAGTTTCCTTCATTTTTCACTGCCTAGTTTATTAAAGCTTCCTCATTAAAATATCTAGAGTTGTATTTTTAATTACATTTCTTACGACCTCATTAATTTGGCACAAGTCGTTCTTTTTAATTAGCTCGTCAGAACTTTCGTATTTGATTCGTTATCAAGGACATAAGTGATTACAAATATATCCATGGTATGCGTGGGGTTCCCTCACATCTTGTAAACAATAAAAAAAGATTGAATTTTATCAGTAGGTACCATCTACCGGTCAAGGTAACGTGTTATAAAATCTGGAATGATGAGAATGTACCCAATAAAGAGGATTATCTAATATTTTTTTAATTTACCCTATAATCTTTAAACAAAGCTCAATATTAGTCCAGCCGCTGATAATTTTCCCGGGTAATTTGTCTAAGCATCACCGATTTTCCTAAAATTTGGATTTGAGTACTACTTACCCTCTTCTGCAAAGTTGACCCTGTGTCGGGGCTTGGTTTTTTCCCGGGAGGGGGGATGCTACTCCTTCTCGAGGATGAAAAACATGAAAAAAGTCCAGGAATGAATTTAATAATTTCAAGCAACTTTTGTTCCATAAAGTTTTTCTGGAAGTCTTTTCGAGTTAATTTTTCAACCAAAAAAAAAAACATTTTTTCATACGGTTTTTCGTAAATAACTTTAAAACTATGCACTTTAAGAAAAAAATCATTTCGATCAGAAATATAGAGTATATAAAAAAAATTATAAAAAATGTTTGGTTTGTGAACCAATAAAAACGGAGTTATAGCTTGTTGAAATTTTGTTTTTATTTGTCAGAAATTGAAAGGTTTATCGTGAAACAACTGAAAGACAATGCTTTTTTTCAGAAAAAGCTTATAAATACTTTTTTAAAGTGCTTAAAAAAACCTTTAATTTGTTTTTTAATAAAAGTCTCTAGCATGAAAATTAAGCGAGTTAAGACATAAATAAGGTTGGTTTTCTTTATTTTTTGATAAAAAAAGTGTACAAATTACCACCTATATACCACCCCAGTGGAAATTAATTGCTACCACTTCACAAATCACTTGACTTACTTATTTCAAATAGGCTCAGAAAGTTTGACCGGTTTAAAGTAAGTAGTTTTGAAAAAAGTCTTCAAGAGAATATTGTATTTTTGTAATTTTGCAAAACTGTGAGAGATAGGCAAAATTTTGTAGATTATAAAATTGTAGGTTTTGTTTTTTTTTTAATTTATATTTTTTTCTAGGATAAAAATTAAATTAAATATGACCGTTTAAAGTTTGTACATATTCGTAAATAATACTATTAGGCCACCCTTTCAGCTCAAGCCCTTTCAAAAATATGGGTTAAATACATTTCAATTTACGTGACTTCTTAGCTTATAAAAAAACCTGCAAATTGGTGATTTGTGAAGTGGTAGCAATTAATTTCAACCGGGGTGGTATTTAGGGGGTAAATTGTAACTTTTTGTCAAAAAAAAAATCTTATTTATGTCATAACTGGCTAATTTTCTTGCTAGAGACTTTTATAACAAACCAAAGGAAAGCACTTTAAAAAAGTACTTATAAACTTTACCCGAAAAATGCATTGTTTTTCAGTTATTGCAGGATAAACCTTTCAATTTTTATTTTGACAAATAAAAAATTTCAATAAGCTACTCGGTTTGTATTGATTCTACAGAAACCATAAACCCAACCTTTTTTCTTGTTTTTTATGAGTTACATTTTTGATCTAAATGATTTTTTCTAAAAGTGAATGTTTTAGTTATTTACGAAAAACTGTATGAAAACATGTTTATTTTTGGTTGAAAAATCGATACTTTCACTTGCGATTAACCCGAAAAGATTTGTCTTTCAGAAAAAAACTGTATAGAACAAAAGTTGCTTAAAATTAGTTATAATTTATCATTCCTGGACTTTTTTTCTTATAATAGTTCTCACCCCCGAGAAGGGGTAGTATCCACACCCCGGGAAAAAGCAACCCCCGACATAGTGTCAACTTTGAAGTAGAGGGTAAGCATAAATTAAATCCATATTTTTAGAAAATCGGTGCTGCTTGGACAAATTACCCAGTATTACTGTTTTTTGCCTTCATTGACTGACATTGCCTATGTCCGGGACTGATTTTACAATACAAAATGATAATTAATATAATAACGAATATTTCCAATTTATAAATTAAACAATTGACCTGAGAACTAAAATGTAATTAATGGCCTCTTATTGATTTTATGACTAAAAGTTGTAAGATGCTTTTAATTTCAACCAAAGATTTGTCTCCTTAAGTCTGTCCCAATTGCTTTGAAGCACGCTGTAAATATTATAGTGCACTATTCTTAATAGCTTCAGTTAAACTGCTCGTTTACTGAATGGGCCATTCAATATTGTACCAATAATTTGATATAAAAATATATCTGTACGAAGCGCCATGACGATAAAAAATCTGTTCAACTCCTCTTGTCATCTTTAATAACGTAAACAAATATAGGTGCATGGTGAGCAGTTTTGTTCTTACAAACTAATCATGTTATACACTTACACAAAAATTAAATATGCAATCACATATTGTGATATTTGCATCCAACAATTTTAAAAAGCAAATACTTGAACATTTATTAAATTTACATGTACCGAATCATATAGAGGGTAGTTAACTTTCTGCAAAATGAAATGTAGGCATAATGTAACGAGAAACTTACCCCATATTGATTCAGTATTCGAATATATTCAAATAACCCATTTCAAAAGTCCACTAGTTCAATAGTCCACTAAAATTGTATTATTTTACATTCAAACTTACAAGACGACACAATCACAATTATGAAATGAACTGACAGCTTTTAAAATGTCAGATGTATTTGTCATAAAATAATCTTAGTAGGCGCTGCTTATATTGACATTTGAGTAGGTAATTGGTGACTGGTGGCAGGTGGGAAATCAAGAAACCTTTAATAATAATATAATCCAACATTCAAGACTGACGTTTTAGTTAACTATAAAATTTTGGTGAAAAGTCTGTTTAGAAAGTTGTTTTGTGTAGATGTTACCGAAGAGTGAGAATTGATTGCTGCCTGTATAGCTGTATAGGGTAAGTTATTTATTTTCTGCGTGATGACTAAAAAGTCGTTACTTTTTACTTGAACTCTGTTAAAAAAAGACTGTTTCCATCATATACATTCCATTGGATAAGCCATGAAATTCTCATAGAACTTAATGATATTTAACTTACCTTTTTTAAACTATTTTGTCCATTATCTGTTTCACTTCAATTTGATTAAAAAATATTTTTTGATTATCTGGGTTAAATTGTAAATACCTATTAAATAAAATGTTTTCTAATTTAATTAGAAATGCACTAATTATGCCTAATTCACTGATAACCAAGTACCAGGCATGTATATTATTCTTATTATCTTTTAGCTTGCATTAATTAAATTCTTTTAACATATTTGATTTATTTTAAAATATGTATTGGATTTTCAAATCTAATACATTAAAACACTGTATACCATTATAAATATTTATATCCGATATGGTCTAGTGGCTAGGATACCTGGCTTTCACCCAGGAGGCTCGGGTTCGATTCCCGGTATCGGAATTTCTTTTTATTTTTTTAACTTTTAAAATTAAGAATACTAATGCCATTGTTGCATTTATAGTATTTATATCCTTCACTACCAATGGATGATATAGAAACCAAGAATAAATACTTAAAACTGACGAAATAATATACAAATCAGAGAAAACAATAATAATTTGTACATTTTACATTTATACGATTTTACATTTTTCATACATTGAAGATGTACGGAAAATGTTGAAATTTCGTATCAGTACTTAATTAGGAATATGGGAATGAACTCAAACGTTACCGAAAATAATAGAGAGAAAATCAATTTGTGGGTCAGCTATAACATTATATGAGAAATAAAAATTTATTTAAGGGCATCGCATAATTTGTAAAATTAAAAGAATAAAACATCCTTTTTTAAATTTTATTTTCAAAAATATACCTAAAATTCTGCAAAATATAGGAAAAATAAAGCGAAAATCCTAATATAAATTTTGGAGAGCAAATTATAAAACTAAATAAAAAATAAAAAAATAATATTTATGTTGCTTAAAAAATAGTGTTACATTATCCGTATTATATATTTTTCAGAAACAAAAAAAACAGCTAAGTTCAATGTTTTGTTTATATCATTCAAATTTTCAAGTATTCCTCAAAAAAGCTTGTTTTTAACAAATCGCGTATTAAATAATCAATACAAAATAAAAAAATTTCAAAAATGAAAGAATTTCAAAAATAATGATTCAAAAGAGGTTCTTTAATATTAGTTGTTAACATCAATGTTTTTTCAAACAATCGATATTTTTTAATAATGCAATTTTAAAAAGAACTTTTTGATGTCATTTTTAAGCAGCAAAAAATAAGGAAATATTTATATATAGATTTTCATCCATTATAGTGATAACAAAATAGTGAAAGATGAATGTTAAAAATTTTTGTATAGAACATCTATTCTAAACCTGTTGAAGATTAGACCTCAGAAGCGGAAAAATGTAGAGATTTGTATTTATAATTAATTACACATTTACACTAAACGTTTTTTGATTATAAAAGCATAATAATTGAAAAATTGCAGAAAAAATATATTTGGGGCAGGTATTGGTTTTTTAGGTATCCAAATAGTACCAGAGTTATTTATTTTCGTTTATTTCATATTTATTGGTAAAACATTACATAGTATTGAGCAGAATTTTCATGTCAGAATTAAAATCATAAATATTATTGGTAGAGTTCTGAGTGGGAAGAGTTTCTGTTATGACCTTTTCTACTCTATTAGGATCTATAAATTGGCGTTATCTATAATGGTTTTGAAAGTTTTTGTTATCAATAAGTTCTTTATAATGTTTTTTAGGGTTCCATATATACAATATAAGGATACCCTTATAATGTCACTCAGGATTTCCGCCTCTGTCACATCACAGCAATTTTCTCCTAAACTACTGGACGGAAAAGGTCGAAATTTGGTATCAATGTATAGTTTGGTGACCCGATCAGGAGTATATATCGTAAATGAAGAAATTTTGATTTTAGGGGTACTTCTTGGGGGAAAAATTAAAAAAATCGACCGTTCCCCCTCCTGATCTCCGAAACAACTGAGCCTAAAATTTTGAAAAAAATACGAAATATAGAACGTTGCCCGAACTTTACAGGAAAAATAAGGAGAAACCATTAATATTAATTTTGGGGGGCAAATTATAGAATTAAATAAAAATTTAAAAATAAAAAAATTTCAAACGCATCCTGTAATATAACGAATGAAAGGTCTCATTCTGAGGAACACAAATGTATTTTTTTCATATTTAAAAAAATTTATTTAAGAAGATATTAACGAAAATATACCAAAATTTACCCATCCCCCCCCCTTATCACCCAAACTATAAAACGTAAAATTTCGAAAAAAAATTGGAGGTATAGGTTCTGACCTGAAGTTTACTGGAAAAATAAGGAAAAACCTCTACTTTTAATTTTGGGGGGCAAATAACAGAATTAAATGGAAAATATAAAATTAAAATTGTTTCTAACCCATCATGTTATATATCAAATGAAAGGGCTCATTATGACGAAAACAAATATATTTTTTTCATATTTTTAAAATAAATAAATTAAAAGATATTAACAAAAATATAAAAAGTTTTACACATCCCCCCCCTATCTCCGAAACCATAAGCTGGAAAATTTTGAAAAAAATGGCAGTATAGCCCCTCACCTGAACTTTACTGGAAAAATAAGGAGAAACCCCTAATATTCATTTCGGGGGGCAAATTATAGAATTAAATGGAAAATAAAAAATTATAATTGTTTCTAACGGGTCATGTAATATATCAAATCACAGGGCTCATTATGACGAATACGAATATATTTTTTAAATTTTTTTAAAATGAATATTTTAAAATATATGAAAAAATATTTTAAAAAAAATACCCATTCTCCCCTTTATTCCCCAAACTATAAGACCTCAAATTTTTTGTTTATAGGAAAAATATGAAAAAAATCCCTAATTCTATTATTTGGGGGCCAAATGGAAAATAAAGTATTAGGGGTTTTCCCCATAGTAATTTTAGGGACAAATTATACAATTAAATGGAAAATAAAGATTCAATTTTCAAATGCATCATGTCATATATCAGATAAGAGGCGCATTATGTTAAACATCGACATAATTCCCACTTTAGAAACTATACTATTTTAATTTTGAAAAATATATTTTATTCGTATTTTTAATAATTTGAATAACAGATTTAATAATTTATAATTTAAAACTTCACATATTTTGCCCTTTATCTTCCAATCTACAGAGCCTCAAAACTCAGAGAGTAGATTATAAAAGACTTCTCTGAAATTTTATTAATAATATAAAACTGTAATGTTAAGTTTTGGGGGCCAAATTAGAAAATTAAATACATATGTATTGTGATAAAAATCAAGCGAATCCTGAAGCAGATAAAATAAAAAGTCTATGTGTGGAAAATCAAAGTGTAATATTATAAATTTAAAACGCTTCCTTTAAAAGATAATATAAGAAAATGCACTCATTCCCTGCTTGTCTGATACTGGAATATTAGAATCTTGAAGGTGGTACGGAACCCTAAGTATGCGAGTCCAACTCGCACTTGACCAAATTATTTAAATATTATATCCGATTCTGGGAATTTTGAGACATAAAATTCAACAGCAAACCGCGTATGCCATCGCTTCAGTATTAGTACATATGTGATATTTTACATGATTTTAACAGCAAATTCGTACAAATAATTTATTTAAGCAATAACAATATGGATTTTATTGTTTTTGGCTTGTATTGAGAAAAATAGTGAAGGAATGATCTTGTGAATGGACAAGTTATAGAGAATTGGAATGCCTGATATGAGTATTTTCCGTCGAGGGAAGTTGGAAAAATCGAGACAAATTGACTTATTTACAAAAATTCATACCTTTGTTGTATTAAAAATTAAAAAATTAATCTTCCACAAAATGGCAGCTCATGATGTTACGATTAACTATTCTCAAGATAAGTATTGTGAAATAAATGGTTGTTGCAAAATTGAAATTTAAACAATTTACATGGATATCTTACAAACTGTATCATATTAAAAATCTGTATGTTTATTCAAAATTTGACTTTATATAATTTACCTATTTAATAATACTAGTGGTCGCCCAGTGGTCGACCCTATTTCAGGAGATTGTAAATGTATATTTTTAAAAGAAACAGAGTTGTGGAGAAATCGGAGAAGTGGATGAAATGACCAAAATTGTTCACTTACATTGACAAATCTATTGAAATAAAAAGAAAATAAAAATGTAATCAAATATCGGTATTCGAAATATTTTTGACAAATGAATGACCCCACAAATTTTTGACAGGAACCGCTCCTGGCAAAATATTCGATATAATAATTGGATGATTGTTCTTTGTAACTTACAAGTTTTCGTCATTTGCGATTTCAATCAAGTTTGGGAATATTAAAGAAAAGGGAGGACCAACAACCCTAGGAGAACTTAAATATTTAATACATTCTCTATTGTCCGCTGTCTGACATTTTTTCACACAAAACCTTCGGGAAGGTTGCGATAATAATATATTAATCAAATAATTAAATTCACATTAAAAACAAAATATTAATATGAAAGTTACGGCAACGCGTCCAAATAATCAATACTGATCTACTACATTGACTATTTTATCACTAAACACTAACAACGCTTGCATGCCACTACATGCTCTAAGTATATAACACCATCTAACGATCGGTCGATCGGTCCCTCTATATATACTTATTCAATGTCAGTCAATATTTTGAGTTTTGACGGTCTGGCGGCGGCGGCACTATCAGTTGTTTGGCGTTGACAGTATGAACATAAATAATGAATTTTTATTATATTTTATTTAATGAATGAATCATTATTATAAATTAATAGTCGTCAGTAGCTACTAAACAAAACAAAAATGAAGGAAATCGGTTAAGACACAGAGGAAAAAATGGTAGCTAATTTTAACAATTTTTTTAAAAGTGAATCAAGAATTATAATACTTTTGTACTGAGCAATCTTCCTGTTCATTAAAAGAATCCGATTAGGATATTTTAAAAATAATTACATAGATTGCATATTTCAGTACTACAAAATGCTCAATAAATTATGACATTAACATCCACTTAACTAACTCTACTTATTTGGACATGCCATTCATGATACTCGAGGTTAATCTTAGCCACAATATATTTAAATGTGTAAGACATATATGATAATAAAATATAGAATAAGACTTTTGCATTACTACATCGAAACGTTTCACCTGGTGCATCACGTAAATTCACTTGCGGGCAATAGTCAGCAACCCGTCGCGTCCGCTTTTCCTAAATTAGCCCGACTATCCCAACCACATTTACTTTTGTCTCCCTCTGGCACGAACTCCCACCTAAAATGCAATATTCACAGGCATTTTAACCATTTTTACAGAATTTCAACAAAAATCTAAGATATACAAATTGAAGTACATGATATGAGCTTTTAAAATGTATTTGGTATGTCTCTTAATTGTTTAAATTACAATTCTGCAAAAACAACTTATCCGACAAAATCCATATTGAGCTTAATTAATTCTAACATTGTAGTATATCATTTAGCTGAAAATTAACTTTTCAGTTTATATTACAACAAAGTTATAATTTTTGGAAATTTTATCGGTATTTCTGGATCTTCTCAGGGAAAAATCCTCCGATCGGGACTTGTAAACATTCATTTTAAAGGTTTTCCGATTCCACTCCACTTTTCCAGTGAGAGTATTACGATTCCTGCATAATTTCTCACAAAACAAGCAAAAAACAAAAGAAAATCACATTTTCTATGGGTTTTTATTGTTTAAATAATTTACTTCTTCGAATTTGGTGTTAAAATCAGGTAAGTTATGCCCTATTAACTATTACTAATGTGATGGCATAAGCGGTTTGCTGTCGAATTTTGTCACTCAAAAATTTGTGTTGACTGGGGTACAGGTCAAAAATATCTTTTTCAGCGAATGCAAACTATATTTTGTTTAAATTGCCCTTTTTTACTAGACTTTATGACAAGCTCCCAACTACTGAAATATTTCTAGCTACAAGTATACCTACGTCACTATTAAGATAGTCACGGAAACAAGATATAATTAATTAAAATACGAAATATTAATACTTTTAGATTCCATCCCATCCAATAAACTGATTTTCAGTTCACGTTTAATCAGTCCGCCATGATGTAAAAACTTTAATTTGTATGCTGTAGTATTCAATTTATTCAAGACAATAGAACGCAATCAGCCACAGCCAACGCTGATGAGTCTCATTTTGTGAAAGAGCGTTTAGTTACGCGAGAGGAGTGAACAACGCTGTAATTCCTGGATGCCAACTTTGATGAATTTGACAAGAGTTGATTTAGAAATTGAAAACGCATAAAATTATTTGAAAAAATATCCCTAAAAAAGTAGTTTAGGATAGAAATACTGCACCATAGAAGAAAATTCTGAAGGTAGACTACATTTTAGTGGCCAATGTTTGTTGTATGTTCCTTGGGTTACTTGTTTAAGTTTGTTCCATGTATATATATATTGCCCCCCTTTAAATTTTTGAGGGAACAACAATATGCAATAAAAATACGTAAAATATTCTCAGTACGACTCAATTTTTACAAAAAATGGACATGTGCCAAATGCTCACCATCAAGTTTTCTTAATGAAAAGGTCTTTTATGCATTATCTTAAATATATTTTTGTTCCCTATTCAACGTTTTTTTGTTTGTTATTTCGGAATGCTTTTCATCCTTCTGTTTTTTTTTTGTTCAGGTACAGATAATATTTCTAAATGGGAACCAGTAAGGAAGGGCCATGTTTTGCCCGGATTACTAGTTGTATACAAAAATTCTTCCTCAGCGATATTCTTAGAGAAATAGTTATCTACAATACAATCTTGTGTGTAAAAAAAATTGTTGCCATATGGATAATTTGACACTTTTTTTCAGCGTATCGTGTGTAATATCTGTCTTGGTCACTATCACTTGAGATCACATATTGTCTTGGTCACCTTTTGAACGTGAGTTACTTGTCTTCTCTTTCAATGTAATGGTCAAAACCCGTCTCTCCATGGACTTTTGCTGCACTTGAATCTTGTTGAGATTGATTCTGCTCAAAATTCACTTTCACACCCCTCTGTTGTAATTGGGAGGACGCATTCGTTGTATATTTTAGTTATTAACCTAACTGGCATTTTCATGATATGTGCTGTCCACTCAGCCTTATGTGTGCTTTTGTTGCAACATCCTCAACGTCATTAGTCAGTGAAATTCTGTTTTCCAAGTATACATAGCTTGACTATATAGATAGTATATCTGGTGATACTTATTTTGTTGGTGAGTGTACTGATTCCCTGTTGTTGTCATTTCATGCACTTAACGAGAGCCTGAATATATAGTTTTGGTCGTATATTATGTCATCTCGCCTTACCAATCTGTAAACATTTAATCTATCTGTTGTTTCATAGATTTAGATATTTTTGGCGATTTTGTGTATATACGTTTTATCAGATGGATATAGTTATGTTGATTCCGACATAATAATGCTTGGAAGAGAAAATGCCAGTTCTTTATCAATCATTAGGGAGGCAAGAGAAGTTCCGAAGCCTGGAAAACAATAATAAAACATCAGTAGTACAACAACCCAAATATACTTGTGAGTAGAGAACTTCAAAAGAGTTACTGATGGAAACAAGAGGCACATTTAAGATAAGAGCTGATCTCTAATAATTCACCGACGATGTACCGCTAAATAACAAAGAAGTGGAGAAAGCAATCAAAGATACCAGACTAAAAGAGCCACCTGGCCCAGGAGGGATAAATCTAGAATTAATTCGATACGGGCCAGCTAATCTGAATGAAGTGTTCAGAGCTTCATTCGAAAGATGCCTAAATGGAAAAGAGATGCCAAGGTGCTAGCGAACTTCTTACGAGTGATAAGTGATCAAAATCGAACCCGAAACACTATAGAGGGATTTCTGTTGTTCCTACTATCATTAATCAAAGATAATACCAAAAACCAAGGCACAGAAAAACAAGCAGACTTGCGAGCTAGTAGATCAACAATAGCTAACATATTTAGCATTAAAATGTCTAGCAGACAAATGACTATAACGTAACACAGAAAAACATGCAGCCTTCTACGATAGTGCTTCAATTTCACTGTTATGGAAAGCAATGGAATGTAATATGAATTTTAGGACAAAATTAATAATAAGAATTCACTAATATGAACTATGAAAAAAACACCACTACAATCAAATTTGGGAACGTACTAACAGCTCTATTTGAGATGCAACAGGTTTGTAACACGGCAGTTGTTTATCTCTACCCTCTTTAAAGTATACTTAGTCACATCCCTAGTAAGATGGACAAATAATGAAAAAAAAATGGGACTGAGTTTGGGACAAGTAAGCTTGTTGACATAATATTTTCCAGACGACCAAATCATTGTAGCAGAAGACGAAGAAGATCTATCATACATGTTTATGAACTCAAAGAAGAATACGAATCAGCGGGTTTAACTATGAATATAGCGAAGTGTGCGTACATTAATTCTACCACAAGAAAGCATCAGAAGAGTGGAGAACAGCAAAAATCTGAAAGTGAATCTTAATAATCATGGAATTAGTAATGATGATATAAGAGAATGGATAAATAAGAGACGAACTATTATGAGTGCACTAAATTCTCTGTTGTGAGGCAACAACATAACAATGAATACGAAAAAATAGTATCTATGAAAGCAAGGTAAGAAGTGTCAATTTATATGACCCAGAAGTTTGGGACGTATCCAGCCTTAACAAATAGAAATTGATGGCATCGGAGACGGATTTTCTCAGGAGAAGCTATGGTTGGTCAAGATAGTATAGATTCAGAAACGATCACAATACGGACAAAAGTGAATATTAGCCGACCAATAACAGAAGAAATAGAACGAAGGCAATTGATTTGGTTAGAACAAATGATAGATGGTCTTAGAAAATATTAGAATGAGTATTTACGGAAAGGAGGTAAAGAGTGCGGACCACAAGTAAACTGGAGAGATGACTTAGAAGAAATCTCTACTTCAAGAAACTACATGCTCCGAGAAAAAAATTAGATGGTGGGGACGGTGATAATAATAATAATACCTATATGATTGTTCGATTTCCATTAAATTAATGACGGGCTAGATCTTCAGTGTATCGAATGTTTGTTGAAAGTCTATGAATGGTTGTATGTTACTTTTTTCAGAAACCTGCTTCTTTCTAGCTTGTATCTTTCTAGTTTTCCCATGGTGCTAGAGTTTGGGCATGCTGTAAGCATATGTTGAGAACATTCCTTAATGCTTGTTTTGTCATTACTTTGCTAGTTTATTAGCATTTTATCTGAGTTAACAATGATGATGCTTTTCTTTTTGTTTTCCTTTCCCAGACTTGCCTTGAACAAGTTCAAGACTTGTACAGATTGATATTTCATTGTTTGTCTTTCGTTTTCTAAATTGAGGTTGAATTCTCTAGGTTCTTTGTTAATTTCGATTAGTTCTAATTTAATAATTTCTTTGTATTTGACAGTGTTCCGTTGATTTCTCTTTTTTAATTTTTGATTCTAATAGATTATGTTTTTACATATTTTACATTCTAGTAAAAACTAAAGAGTTTTGCACCATTTTGTAGTGTGCTGCAAACATATATAGCCTGATAATACATCCAACTTTTGTTAGCAGTTAATAAAAAAAAACATATTCTAATTTAACAATCTAATACGTGCCGTTTAATTTTTAAAAACAAAGACATTATTTTTCGCTCGATCCCATTTGTAATTCGAGATGGCTGATTGTTTCTGGCAATTTCGGAATGATGGATGTTTGGGCGCAACGAACACTAATTAAATCTCTCACCGCATTGTTCTCTCCGTCTCTCTCTGGCTGCTTTTAATTAGCCCATACTTGAATATACCGCACAACTTTAACTATTAATAGCTGGTAATATATAGTATATTATATCATTCCTGAAATTAAACCAGAAATGCTTCATAAATTCACGCTTCTCATTAGGGTGCAGTGTAGGAAGAGAGAGAACTAGTGGGCCGGGCTGGATTTTCAGCGAAAAACTTTAAAGTAGGTGGTTGAAGAATTGTTTTATGCTCTTCGGCTGAGTATCCGTTAGCCATTTTTCCACGTTTTTGTGTTAGGTGAAGTCGTAAATTTAATAAGTTAGCCAAAGGATACACCTATTTTTATGTGGGTGTGACACTTGTAATTAAAATTGCTATTAAAAAAATTGTAATATGTTGGAAAGTTTTACCACTTTATCTGATAGTGATTGATAACACGGAACTCCAGTATGCTCGTTTAACTGGCACTAATAGTGCATATATTTTTGAAATAAGGTTTGGAACGGGAACACAAAAAAGGTAGTCCTGTAAGAAAGTGGATGCCTGTTTGGCTTTATTTTAGACTTCAACACCTTATAAAAAATATGAAATAAAGATAACAATGTATTCTACATAATACGCAAAACAAATGCCACAATCTAGTTTCTGATGTACAATAAGCAAGACTTAAGCATATTTACCTTTTATACAGTTTATAAAAGTAAAGCCACTTTCTACAACATTACGGGGCACTAGGAGCTTAACTAATCCGGCATCAGTGCTGTTTGGGACAAAGAGGTGCCTCAGTGTGGTCGATCTCCGTTAACTTGCCTACTGGAATACTAGTGGAGCGATATAAGGGTATGGTGGAATTCTATTGTTAAGCTCTCTTTCTATACATAGACAATCCCAAAAAAGTCCTTATGAGCACCAAAGAAAGCTTTTTAGAGTTGGGGACTTTACTCAAACTAGCTGTCGCCCAGTGGTCGAAATTCGACCAATTGTGTCAATATCTCTGGCAGGTTAAATAACCTGAAAATTTTATCTTGACATTCTATCCTAGGACTTTAGGGAGAACAGCAATTACACGGAACGGCTCCAGATTGGGAACCTCTGTGTGATAGTTTCCTCGAAAATCCTAGATGTCGGTCTTACATCTCGCTTCTACAAATAAGTAAAGAAATTCAAGTTTTTTTCAAATATAATTCATAGGACATTATTTGTGTTCAAATTCGTAATTCTTAATTTAATATGACAACAACGCAACCGCTAATGGGCTACCATACATATTTATTTTTTTCTAACCTGTCTGTATAGCTATAATTGCACTCAATTCTCAAACATTTATTAAAATCCTCATTATAATAATTTCATCTCATTATATATTTCCACCACCCTGTATATGCAACTGCTCATGGACCACGCATAATATTTTTTAACATTTTTGAACCACCCGGTAAACCATTCTGTATATGCCACTGCCTATGAGCCACGGTATTTACTCTTTTGGTTTATGAAATTTTTAACTATCTTCTGTAACTATAATTCTACTCTGACCGATATTTCAATCATCATATATATGGAACTCTTCGCGGGCTACTCTATAAATCATTTCCGTTTCTAACATTTTTTATCATCATCCTGTATATCTATAATTCCTCTCACCCTATATTTCATCTTCCCTATACATACAACTGCTTATGGGTTACAAAATGATGCATTTCCATTTTCGCCACCCTGTATATGCATCTCTGTATAATACTCTTTGCACCACCCTGTATAACCGTAATTCTACTGCACCTTCTATTCCAAGAGCCCTGTAAATTCAACCGCTAATGGGCTTCCCTATATAATTATTTTATTAGTTATAATTGCACTCTACTCTGTATTTTAAACACCCTATATATACAACTGCTTATGTGCCACCCACGAAAAAAAAATATTTTGAACATATCTGAAATCGCCCTGTATAATTATAATATACAATGATTACTTTACCACTAAACAATAACAACTCTTGCATGCCACTTCCAGTAGTACATGCTCTAAGTATAAACAGCATTGGTCCTTCTATATATAATTACTCAATGTTTTGAGTCTGGCGGTGGCGGAACGCGGCACATTCAGTTGTTTGGCGTTGACATTATGACGTAAATAGAATTTTTATTATATTTTATTTAATGAATGAACCATTATTATAAATTAATATTAGCATTCTGCACTGAAGTTCGTCAGTGGCTACGAAACAAAATAAAAATGAAGAAAATCGGTTGAGAGACAGAGGAGAAAATGGTACCTAATCATTTTGTCTTAGCCTATTTAAATATAGATATAGATTAGTAAATTGTTATTCGATTTTAGGGACATTCATGACTGCAAGAATGTACATACTCAACTCTTGAGGTTCGGAATCCAAATGTATCAATTAACTTGAAAAATTTCTGTACTTACATAAAACTTTTGATCTGAATTCTTCTGTAAATGCACAAACTTCAATTCTATTTGGTCACTTAAGTAATTGCTGTCATCAGGATTGTTTAAAAAAATTAACGTCATAAATGAATAGAAAAGGCGGATTTTAGAGCATACATACATCTTTGTAAGTAAAAGTCGATTATTTTAGTAATAGTTTTTATACCATGCTAGTATTGTCCGCAATTGGAATTTTATTGTCCGCAATTGGAATTTTACTGTTAACTGCCGTCAAATTTCGAACATTAGATTAAGCTACTTGTTCATAGAGGGCGCCACTCGAATTTTATAAATAATTTTTGTTAAAATTACGTATTTTAAAAAAAATAAATAAAGATTCTTTATATATTCTGCACTGAAGGTCGTCAGTAGCTACTAAACAAAAAAAAATGAAGAAAATCGGTTGAGAGACAGAGGAGAAAATGGTACCTAATCATTTTGTCTTAGCCTATTTATATATAGATAATTCTAGCATTCCTATTTTAACTCTCTTCAATAATAGTAAGGTGTATGAAATTATTAACTCTGAAGATCTCCAGATATATAGACCTCTTAAGCAACTACATACAGTGGAGAACAAGTAGGGTTCCCCTTTCAAAATATTAATAATAAATTATTTAATAACTAAATATGTCAGTACAAAATATTTACTTACGAACTATAACAGCAGAATACAATTATTACCTACTAATTATTTGAAATTAGATCCATATAATAGACATCAGGAAGGTACCTACTAGGTAACATTAACAAAATGGTAACAAGCTATTGATCCTTTGAATCTACCCTACATGTACAACAACAGGAAGCATATACAGTGAGGACGCGTGGGTTGGAACAAATTCATTTAAAATTCAGGTGTTGTTTTTTTGGAAAAACGCTCGGACACGTCGGTTTTTTTTGGACTGCTGTTTTTGTGATGATAAAGCCATTTATACAGGGTGGGCCAGAAGTAAATTGCCACCATCAACTTCCTTTTTTCAAATGGAAACATTTGTTTTTTATTTTATTTTTGAATTCTGCATTTAATTCTAAGTATTTTTTTCATGTTAACAGTTATTAAAAAATACATTTATTTCAAAATTAAAGAAAAAAACATCAACATATCAAATTAAATGTTCAAATTGTTGACCATTAACTTCTTAACAATACCTAAGACGGTTTTCAAATGCTCGTAACAATTCATTTAGCGTTCGTGGCAGGATTCGTTGTATTTCGGTCCTAATTCTATTCTTTAATTCCTCGATATTTTCCGGCTTATTGAAGTAGACTTTCGATTTCACGTAACCCCAAAGATAAAAATCTAAAGGGCTTAGATCTGGAGACCTAGCTGTCTATTCGATATTACCTCTCCTTCCGATCTATCTATTTTGGAAAATATTGTCAAGATAATCTCGCACTGTTCGCGAATAGTGCGGGGGCGTTTCATCCTGTTGAAACCATACCGAATCTGCCAATATATATATATTGAGCTTTTCACCATTCTGGTAAACTTCTGTAAAACAGGCTATTTTGTAATAGGTCTAGATACTTTTCCGAGTAAAGGGCCCACAATTAAAGTACCCACAATTCCGGCCCATACGTTAATTTTCCTGGAAAACTGTGTATGACTTTCCATAATCCAATGTGGGGTTTCTGATGCGCAATATCGAAAGTGTTGCCTGTTTACTGAACCATTTAAACAAAATGTTGCCCCGTCGGAAAAAAAACTATTTTACTTGAAGAAATGTGCGGGTTGGCATTGCATTTATCCATCATTATTGGGCAAAATTCTACTCTCCGGTCAAAATCATCTTCAGTAAGTTCCTGAACTAAATGAACTTTGTATGGGTGCCATTTATTTCTATGTAAGCATTTTAGAACAGAAGATTTACTTATTGACTGTTCTGCGGCTATTTGTCTAGTGAATTTGTGAGGATTTTTTTGTAAATCGAGCAAAACATTTAATTTGTACCTTCTGGAAGATGTTTGGTTTTTTAATTGTCTCTTACGTGGCCAAATTCTAGAAACTTTTTTTTCTATTTTACTAACCATCGATCCTGTAATAGGCCGCTCCAGGTACTTCATATTAAACAATTCGCAAACTTCAGCTTGTATTCGAGTTCTGTCGCCATATCCTACCATCGTCAAAATTTCTTTTCGCTGCGTTTCAGTTAAAAGCGCTATACTTTGGAACTTTGGAACTGCACTTGACAACTACTTATTTATTTTGGATGTTCATGTGGGTTTTCACTTCTCACAATGGTTTCCGAAAAAACACAGATAAGTAAAGTAATTGAAAAGCAAAGTATAGTATCTAAGAGCACATTGTGGAAACTGCTCGGAACACTAGTTGTCTTCTTATAGAACAACTCTCTGGCAGGATTAACTGCGAGACATAGATCTACGGATTTGTCAACTAGTTTTCTGTATACCATATTGGGATGTAGTTTGTGTGATACTTATTTAATGTGACGTTTCGATTCTTTATGGAATGGTTGTCGAACAATGTAATTTGAAATAATATATAAATTCTTGCAAAACAAAAGAGTCACTTTACCTGATATATAAGAAAGAACCAAAAAAATGAAATAATAAAAGTCACATACAAAAATTATGTTAAATTAAAATAAAAAATAAATGAAGCTAAGTTAATGTGTGATCGTGAACAAATTATAAAAAATAGCAATGATACCGAAAAATTATGGAAATATGTCAACCAAAAGCTTGGTAAAAGTAGTAAAAAACATAACAACGTTACCTACATATATGATGAAAACAAACGTAAAATTAAAGATACAGATGAAATAGCTAGTACCATGAATTCATATTTTTGTAATGTTGGATCTAGGCTTAGCAAATAAATCAAAATTCCACAAAATGAGGACATTAAATTACCCACAACGATCGCTAATACTGTGTTTTTAGCACCCAAAAACTATTACGAAGTAACAAATATTATAGGAACTTTGAAATTAAAAAATGGGGGAGTTGATAATATAGACGCAAAAACTCTAATAGTGTTATCTAGACATATAGCACTACCACTTGCTTACATCATAAATTTAAGTATATAGAAAGCAATTTGGCATGGAGCACTCAAACTAGCTGATGTTACACCAATCTATAAGGCTAATAATAGGGACAATATCGCAAATTATAGACCAATATCCTTGATATCAAACCTAGCAAAAATTTTTGAAAAAATTATCTACCACAGACTACTCGATTTCATTAAAAAGAATAAAATCTTATCAAAAATGCAATATGGCTTCATGAAAAATACTGGTACAAAACATACTCTAAATTTTATTACTAATACAATTTATGAAAAACTTGATAAAAGTGAACCTATTGCTATTACATTCCTTGACCTAGCCAAAGCTTTTGATACATTTAACCATTCAATGTTATTAGATAAATTATACAGATATGGAATTAGAGGAAGTGCGTTCAAACTCATTTCAAGCTACTTGACAAGTAGATATCAGCGAGTAAAAATAAATGACACTGTAAGTGGTTTCAGTGAAATTAAAACAGGTGTTCCCATCTTGGGTCCCCTACTATTTATTTTGTATATAAATGACCTACTAGTTGATATAACAGAGGGAATTATATTATCTTTTGCTGATGATACGGCTGTGATATCAACAGGAAAAACATTGAATGCAGTCGAAACGCAAATGAATTACTACCTTAATTTGATAAATAAATGGCTTGCCTTAAACAAATTGTCTCTAAATGTTGATAAAACGGTTTTCATGACATTCGGAAACTACTGCAATAGTGTTCCCCGCCATATAAATATTAAGATAAATACCAAAAAAATAAGAAGGGTAGAAAGTTGTAAATACTTAGGAATTTGTTTTGACTATAGAATGAGATGGGACACGCATGTTAAATTTAATAAATAAAACATATACTTAGTCTTTATATTTCGGAAAATGGCCAAAATTATGTTGAGAGACTTGCTGATAATGTTATACTATGCACTTTTTCATAGTATTATCTGCAATGATAACATAGCTTGGGGAGGTATTTATTCAACTAAACAAGTTTTATTACAACGTTTACAAAATAAACTCCTGAAAATTATATATAAAAAACAAAATTTTATAGAAAAAAAACCACTAAATCTGAAACAAATCTTTGCTTTTGAGTCTCTTAAATACTATTATGACACATTTAAAAATAAATTTATAAAATCCAACAGTTCTACAAGAAACACAAGTATTATGATTCCAAAAAGAAATAAAACTATAAGCAGTAAAAATAGTTATGTTAAAGCTATTAATGTTTTCAACAGCCTACCATATGATTTGAAAACTCTAAAAAACCTTAACACTGTCAAAAAGAAAATAAAACCATGGATCTTGGCTAATATTTAAAATTTCAAATAGCAGGATGGTAAATATTTGGGGAGAAATCGATATAAGTTCTAATTCTTTAAAGTCTATATTAGTATCACATAATTATTTCAACAATACTAAATTTGTAGGATATTAGTAATAAGATTTTATAGGAAATGATCATTAAGGTTAGTGTTAAGATTATCAGGCCTGCGAACAGGTAACTGACTTTACCTCTGCAGGGTTTATTATATTATACCTAATGTATAAGTATTGTAAACATTCTGATAAATAAATAAATGAATAATTTACACAATATTATAGCTTGACTTTTTCGCAATGTCAATTGGTTGATTAATTAATTAATCAACCAATTATACAATATACGGTTAGCAGATAAACTGTAAAATTTAATTCAATTTCAGTGGAACAAATTCAGTCTCTATAATGAATAATTAGGAACTATTATTGTCCTGGATAATATATCTAACAGATGTACAAATTACATTTATAGAGAATACCAATTTTACGGTTCATACAAGTGGCTGAGTTAGATCAACAACCAGAAAACACAGGAATGAGAGTAAATACTTCGAACCAATGTGTATATATATATAAATATATATATATATATATATGAAGAAATATTTATCCGGGAATACATCCGTTCGTTATATTGATTCATGTTTGAATCCTGCAGACGTTTCGCCAAGGTCTCAGTTGGCATTCTCAATGCGTTGTTACGGTGAACTGAGAGGTGATCTACCTGAGCTGTTTATTTTATATGCCTCCGTCGGAGGTTATATTGCGCCTGATTGGTCGGTGTTGACTCCGCCCCCTTTGCTGGCGTGTCTGGTGTCTCACTTCTTGACGGGTGGCTAATTCTGGATGATGGTTTGTAACTTGAGTCATCGTCGTGGTAGTCTGTAGTGTTCATTACGACGGTGGAGTTTCTTTTATCGGCAGGTAGTATGGTGATATTTTTGGATTCTTTTAGAGTCTTGAGGGCTTTCATATCCTGTCGGCTGAGGTTTGGTTGAGGTGGTTTGGTGGATCTGATGACTTGGGCGACGTCTTTCCTGATCTGCTCTGCCGTTTGTTTATCTAAATTTGTGAGGCTTATTTCGACATTGGAGATGATATCCTTTATTGGAATTTTCTTCGGAGCTATAGCAAAGTTGAAACCTTTACTAAGAACACTAATTTCTGTGGAGGATAGTGGGTGGTTGGAGATGTTGTGGACACTGTGGATTTCTTGGGCTGTGGGTTGTTCGTATTTTCGAGACTTTGTTTGTAGATTCTCCAATTTCTTCTGGAGTTTGGACGATGTTTGAGTTTTGTCAGTTTCGGTGCGCCAGTGTGTTAGCAGCTCTACTCTGTCCCACAGTACTCTGTGTAATTGGCGGCTGAGCTTCCGGTGAAGTTGGTACAGTTGTTTTTCTGTTTCGCTCATTTCTTGGCGGATTCTGTTCATTTGTTCTTTGAGAAGGGCTTGCTTTATCCAGAATAGCTATAGTTTTCCTGTTTCTTGTGTGGTGTTCTTTACTTTTTCACCCTACGCGAGCATGCACGCATGACCGACTTGGAGGTTTCACATCCAACCTAGGGGTTATCTTGCTTGCCAACAGTGTTATGCAGGTGCACTAGTGGAACGCTCATTGGTTCTACTCTCCACCCCCACTACCCAATTTGATACCTTAGAAATTCCAGCTGGTCTATGCCGATGGGTCACACACTCGACTGACCAGCGAGTCTACCCCGCTTACTTTCCTGGACGAGCTCGCATCCGCTGGTGGAGGTGCCTGGAAGCGTATCGAACACTAGGTCGCGCCTCGTCCATGACGACGATCCAACTGTTACCCCCATATCGTCTTTTCAATTTCGAAGTATAGTGGACCCGGCAATTACTTGTGTTAAGGCTTAACATGTCAACACCTTTTCCTTTCTCTTAATTCCGAATGAAACGAAGTCCTACGAACTACTTGTGTAAAGGTTTGACGGGTAACAATGGAGAACCTTGTCAGTTGAGTCCTAGAATCAACTGCCGCGAACATGGTTAGTTGTATGGGAAGCCTCCGGAAAGTTGAGTTGACTACCCGATACACCCTTTTTCATTTATAGATAACATACCAATATTATTAATCTGATAAAATCTTAACGGGGCCCAAATAAATTTTGTTGGTGTTTCTCAACTCTTTAAATACTGAATTTATAGGTACTAAAGTGCATCAAGAATTTCCAAATAAATATTTCGCTTAATTTAAAAATTAAGGTATACATTCATTACCCTTTAGCCAGGTCTGAGTGTTTGCATTTCAATATTCCAAAAGAAAAAGTTTCATGGTGTCTCAAATATCCGCCCAAAAATATCTACCAGCTCTCCTACTATAAGTGTGAATTTTAAAATTACGTCCCGTTATTCAACATTTTTAACTGCGACCTAAGACAATTTGCATATCACCCATCCAGTCGAGAATTGTTTAGAAATTCGACAGAACGCAGAAACACATCATCCGCTAGTCGATCTCTGTATTCCGATTGCATCCAATAAATTGTTTCAGGCAACAACACGAGTTCTATAGAGCACGGGGTTATAGAGACATAGAGCTCAGCTTCTGGTTAGCTGGTGCATACACGTCCAATCTAATAAATGCCTCGTGGCAAAGTGAAATCCATCTACTTTTTGACATTCGAATCACGCTTTACCACCGGCTACGCGAACAACTCCATTCGATATTTTATTGACGGTCAGTATCATCTTCCTGTCGATCTAAATTCATAGAATAACCGAAAATTCACCTTGTGTAAAACATTTATCTACGCGTTTTGTGCTTCCGCGGCACAGAACGTAATAAATAATGTGGCGTATTATGCCATGGAATTAAAGCCGTGCAGTGGATGTGATTTATTGACAAGAGTCGATGGTGTATCTGATTTGTATGTTAGGGAATGCTGGCTGTTTAATTTGTTATATTGAGATATCTTAATATTGTTATACATTTTCTGTGGGTTCAAAAAGTATTTTTTACACCGAAACTAACTCTTCTTTATTTTCACATAAAAAATTCGCAATTAATAACACACTACTTTTTTTAGACTATGCGAAATGCATCAAACATACATTAGCTGTTCCACTACTGTTCTGCTTTTCATGTGCGGTCGCATTTATAATCCGTCTTAGTTGGTCTCGAGAACTTCCCGTTAATACTAGAAAATTCGCTCCCCGTGCTGTTGCACAGACTAGAAATATGTTTTTTGCCAAACGTTTGTTCGGTTTTTATTATGGTGATTAATTTCGAAAGAATTCCTCTGTTAGTAATGTCAGATTAAACATCGTAACACTGCCCCTCCCTTTAATTCTGCACGTGATAGGGTGCCAGTGGAACCAAATGGATGTCTGCTTTGTCTGAGTCACATAGCAGTCTCAGTTCCTTTCCGAATAGTACTCTGACTGGACTGAGTCATGTGCTGTTTTAAAAGGCTGATCAATAGGCCAATAGGAATTATATAAGATGTCCATCCCAATCACGCTGGTTGTTGTTGACGATCTTGGATAGATATTGTACGAAGGTCCTGTTGAATCTTTCCACCATTGCGTCTGATTATGGGTGCAAAAATAAGTTGGAATTAAGACTTACGCCCTAGGTCCAAGTGTAACTCCAAGAGCCAACCAAACCTGCTGAATAGTTGTTCCCACAGAACTGTTGCCTCTGTGGTGGTCTCCTGATTGAGTATGGCGTAAACTGCACGCCATTTAGTAAAATAATCCCTGTGACCAGAGAGGTCTTGTTACCCCTCTAAGATTCGGGGAATGAACCATCGACATCTATAGCTACACATATATTGTACTGCTGCATTCTGTCCTTTGTCCTGGAGTTTCGGCCCTGAAGTTTTCGAAGAAATTTACCCAGTAATATTATTGGCGAATTTTTTCCAGAGTCTGATTAATGCCCAGATGACCTCCAGTCATTCCATTACCGTTTTTTTGATATCTAGTTTTCATTAATGTCGTTAATTATCTTTTCCACTTAAGTTTGAATAGTTCACATTGTACTTTGCTTTGAATTAAATTGATGTCATGTTTGGCCTTAGTTTGGAAACTATGCATTGATCTTTCTAGAAACTCATTTATTGCCTTTATGTCTGAATCTGAGTTTTCATATTTTCTGATTAACTGTTCTGTTACCTTGTATTACTAATTGCATTAGTTTTTCTAATTCAACCTGTATATGTCTTGGAATTCCATTGAAATTATTTTTAGTTTGCATCTCTGCTGGCAGATTTTTTAAAAATTTACTGCTCATGACATTTACGAACATACGTGACAAAATCAACATTAACGTGTTCTAATGATACAACATTTGAAATTACACAAAATTTAACATTTTTATCGATGCGTTTTTGTTTTTTAACAAAAAAGCTCAAAAATCGGTAACAATCTAGTTTTTTATCTTTTACACAAAAGCTACCTATGAAACTGTATATGCTACACTGGGCAATGTTGTAAATAAACGAAGAACCTACAAAATGAGCTACTACACGCTCAACTTCGTGAATTGGTTCCTTAGATAATGGAACCTTTACCCGAAATTCAAAAAAATAAATAATTGTTTCTAATTTTTATTTATTTTGTAGCTAAAACATTCTTAATAACTGAAACGGTAGATCTTCTGATATGTTTTAAAAATAAATACTGTAGCCACTGTAGTTTTTGCAAAATTTCAGTCAACATATATTTTTCTAAAAGTTCATATTACCTCACCGGTTGACCCTATCATTATGAATAAACCACGCTTGGAAAGTAGAAGAGTTGATTTAGAGACCCCTCATCTCACTTTCCTTAAATTTACAGTATCAATACATATAAGTATTGAAAATATTTGCCCATTCCGTATCAATTTTTCTGGACGAGTCCATTCGAAAAATTGCTAAATGGTGGTACCTGTGAGTTTCACTTGTAGGTATCCTTATAATAAATAATCTTAATGCAAATTTTAATTTTATGCCCACACGTTTATATTTATTGCATAATATGGATATATGTAATAAATTTATTTAGACACAGATGATAATGATGGAGCAATCATAATAAGAAAAATGCGAATAGTCTTAATAAAGATTTTTCCATTAGTATATGATTCAATTAAAGATCAAAACATATATATGTAAAGAAATTTGGCTTGTCATTAGTTAGTATTTATTAATAGAAAATTTTAGGAAACAACTAGACATTTTTTTAACAGGAATCTGAATTGAACAATATAAAAATTACAATCTTAAGTAATTGCAAAATAACATATTTTTTTAATATTAATTATTATCAATTTGTATCAGCTTTTCATTTTTATATAATAATCAATTTATATAAAAGAATCTAGTATTATATATTTGTGTTTTAAAAGATCTATGAATACCGAAGGCAAATTTTCATTTTTTATTTAAATTTAAAATAGTGCGTACGCCTATTGCATATATATTAAAAATTATTGCTCCATCATTATCATCAGTGTCTTCCATTTTGTTAAATTTATTACATAAATCCATATTAGGCTAGAAATATAAATATGTCTGCTTTAAATTAAAATTTGCAATAAGATCATTTACTATAAGGATATAGTTTCACAGGTACTATATCTTAGCAATTTTTGGAATGGACTCATCCAGATGAAAGGATTCGAAATAACCAAATATTTTCAATACCTATATGTATTTATACTTTAAATTTTATTAAAGTGAGACTAGGGGTCTCTAGTTCAACTCTTCTACATTACAACGATGGTTTATTTATAATGATAGGGTCATCCGGTAAGGTAATATGGCCTCTAAAAATAATTTGGTCAAGTGTGAGTTGGACTCGCATACTTAGGGTTCCGTACCACCTTCAAGATTCTAATATTCTAGTTTCAGACAAGCAGGGAATGAGTGCATTTTCTTATATTTACCCTAATATCTTTAAAAGGAAGCGTTTTAAATTTATAAAAAATATACACATTGATTTTCCACACATAGGCTGTTCATTTTATCTGCTTCAGGATTCGCTTGAAATTTATCAGAATATATATGTATTTAATTTTCTAATTTGGCCCCAAAAAAATTAATATTAGAGTTTTATTTTATTAATAAACTTTCAGAGAAGTCTTTTATAATCTACTTACTGAGTTTTGAGGCTCTGGAGATTGGAAGATAAAGGGCAAAATAGGTCAAGTTTTAAATTATGAATTATTAAATCTGTTACTTTTATGTTATGATTACATAAAAGTAATCAAGAATATGCCACAAACAACGTTTAGAAGACTATTAAATCTGTTATTCAAATTATTAAAACATACAAATAAAATATATTTTTCAAAATTTAAATAGTGTAGTTTCTAAAGTGGGAATTATGTCGATGTTTAATATTTTTGTTAATATCTTTTAAACAAATGATTTAAAATATGATGTATTTGTAAATTAACATAATGTGCCTTTTATCTGATATATTACATGATGCGTTTGAAAATTGAATCTTTATTTTCCATTTAATTGTATAATTTGCCCCTAAAATTACTATGGGGTTTTCTAATAATTTATCGTCCGTTTAATTCTATTATTTGGGGGCCAAATAATAGAATTAGGCATTTTTTTCATATTTTTCCTATAAACAAAAAAATTGAGGTCTTATAGTTTGGGGAATAACGGGGATAATGGGTAATTTTTTTAAAATATATTTTAATATATTTTAAACAATTCATTATAAAAAAATTAAAAAAATACGTTTGTATTCCTTATAATGAGCCCTGTGATTTTATATATTACATGACCCGTTAGAAACAATTATACTTTTTTATTATTCATTTAATTCTATAATTTGCCCCCAATCTCCTTATTTTTCCAGTAAAGTTCAGGTCAGGGGCTATACTTCCATTTTTTTCTAAATTTTTCAGCTTATGGTTTCGGAGATAAGGGGGAATGGGTATTTTTTTTATATTTTTGTTAATATCTTTTTATTAATTTATTTTAAAAATATGAAAAAAATATATTTGTTTTCTTCATCATGAGCCCTTTCATTTGATATATAACATGATGGGTTAGAAACAATTTTAATTTTATATTTTCCATTTAATTCTATAATTTGCCCCCCCAAATGAATACTAGAGGTTTTTTCTTATTTTTTCAGTAAAGTTCAGGTGAGGGGCTATACCTCCATTGTTTTTTCAAAATTTTCCAGCTTATGGTTTCGGAGATAGGGGGGGGGGATGGTTCATTTTTTTATATTTTTGTTAATATCTTTTAATTAATTAATTTTAAAAATATGAAAAAAATATATTTGTTTTCGTCATAATGAGCCCATTCATTTGATATATAACATAATGGGTTAGAAACAATTTTAATTTTATATTTTCCATTTAATTCTATAATTTGCCCCCCAAAATGAATATTAGGGGTTTCTCCTTATTTTTCCAGTAAAGTTTAGGTGAGAGGCTATACCTCCATTGTTTTTTCAAAATTTTCCAGCTTATGGTTTCGGAGATAGGGGGGTGATTAAATTTTTTTATATTTTTGTTAATATATTTTAATTAATTAATTTTAAAAATATGAAAAAAATATATTTGTTTTCGTCATAATGAGCCCTTTCATTTTATACATAACATAATGGGTTAGAAACAATTTTAATTTTATATTTTCCATTTAATTCTATAATTTTCCCCCCAAAATGAATATTAGGGGTTTCTCCTTATTTTTCCAGGAAAGTTCAGGTGAGGGGCTATACCTCCATTTCTTTTCAAAATTTTCCAGCTTATGGTTTCGGAGATAAGGGGGGGAATGGGTAAATTTTTTTATATTTTTGTTAATATCTTTTAATTAACTTATTTTAAAAATATGGAAAAAATATATTTATTTCCTTTGTAATGAGCCATTTTATTTGATGTATAACATGATTGGTTAGAAACAATTTTAATTTTATATTTTCCATTTAATTCTGTAATTTGCCCCCCAAAATTACAAGTAGAGGTTTCTCCTTATTTTTCCAGTAAACTTCAGGTCAGAACATATAAAAACATTTATTTTTAAAACTTTACATTTTATAGTTTTGGAGATAAGGGGGGGAATGGGTAATTTTTTTATATTTTTGTTAATATCTTTTAATTAATTTATTTTAAAAATATGGAAAAAATGTATTTGTTTCCTTCGTAATGAGCCCTTTCTTTTGATATATAACATGATGGGTTAGGAACAATTTTAATTTTATATTTTCCATTTAATTCTGTAATCTGCCCCCCAAAATTAAAAGTAGAGGTTTCTCCTTATTTTTCCAGTAAACTTCAGGTCAGAACCTATAAATCTATTTTTTTTTCAAAACTTTACGTTTTATAGTTTCGAAGATAAGGGGGGGGAATGGGTAAATTTTGGTATATTTTCGTTAATATCTTTTTAAATAGTATTTTTTTTATATGAAAAAAATATATTTGTGTTCCTCATAATGAGACCTTTCATTTGATATATTACATGATGTGTTTGGAAATTTTTTTATTTTTAAATATTTATTTAATTCTATAATTTGCCCCCCAAAATTAATATTAATGGTTTCTCCTTATTTTTCCTGTAAAGTTCGGGCAACGTTCTATATTTCCTTTTTTTTTAAATTTTAGGGACAGTAGTTTCTGAGATCGAGGGGGGGGACGGTCTTTTTTTTTAGTTTTTCACCTCAGAAGTACCCCTAAAATCAAAATTTTTTCATTTGCGATATGTACTGCTGATCGGGTCACCAAACTATACATAGATACCAAATTTCAACCTCTTCTGTCCAGTAGTTTAGGAGAAAATTGCTGTAATGTGACAGAGGCAGAAATCCTGAATGATATTATAAGGGTATCCGTATATTGTATATACGGAACCCTAAAAATTATTATCCATAGGATTGACTAAAATTTGGCAAAAACTACTGGGGCTACAGCATTTATTTTTAGAAGATAAATTGGGTATAAGAAGGTCTAGCCGCCTTTCAGTTAATTAGAATGTTTTAACTACAAAATAAAAAATATATAATCGATTATTTATTTTGGAATTTCCGGAAAAGGTTCATTATCTAAGGGAACCAATAAACTAAGTTGAGCGTATAGTAGTTCATTTTGTAGGATTTCATTCTATTAAACATTGCCCATAGTAGAAATCCAAATTGTTACCGATTTTTTAAAGTTTTTGGTTAAAAACCAAAATCGTATTAATAAATGAAAAATGTTAAATTTTATGTCAATTATGTTTTATCAATAGAACAGTTAATGTTGGTTTTGTTCTACAATTAATTTTGTCACCAAAAGGTCTTTTTCTATGTAAATGACTGGAGCTATTGTTAGTACAACCACAATCTTCCGTCCACCCACTATTAGACTACCCTGTAAAATTTAGCCATACCATGACTTTGGCAAAGAAGTAGGAACTTTGTTGTCGGTAACAAGAGTAAAATGTAGAAAATGTTATATTTCCCGTCCTTATAAATTTGTCTTTATCATTTTATTTATTATGAACGATTTATAAATCCAAAAATGACACGTCGGTTTAAACTGTTTCGTTTTGAGCGAAAACCAGGTTTCGAATCAAATTCACTTCAGCGTGGTAATTTTTCATTTAACATAAAGCCGAAAGTGACAATTACGCTAATTTAATGTACACACTCATAAATCTTCCTTTAACTTAATACGAATTCGCATAACGCAAACACGGGCCGCGATATACTCGCATGCAATTACCCGTCCGATCCCCCAATTCCGAATCAAACATAAAGCTTGTTTGGCCAATGGATTGTCTAGAAAATTAACTACAACTATCGATTTGATAACGTTCACCTTTCACACTGTATTTGTCGATCAAATATCGGCCTGTTATTGGACTAACCGACCGCACCATTTGTTTATTTAGCTTTTGAGGTTGTTGCAAATAACGCTAACTAGTTCAATTAACTTATTGACTTCCATTAATATATGCATACACTCTGCATTTATGTTTAATGGAAGGAAATCAGAGTATCTGATCTGGTAGACGGATTAGGTTATTGTTGGGATGTTTACAAAATTGTTTGAGGCTGGACAAACATTAGACCTTAATGATTCTGTTAATTTAGTTACTATAAAAAATATTTGAAAACTGTAGCCAACAACCATCTTTTTGGAATATGTCAGGAAGAAATTGAAAAGGTGGAAATAGTCTTTAAAATTCGTTTATACACTCCCAATTGTGCGAAATTTGAGCAAAACCAAATGTATATATCTACAGGGTATTTTAGAAAACACGGCGTGCTTGCTAGGACAGGTAGAATAATCAAAAATACGAGTAAGTGGGGTTTA
Organism: Octodonta nipae; assembly: GCA_034190945.1. Lineage (NCBI taxonomy): Eukaryota > Metazoa > Arthropoda > Insecta > Coleoptera > Chrysomelidae > Octodonta > Octodonta nipae. Next base: position 22,305,073 of record CM067223.1, read on the forward strand.
CTTATTAAAAATTAATCCTAACTGCCTCTATTTTCAAGATTCAGGATGTTAAAGAATATTATTTTATACAAATTATTGATAATTACTTTGAAACTAGTTCCGCCATTGTAATGAAATTTGTTGGGAATGTTTTGTTGAAGCAGGCACATCGAACACTCCATTTTTTATGTCTTACTTAATATATGGCTTTAGGTTGAACTTTTTAATACAGTTATTCTCCCTTCAACTGTACAGAGTGGGCAAATAACAATGGCTGCGACTCATTTTTAACAGGTAGAGAACAACGTGTTATTTTAGATGTCAGGGCGTCTGATCTTCAACAACTAACTTGCGGAGTTCTCCAGGGTAGCATACTTAGCCCACTTTTATTTAACGTGAACACCTCCAATATTATAAAATCACTAAATCACTGCAAATACCATCTGTACGCTGATGACACTCAAATATACTATTCTTTCAAGTTTGGTGATGCTCAGATAGCCAAGCGTCTGCTTAATGCAGATCTAAACAATCTTTATATTGAGTTCAACAGACATCAACTTAAAATCAATCCGGCAAAATCCGTTTCAATGCTTTTTTGCAGTGAAATTGTTAAGTAGTAGATTCAAGATACCATTAAGCCTCAAATTGGCAGTTCTCCAATTCCCATGAAGCGCTCTGCAAAAAATTTAGGACTTATTATGAACGATAATCTAAAATTCACGGAGCACATAAATAACTGTCTGCGTAAAAGTTATTCAATATTAAAAGCAATTTATCCCCATAGGCATTATCTCTGTGGAGACACCAAAGCTCTTCTTTGTGAATCGTTAATTCTCTCCCATTTCAACTTTTGGCATACCGTCTATGGGCCTTTTTTAGATGAAATTAATAAGAGAAATGTACAGAAAGTACAAAATTTATGCCTTCGTTTAATTTTTGGTATTAAGGGACGCGATAGAATCAGCCACAAATTGTTACATCTCGATTGGTTAAATATGTCCAATAGACGTTCGCTGTTTTCTCTTTGCTTTTTCTACAAAATTTTGAAATTCAAATGTCTTCCTTACCTGTATAATAAAATTACTTTTCGGACAGATGTGCATAGATTAAATTTGCGTCGAAAAAAATTATTAACTGTACCTAACCATAAAAACCAATATTTTAAAAAAGGATTCTCATATCAAATTGCAAATTTAATCAACAACTTCAGCATATCTGATACTCGTGACTCTGTTCTGTTACTGAAAAAAAAAATTAAAATAAAATTCCTTCATCAACAATAAATGGCATAACTTCCCTACCCATAATCCCACCTCACCCACCATCCCTTCCTATCCCTAGAATCACACTGATTTCTTCCGTGTTTTATCTTTCTTTTTTTAAATATATTTTCCATAAGCAATATAGTTACTGCGTCCATGTTTGTATATACATTAATTTGCCGCATCAAGAGCACTTAAGCTCGGTTAAGAAGCTGAATTTAAGCGTATTAACCTCTAGTTTTTTTATATTGTTTACTTTATTTTCCTATATGTTGTATTATAACTAAGAGGAAAAAAATTCTGAGCTAAAGTGACAACGGGAAAAACTGCATATTTATTAAGTGTTCTACGATGACCGCTAGAGGGTGTAACTGAACACCAAAAGTGAAATTCGCTCATTTTCTACATAATTTGCCTAATTAAATTATTCCCAAAACTAGAAAATCATGATTTTAGAAATATTGCGCATACTTCTTAATCGAAGTATTTGATCTTGTCAACTAAGCGCTATGGGGAGTGGGCAACTTGTTACAAACAAACAATCCTCATTCTGGTTTGGTTTAACCGATTTTTTTAAACTTGGGCTTTTCTCCATTTATCTATCAGCTATATATTTTAACAATTGTAATAAATAACCCAAACGCTAGAGAGCGCTATCATTTTTTTTAGAAATCATGTTTTTTCTCCAAATTATTACATACAAACATGTAGTTTGGACAACACATCTGTATAAGAAAGAAAAATAAATTCCCAACACTCCAGTAATAACCAGGTGCATCCGGTTCCTTCAAATTGGCAGCTTTGTCGTCTTCAGGGGCTTCAGCATTAAAACCGGCCAGCGGCGAAAAAAAACTGGGGCTGGAGGTAGAGCAGCTTCCAGCGATAAACCCAAGCCGACAAAGACGCCGTCGGCTGCGGGAGCAGCAAAAAAAACAGCTAAAAAGACTACCACTGCAACCAAACCTAAGAAAGTTGCCGCAACTGAAAAGAAGTCTTCGACTCCGAAATCCACCCCATCGACAACAAATTCATCATCATCATCATCATCAGTTTCGCTTTCATCTAAAGCAAAGTCTCCTTCGAAAGCAAAAAAAAACAGTAAAGGTGGCCCCTACAAAAAAAACCGAAGGCGAAGAAAGCAGCTTCTCCCAAGAGGAAGAAATAAATAGAAAACAATTTCATCGACATTATTTACGCTCTAAATCGTTATCGATCGTATTGTTATCGTTTTCTAATCACGAGATATCTTAAAAAATGTGTCGGTGGTAAGAATTTTAGTTTATATTTCGACCGCTTCAATTTCTTCCGATATAATTGTATAAGGTTGGTTGCGTTAGGAATTAGTTTTTATGGCCCATTGATAAGTAAGTTACATTTTTCCAGTATTATTTTGACCGCGATAACAATATTTAAATAACAAATTTCATAACAAAAAAAAATAGAATTTTCAATTCATTCATATACAAAATGAGTGTTCATTAAGCCTGAGATGCTAGTGAAAAGCTCTAGTTGATACATTTTCAAGAAAATTGTTAGTAATTGAACTTAAAGGAAGGTATTAATAAATATCAAAATATCCAAGCTAATTTGCAATGTAGCTGTTGCAGACAAGTAGGCTATGGAAATTATAGAAATTGTCTAAATGTCAATGGCTTGTTAAGATCTCGACTGTGTTTATTATCTAATATTCTAATTCTGTCTATTATTCTTGATTCCACATAGTAAAATTATGAAAATCATAACATTCAACATGTCTAAGTGTTTATTGGGAAATAACACCACACTTTAAAGGAAATTGCTGTATATTCCAAAAGTTTCGGGGTCTAGATCAAACCCCCTTGTCAATGGCTAAGAAACTACGGACTAAAAAGGTACAATTCCAAGATGTAAATTTAAATATTTGACAATGTTTAACTGTTTAAATTTACATCTTGGAATTGTACCTTTTTAATCCGTAGTTTCTTAGCCATTGACAACGGGGTCTGATCTAGACCCCGAAACGTTTGGAATATACAGCAATTTCCTTTAAAGTGTGGTGTTATTTCCCAATAAACACTTAGACATTGAAAATTGTGCCACAAGTATCCTTCAGAAAACAACATTCAATATGTTGGAAATTTATTTTCAATGTATAAAAACTGGAACTGCTGCTGCTCGATTATATAACGAAAAGTACCCACAAAGACAACACCACTCCAGAAATTTTTGTATTCGACTGGCCCAACGTTAGCGTACCATAGGTAGAGCTCGGTTAGAAGAAAATATTGTAATTGTTTTAGAATATGTGAATTTTTACCCACTAATATGTACAAGAACATTAGCTAGGAAGTTGGGAATATGTCGAATCACAGTTCGACATAATCTAACAGAACACAGGTAACTATTAACTAGACTCATTATGGAAATGCTGTGAACCTTTGGTGTGTCAATCAAATTTGTTATATTCACTCTTTTACTATATGGAGTCAAAAATAACAGACAGAATTAGAATATTAGAAAATAAACACAATCAACATCTTAACATGCCATTGTCACAGTCAATTTCTATTATTTCCAAAGCCTACTTTACTTGTCTCCAGAGGGCACTTTGCAAATTAGCTTGAATGATCTGATATTTATTAATACCTTCAACTTCAATTGCTAACATTTGGCTTGAAAATTATCAACTAGCGCTTTTCAGTAGCATCTCAGCCTTAGTGAACACTCATATATAAGGATGAATAGGGAATTCTAGTTTTTTTGTTAGGAAATTTATTAAATATTGATATCGCCACTTGGCGGTGGCGGTCCAAATACTGCTGGAATATTTTAACTTAATATCAATGGGCCATAAAAACTAATTGCTAATGCAAGCAACATTATTCAATTATATTGGGGGAAACCGGAGTCGTCGAAATATATATGAAAATTCCCACCACTTATTTTTTAGCACAACTCGTGATTAAATAATGATATCGATACCCGGTTTAAACTGGATTGTTGATTATTTATTCTTCTTTCTTATACCATTATCCAAACTACATGTTTGTATTTAATATTTTCGAGAAAAACCATGTATAGTGCACTCTAGGGTTTTGGATATTTATTATAATTGTTATAGTATATAGCTGATAGATAAATGGAGAAAAGCCAATTTCAAAAAGCCCAAGTCTATCAAAATCGATTAAGTTAAACTAAAATGACGATTGTTTGTTTGTAACAAGCTTCCCACTCCCCCCTACTTGACAAGATAGAACCAAATACTTCTAATAAAAAGTATATGCAATGTTTCTAAAATTATGATATTCCAGTTTTTGGAATACTTTAATTCCATTTTTGATGATCAGTTACACTCTAAATAATTTTCAGGTTTTTCTCGTTGCCACTTTAATCCATAATATTTTTTCCCCGAAGCTATACTACAAACCATTCCTAAGATATGGATGGCGGCCATTCTTATTTGCCCAACCTGTACATCTTATTCCTCATAAAATGTGATATTCTGTACTGCTTTTTTAAATATTGGATTTAAATGTGATGGGACAGTCCGTACTGCAAAATAATTTTTGATAAAAAACATTAATATGAAACATTAGACTTACTAAATTAAATTAAAATACTTTGGATTTTTTAAAAATAATAGGTAGTTGAACAGTTTACAGTACGTGTTCAAAATGCTCTTCATTTTCATTTTTGATTTCATTAATTTAAAAATAAAGTGCTTGAGTATTACTCATCAACGTATTTAACTGAAACTCAAGTGTGTCTTGAAACTCTTGAACTGAATTGAGCTCTGTAGGATACACTTTTTCTTTAAGAAAGGACCAAACCGTGATGTCTATGAACAGGCAGGCCAATCAATATGGGTTTCTGCACCTATACCGATCGATCAATTGGGAAAATGAATAGTTAATTAATTGCGGCACCGTCGATCAAAGTGGGGGGAACGCCATCGTGCATAAAATAGACTGAGTTTTTGAGTTTAATGGTACATCTTCTAATGTTTCAAATATTTTTTTCCTAAAAAGTCGATATAGGGATCGCCATTTAAAGTTACAAATAGAATGTGATAACCAATTAATTGATTGCCTAAAACTGCTGCCCCTTATCAGGCTATGGTTGCGAAACGCACATGCTAAATAATAATTGGTACTCCTGAAGTAGTACTCATTTAGTGCTCAATGGTCTGCTATAGCTATACGAGTAGAATTGTCCACTATATAAAAATTTCTTTAGTATGGTCAGCACCATCTGGGCACCAAATAAGTACCCCCTTATGGAGTAGAAAGTATTAGTTTAGGATGCGTTTTGCAAATATAGTCTCTGATGAATGTCATATTAACAAGTTTTTCGTCAAAAAAGAAACAATTTTCATGGGATAATCTCTTCTGCTGTATAGACTCCATTAGTTAAGCACTAAATTATAAATACTTAACCTATTGAGGTGATTTAGTGTGTTAGTATGTAGGCTGCTAGCTTTATTAAAAGCGAACAGTATTTCAATTTTTGGCTCACCAAATTTCTTTTGCAGCAATAAATTGCCACATAAAGCACTAAATTAAGAGACGAAGTATTAGTAATTGTCCATTTTGCCACGCTAGCTTGACAGAGGTTATAATATAAAGTTTCATTGTATAAATTAATTGTCGAATGCAATGGATGCTTTATCTTACAATATATTATTAATTTAAAGTTTCAAACTGATGCTTCCAGTATTCATAACATTGCTGGGTTTTTGCTAAATCAACATTTAGAAAATCGTTGGATCAGGAGAATCACTCTTGACTGAGTGGCTACCACTGTTCTTAGACTTGAAGCCACTCGTTTTTCCTGTATACTGAAAAGAAAAGTTCACGGCCACAGGCAATACGGGATATGATAATACAAGCTTGTGTAGAAATTACTTCAGAAGAAATACAAGGAGTAACTATGAACTTGCGAAAAAGTATTGATAAAAATTTACATTATAATAATTTAGTTGACAACGAGGTCTATTTGAGTTCTGGATTTTTTAAATATAGAGCTTTTTGTTCGGAGCTGTAGCATAATTTCCCAAAAAAAAGGTAAAATGTACGGTGTGTGTGGTCGAAACAGTATGGACATCAATGAGAAAAAAGGGCCATACAGTATAATGGCTGGAGGATGTCACTTTTAACAATCGTAACATAGATTACTTACTCTCTTCAAGGTGTCTTTCTTTTGTACGTAAGACAATATATGTAATATATATTGCTTCTGGTAGGGATCCCTTGTCAGTTGCGCTTCCCACAAGAGTGTGCTAGTTTCCCCAGAAATCCTAGATGTCGATCATTACATCTCGCGTCTACTTAGATTACTTGTTATGGTTATTATTTAGATTTTGTCGTTTTTACAAAAAAATATTTAAAATGTTAATTTCATCTAGCACTTTACAGAAAATCGTTTTTTATTTTTTCCATAACGAGAGCAAATAAGAGAAAATACAAAATACCAGTAGTTTGCAATCAGAACAGAGAATTTATTTTAAAATCCACTGCCAACGCTCTGGAAAAAAACAGGGGGAAAAGGGGGACGTGATCCCGGAAATATCCTTTCCTCATAAATGTTATAGACATTTATGGCATATCCTACCATTTAAACCCTACATTGTAACCCCTATTATTCAAACTGCTATAGCTCTATTTCGTACGTAGGCAGCTCCATATTTGATATTTAGGAATACTCTGTAATCTGTCTATAAATGCATGTTTCTATTTAACATAATGTTTATTCCTGAAACTGCTAATGGTAGCATAAATAAAAAGTTTTTCCGAGTTATGTCAAACAGAATCCTTTGAAATCGTCACTTTATATTTAACAAGCGAGGAATTAAGAAAATTCCCATCGAAATTCCATAAAACATCCGAGCTGCATCTCTTTGAAATATCTTAATATTAATTAAATAACTCTTTTACCGATGAGCAAAAGAGAGAAGGAACATCAGTAATTAGTTGTGTATCGAGTTAATAATAATCCCCGTAGTATTCATTACACTGAATACTCATTTAATTAGCTCATTAGTTGTTTAATTGATGTTACAAACTTCTCTCAAACTCCGTAAATATAAAGTTCCTTCCCGAGGTTTGGTCAGAATTAGAGAATACACAGAGACGAATCGAGCTCTTTATAATTAGCCACGGTTTATTTATATTTTTTCTTGTTACTGCTATTAATAATGTCAGGTTATAAGGAATATAAAATGTTATAATTTAAATATTTAAAAATAACAACTGACTAATTCAATAGCAAGCTTGTATGGCAGGATAATAAAATCACAACTTGAAGGAAGTTTTATGGATATTGAAGGCAAAGTGGTTTTCGGAGTGAAAGATCTTGTCTGGACAATACTTTCACCCTAAAGCAGGTCACAGAAAAAAGAGTAGCCAGGAATATAGACACTAGATACTCATATTATTTTTATTGTACCTTTAAATAAACCTGTTCAAGGCGTTAATGAAATGCTGCATTAACGAAACCTCTATAAGGTGTATTTACTACATACAGTGTGTCCCAAATTCGCTTCCCTATGCAGGGCTCTCGGCTCCTATTATACCTACAGCAAAGGTTAAATGAGAAAAGTTTTAGAGGACATCTAGTGCATTTGATATCTGGCTTCGGATTTACTATCGGTCAATTGGTTTTGGAAATAATAGGCAAAAACTGAAAATGGCCTATATAGTTCTTCGCCGGTAAATCCGACACGGTTAATTTGATAGCTGTCAAGATGTGACTTTTTTAAAGCGAATTCAATTTTTGGAAAGAATCCAGTGATGGATAACAACTTACGGTGCTGAAACATGGAGATTGGCACAGGCCCAAAGGAAATGGACTTTTTAGGAGAACTTGTCGAATCTCAAGACTGGAGCGTACACCAAATGAAACAGTTAAACAACAATAACAACCAAAATACCAGGTAGTAGGACGATTTGGTACAGACACGTCATGTGTATGGAACAAGAAAGGTTATCACGTTTAATGGTAGAATGTCACGCACCAAATACCAGAACATACATGGACAAACTGGATTGAAGAAACTATGATAAGGATAAGCCCAATAAAGATGTTTATTTTACTGTAGTATTTTAATCTGACTCAATTTCCGAATATAGCTAGATAATTAAACATGGAACTATTTTATTTTGAGTTATTTCTAATATTTTTTCTTCATACTGCATTCTGGAAAAATCTGTTTACTACCCCTTGACTTTCTTTTATATATTTTCGGTGTAGAAGCTGCAAAGTCAGGTTATTGACCGAAATAGCTAATATCCAATAGGCCTAAATATTAGTTTTGTCCTATTATTTTAAAATTAATTAAAAGACAATCGACATCTGAAACTGCTCTAACCCCTCTAGCACCGAATCATTAAAATCGATTAATGTTCTGCAGAATTGCAATAATTGTTGGTTGAGCATTTTCTTGGAAGCTTTGTTAACCAATTAAAATTAATGGCTTTGATTCTCCGATGTAAATTTACCTCATTTGTCCGAAGTTACATTCATTATACTTCAGGTCATTATAGTGAACAGATTGTGAAAACGTACATGAATGGAATTTAGAGGAATGCTACGAGTATATATATGAACAGTGTAATAATGAATTTAAAGTTATATAATTTGTAAATTCGGAATACTTGCAGATAACTTAAGTTTGGGTTTAACATCTATATCAGAAGCAGTAGGCTAAAATCTTTTACAGAGTATTTATTTAACCTTAAGTAATATACTTTTTTCTTTCAACATGTCTCTAAATGACACCAAGAAATGTAATTTTACTAAGCTAAGGAAGCTACATTACCGGTCAATAAGTTTTTACATTTTGAAAGCTTTTCAGACTTAATTTGTTTTTGTAAGGGCTTGAAATAATCAACCCTTATAATATTTTTCCGTAAACATTTTTTTTCCTTTGAAAAATATGTAAATTAAAAATTTATCAAAAACTATTAAGCCAATTGCAATGCATTTTCATAAGTATTATGATTTTTTTGATTTGGTGATTAAACCAAAAATGTAGTTTGCTATTTGAATTTAAAAATTGCAGATATCAATTTTATTTGTGGGTATGCTAACGGTTATGACTTGGAAGGCTAAAGACTGTATGTTGAATAATACTCTGAACGTAAAGTACTTACCCTATTATAATACTTTCACAAATATATACCAACTTAAGTATAAGTTATCTTAAAATCCTAGATGTCGAATATTACATCTTACGTCAACATATTGATATAACATTAATTAATTTGATAATCGGTTGTTCACTTTTGTTCTTAGTTCCACAATTGTTAGCCTAGTAGAGTCAAGTATTAGGTTGACTGTTGTTTAATATGAGCTTTAACATCTCTTAGGTTATTCCAACATTTATGCATTGCGTTAAAATTTTTCAAAAAAATTGAAGAAATCACAAAGTTGGGAAATGAATGTTGCTCTTTATTCATATTTTTTAAAGCGAAAATATGTTATCCAAAAAAGGTATATGAAAAAATGTCCCAAAAAAAATCAAACGCTTAACATACAGGGAAGATAAAATGAAAAACAATGAGCTGCTTTAATTCTAATCAAAGAAGCATTTCCCAATCTTTTTCGGTGTTATTTATATCCACACTGTCAGTACTGACATTTTAAAAGAAACTAGTTTAAAGGGAAGGGTGCCAATAGAAATCTCACGTCAAGCTATTCATTATTATTATAGTATTTTCAACCGTTGAAAAATCTATTCAATTTTTTTGTAACGCAAATCAATCTCAGGCATAGGAAATATCAAATATTCCGTATGCTTGGCCGCCCAAGTCTAAGATTTCCCAGAGATTGCTGCCCCCTATTGGTTGTACAAAGATGGCATCATTATTAACTATTAACCCTATTGTTTTCAGTGATATGAAGCAAATAACAAGACATATCATCATAATTTACTTAATTAAAAATTGTTGGGTGGGGGCCATATCACATCTTACCAAATTTCAACAAGGGAGAGGGAGGGATTCAAATATTCCAAAACCACCTCAATTAATCGACAACCCATACTAGCACAGTTCTTACACCACAGCAATGCAGCCTATCTCTACTTTAACAATGATGACCACCAATTTACTATCTAGGAAATAGAACCAATGCACTAAAAGATGTAGTACAGATGAATTTTCAGCTTTTCAGCCCGAGTCACTTATCCTTTAATCAAAAGCGATTTGTTAACAGACATGACCACAAATACCGGGGCAACAATGAAACGTTTTTTAATTGGAGGGTATTCCAAATGTCAGAACGATATTGATAATCCAAACCTAAACTTTAGTTCCTCGAGAAAAATACTGTGGTTCCAAAATAATCTTTTCAAAATTAGCACTCACCTTGAGGCCACAAAGTACTTTAAGCCACAGCTTTACCTATTCATCATACCCCTATAGATAAACAATTAGTATTCAGTTTGTGGTCTATTCTGTAAATATCTATCCTTTAATTTTGAAGTAATCAATCCTTCTCATTTCATATGTCACATTATTTGACCCTTAAAATTGATCTACAAAATCAGGGCTTGCTTTTTTGGACTGTGCCTATGATTTGCTCATTGAACTTAGCACCAAAATATACATTTTTTCGTTCAGTACATAAGGAGAAAATATTTTTTACAAGATATCTGCGTGAGGCCTTAATGAATTTATAAATTGTTAACCAGGTTGAATATTTAAAATACTCTTAGCGAACAACATGTTTTAAAATTTTAAAGAGGTTCAGTTCGTTTTAATGAACCTATAGTGTCAATATTGAACTTCATTCTAGTATTTGCTCTTCAACGTACCCACTTATTATTTACGGGTCATATTGTCACAATATTTCGCATTAGTTTCATTGATATTCGAGCACAGAAATTAGTGGTGGCCGTTGAATAAATGAATTTGTTTTTAAACGGATTATTTCACATCGATAGATAAACTAGTTTATAGTCTACCGATAAACTAGTTTACTCGTTTAGTTATGATACTTGTGCATTGTCACAACCCGATAGTAGATGAAATAAGGAACACATCATTTGCGAGCCCTGGATCTGGATTTGATCTTTAGAAAATTACTGAGGGGACTTCCAGCTCTCTTGCCATCCACCTCCTGAGAGTTAACACAGTTCCTCACTCTAACGGAGTTTTTCTTCTGCATAATCGCTGTCTTCTCGTTGGGAAAGCTTGGCAGGGGTTTGTATCCGTTGCTTTACTTTATTGGTAGTACACCAGCTGTCTTATCTGTGGTTCGGGGCTCATTCTTTGATATAATATACAGCTTATTCTGCCTTCTGTAGGCCTGCACGTTGTCTTCGATTTTTGGTGGGTGTGTGTTCTTCTCATCTTCTCTTCGCTTGGTACGGCTGGTTTCCTCCAAGTCCCCTTTTTGTCTCCTGAAAAATAGAATATTATGTACTTCCTTTTAAACTCACCTGTCTTCTACCTTTGGGCTTCTTTATCTTTATCTTCTCCTTCGCTTAGGCAGATTGGTTCTTAGGTCGTTTGTATCTGTCAATAAATCTGGGGTCATAGTTGATTAGCTGTCTTAGGTGAAGGTTTGGGTGCTGTTCCAGTTTGGCGTAAGCCTCTCAGGCCCTCCTCTTAATTTCTGCAAGCACTGTTTGGTGACGTAAATCGTTGAAAATCACCGTGTTACCAACAAACCAGGGTGCGTCGACTGCGAGGCGTAGGCCCAGGTTCTCGTGGCTTTGGATGGCCTGCCGGTTGTTCTTGCTGCTGTATCCCCATACACGCGTATGTCAGCATTGGCATCACTGTCTTGTTGAGGGTCAGCGTGTTTAAGAGTCGCTTCCTCTTCCTATTAGGGGGTAAAATCTGGCACGGGCCGCCCGGACTTTGTTACGAGTCCCTTGGACATGTCTCATGAAAGTCAACCACCTGTCGATGATGACTCCAAGTTCGTTCTTCCATGGAATTTGTCTGCCGTTGACGGTCAGGTTTCCTATCTGAACGATCGCGCGGCTTCTCCTGTTGACGAGCAGAGCTTGAGTTTTGTTCTCGTTGATGGCTCTCTTTCAGTGAAGGCATCGTTCCGCTAATAAGATGTTAAACTGTATGGTCCTATAGTCCAATAAACGCAACGAATGAACTAACTAAACTGGCGAAGCGGGCTTTGTTGGACACATGCTAACGAAAGGCGATCATCATCTGTAGCGGACACTTGGGGTTTTTAATGAGTATAAATATATATCTATATTCATATAATTAACCAGTGCAGTGTTCCAAAATCGGGACTGATATTGAACAAAAGGAAAACATGATTATCAACTACTATAAAAAATTTCGACCAAAATACTTTGTAAATACTTTCTCGGTTAACACTTGTTTAACGTTTACTCATAAATAGAGTAATGAACTGGTTTAATCTGTCATCTGTCAAAGATCAATCGTGGGCGTTGTTTCGTCGACGGTCGAAACTAGTGAAAAATTAAACTGTTTTATAACTAGTTTATCATAAACGATGGTTTTATTAATTCTAAAAACGTCATGAGAACAACAATAACAACGGAAGTTCATTTGAAGACGCGAGATGTAAAGAATGACACCTCGAAGAGAGTAACGGAAGTTCATATTGACCAACAGCAAGAATACGTATATTGGGAGTTTATGGATATTACGTCAATCCGTATATGCAGTCTTGTAGCTATCTAACTATATAAATAAGTTAAAAAATACATCTTACCTGTATGCACAAAGCATCCCTTGTGGGTGTACCCACTACTAAAAATTGTATCATAAATAAACTTAAAAAAAAACTTTTCCTAAAATCTCAAAAGTTAATTTGGATGTCGGTTTAATTTGACGCCGACTTCAAAATTATAGAATATAAATTTATTGAACAACAGTATAGTTTGTTTTTATGATTTGATTAAAAAATAACATTACACTTGAAAAAAAAGGTTGTATTTTCCAAAAAAATCCAAACTTTTCATTGCTTTTAATATGACTTTTTTAGTATTAAAAATCACTAGTATTTTTTGCAATAAATAACAATTCCTTTGGAAAATAGGCTGGAGTCCTACGCAAGAATCATATTCTATATTTAAAAAAATACTCCAGGCGAAACAACATGCTATTCAAATTAAAGAGAGATTCGCTTAAATTTAATGAACTTGTAGTGTCAATAATGAACTTCATTCTAGTATTTGCTTTTCTACGTACCCACTTATTATTTACGGGTCATATTGTCACAATATTTCGCATGAGTTTCATTCATATTCAGTTTCTATTTGAATATAAAACGTCGCATTTGCCGAGAAGCAATACAAAAGTTTCCGCAATCCGGGCGAACCAACAATTTGCCGGAGCCTTTGTCTAATTTAAAATAAAATAAACATTGTCGAGAGACCGACACAGAAAAAAGTTAAATGGGAAAAAGTTAATTGTGCTAGTTAAATGCCTTATAGAAGAGTTAATTAGTGAATTAACTTTTTCGTTCGTTCGTTATTGGCCGGATATTTTAATAATTGAAAAATGCAAAAAAACCCTTGACGTCGGAACAAAGAGTCGAACGCAGGGCACAGCTGTAAAGAGGAAGAAAAATGACGAAACGAATGTACGCGCGAAGAAGAAGGATAGAGAGAGAGCAACTCTTTTGAAACGTTAAAAATGCATTAAAGAATTTTCCATTATTAAATTTCTCAATCAAGTTAATTAGTAATCTGTTAATTAATTAAATCCATCATCGGTAGTAATCCAAAGGCTGGTTGGCTGGTACTTCAAAGTATTGCAGAACAATTTCCTATATATCGTTAATTAGACGGCGTTTGTAATTAGTGGAGTAGCCGAGCACCCGCCATCGATTTCTGCAGATATTCCGCTTCATAAAACAGCCTCTGCCTCTGCCCTGCCATGCAACCAACGCACAGGGGCGGAACTTGCGGAACAAGAAGTGTGTCATCCAAAAGAAATATTATTATTCAAATTAAATTACATAGGCCAGCGATGAAAATACTAACACCCGTGCGGTTTGGTGTGCTGATTCCGAATATAAATCAAATCAGTTCAGTTCCATTTTCTCCTCTTCTCACCGACATAGTAGCTATTAACGAGCTCTAGTGTTATCAATAAATAAAATTAAAGTTACTTATAAAACGGTATTAAGGAACACAACGCATACTAATGACACATTTGTACGCGCTGGTAGCTTATGTAATAGTGCAAAACTGAAAAATTATATGAAAGTGTTATAGAAAATATTTTTTGACAAAAAGAACGTCAATATTGTTCAAACTCAAGAACGTAATGAAATGTTGAATTTCGACCACTGGGAAACCACTAGCTCAGTAGTAGTGTAACAGTTATATCACTCATCAGTTTCTTACGAATTAATATTATTAAATATAGAAAAGACCTATACCTAGATAATAGTCAGCCAATAGCAATTACATTTCTTGATTTAGCAAGGGCGTTCGATACAGTCAACCATAAAATTTTACTTGATAAAACATTTAAAAAAATATAACCGACTTCCACCTATAACTAAAAAGCCAAAAATAGTTTTAAGAAAATACAACTCTAGCAAATAAATAACACATTCAATGTTGTTAGGTACCTACCCAGGAAGTAAAAAATGTAAACATGAAAAGGTGCTCATTCTGTACAAATTAATTACTTACCAATCTAGTATATTTTTGAAATCAGTGCCAAGCAAATCTAAAATCCTACTTCATTAAACTTGATTGTTGCTTGGCACAGACTTCAAAAATATACTAGATTGATTGGTAATTAATTTGTACAGAATGAGCACCTTTTAATGTTTACATTTTTTACTTCCTGGGTAGGTGCCTAATAACATTGAATGTGTTATTTATTTGCTAGAGTTGTATTTTGTTATAATTATTTTTAGCTTTTTAGTTATAGGTGGAAGTCGGTTATATATTTTTTAAATATTTTATTTTCAACTTTTTATTTTTTTTTGAACTCAGGTAGTTTTCATTCTTTATTTTTTAGTTTGTATGTATAACTTGAATAGACAGGACCAGGTAACATCGAAAGCCCCAACTTTACACAATACATAGATACATTTTCATTTAAATTGACAGGTAAATGTTTAGGAACAAAATGTACTAATTCCACTCCACTCTATGTACCAACCATCCTGTACATACGACTGCCCACGAACAAGCATAAATTTGTTAGCTGCCTTCTGTAAACTATAGGACGGAGTATAATCCATCCCATATTTACGCAGTCAAATGCGTCCTATATTTCAACCATAGTATATTACTCCATGTGGGCTACCCCATAAATTATTTCATTTTTCATATTTTATATTATCGCCCTGTGTAACATTAATTTCTCTCCACACTTTATGCAACTTCTTATTTGCTATAAACTAAATAATTTTTTAATCACACTGTATAAATATAATTTAACTTCAGCATACATTTCAACCATCCTGTATATGATTTGTTTGCGTCCATATCATATAACAGTTTTTTAATCACCCTATATATTTTTAATTTCTTATTTTTTCCAACATTTTTATACCACCAATCGTCCACTCCACCCTATATGGCATCCACCCTGTATATACAGCTAAACGGCCTAAGCTATATTTCAATTATCACATAAATGCAACTCCTTCTATTACTTTTCTTTGTGATTTTGTTTGCTATAAGTAAACATCCTGTGTATAAACCCATCAAATAGCAGTTTACAGTTTGACATGAGTTGTCACTGAATTTTCTATTAGGCCGGGAGAATGTGACAACCAAAAGCACCGTCTTCGCAAAATGGAAAAATTGTCATTTTAATAGGTATTTGCCGAGTATACAAACAAAATGAGCTTGGTACTCATTGATTTAAGGAGCCGAAGATACTATGTTTTACTACCTATATGCGTGAGATGAACATAGAAAATTTTCAAAATCGCAATTAAAACTTCCAGTGCCTAAAATTCCTGCACTATTACGTTGGAATTAAAATATTTATGAGGAAATGTCTGTTATGTCATTTCAATGAAATTTTTGATAAGAATTTTGGAATTTTCAGCGATTTTCTGCAAAACTGCAAGTTGCCCGTCGCAGAAAAGTATGTGAGATCACCTAGGGATCTTCCTTAATAAATTAAACGTTAAAAAACTATACACATCCATAAGGAGTTTTCGAAAAATCGACCAATATGTTAGAGATATTTGTCGATTTACATGCACGCATGTGTTCATTCACAAATTTCGTCACTTTACCAATATTTTCCAAAATTTGAAGTTTCACCAATCGGGATATATACTCTATTAAACAAGACCATATTCTTACAAAACGGTTCATCACAGGAGAAGAAATCAAGTAACATACATACAAAAAAAAAATACGCCACGAATTTATAACCTCCTCCTTTTTGGAAGTCGGTCAAAAAATAAGCAAAATGGTGGTATAGTCGCAACAGCTTCAAAGTGATTCTACAACCCTTTGAGAGAAAATCGGAGAGTTAAGTTTGGTGAACCAAATGAATCCGTTCTGGGTCCACTCCTTTGTATTATGTATTAAAAAATATTTGTCAGTTTTGTACGATTGATTTTCTTTAAGAATGATATTTATTGCGAAATTCTTCTTAAGAATTTGTCTTAGAGAACATTTTTTCTCAAATACTTGAAAATACTTCTAATTTTTTAAATATTTTCGTACAATTCTGATAACACATGTATGACATATTTTATATTTAACAGAGTTCTTCTTCAACATCTATCAACATCACGGTGCCGCAGCCGGTATCATTTAGCAACAATTATAGCCCAATATCTAGCCAAATAGGTTAAAAAAATGTCATGATAGAAAGATTTTATTTAAAATTTGAAAATTTGTAATTGACTCCCTCGTATTTTTTAAACATAAACAGTTTGTAAATTACACTACAGCTACTGTTAAAATTTAAACCATACATTAAAAGTTGTTTTGAAGGCACCCATATCTTACATTCAGTAATATTTTGTATGAACTAAAAATCTGCAATGATTTCTTAACTAGAACGAACACTCACAATGCCAACATCTTATCATAATAACGTATGATTTGCAAAATTGTATAGCATTTAAAAGGCAAATGCTTATTATTAGATCTTAGAACCAGTATTCAATTATACACGAAGGTAGATAAACAATTCCACACTTGTACACATAGAATGCAAACAAGCGCGTTCGGCTCATTGGTTAGACTGACTTGCACTTTTGACCCAAACATGATACATCATCCCAGTCATTTATTGTAACAAGATTCTTCGATCGAATAACGTATGTCGGAGAATGTGTCCGTGCCGGCAGTCGATTCCTAATTGTGATTAATTGACAGCGAGTCATTATTGTTATTATGTAACGATTTCACGCTTGTAATTTTATTAGAAGCTGCGTTTTTTGTGTCTTCGACTTTGGACGGGAGATGAAAGGCATCTGGCACTTATACGTTTTAAGTAATTTAAGACATCCAAAGGAACTAATTGGTGATGATTTGCTTATATATACAATATGGTTAATCCTTTAGCTTTTCCCTTGTGAACGGCATACCCTTAAATTATAACTATTGTTTTAATAATGCATGTTTGTGTCATAGTACAATATTCTGAACAAAATTCATCAGTCGAACACTTTCTTTTTTTTAAAGCGGTATAAGTTAAACGATTAACTTTTTGACCCTTTCAGCTTTTCTTAGAGGGGACAAATCAGAAAGAAATTATCCTAAAGAGAAGAAAGAATCACAAGTCAACAATGTTATGGGAAGCTGTTCGAAAGCAAAGTTTTCTGTTGAAAGGGTTAAATCACCTCGAGTACCAAAAGAGAGATGGGTAGTCGCGCAGGAACAGAGTAACCTGGGAATATAACTATTAGTCAGTTGCTAGTAACGTTCAGTTGGTAGCAAGGAAACGTGTGTGAGCAGGATCAGTAGCGCGATAGTAATGTAGGAGAAAGATAAAAATGATGTTGTCGTAAATTATGGTTGTAGATTGTTAGTGTAGTTTTAATGGTAGTTATTTAGTTATTGGTATCGGTGTGTGGCATCTGTGTCGGTCTGTGGTGTCGAAACAAATGCCATCTCGAGTTATGCATTTCATTCCTCTACTCATCTATTTTCAAATGTGTAACTGCGGGGCTCCATTAAGATGCTTTCGCTTCAAAATTAACATGGTTTTAATAGCAATGAATCATTTCAGGAGTCACTGCATTCGCTTCTTGTTTAATGTGTTCCAGCAAATCTCTAAATTGCTTCAGATCTACCATTTCATCTTCAATTAAAGGTTATGTCCGGAAACCTTCTTCCAAAATGCGGATTTACATGTTGCTCATTTTTGGGATATGGGAAAGCTTGAATTAAGTCTGGGAAAAGGGAAGATTTAAATATGGCTCAGGGTTACGCTTAGTGTTCATATCATAGCCATGCTTAAAAAATGTCCATGTTAGGCCAAGATATGTCCATTATTGTGGGTAGGTTCGTAGATTTTTTAGCATTCCCACCACTTCCATTAAAATTTTAGAAGTTGATAAAGAAACACCAAGTAACGAAATCCTGCGAAAATATAAGCAATATAATTCTAAGTAGAGTCTATAGAATCAACGAAATCGAATTTAAATTTTACGAGGGCTACAGTCGTTTTAATATATTTCGTTATGTCACAGAAGGGAATTGTTCATGATCGAAGAAAAATAAAATGAACCTAATTGACTCAAACCATTTTTAGGAAATCTGATGTGATGTAGTTCTTAGCGAATATCACTGGTTTAACACTTATATTTCCAGCTTTCAGTTATGTGGAACAGTCATTTCAGATCTGGTTACGATCTGCGACAATACCAGGATTGATTATTCTCGGCAAAGATTTTTCGTACGGTCATCCAATTTCTTAAACGCGTTTTAATGACTGCTTCCATCATTAGTCAGACCCCGAAGGCCCCATACATTTTTTATTGACCTAAATGATAACCTAACCCAGAAAATCGAAAAAAAAAACATAATTATGGACACATGATATTTCTAAAACGATATATACGAGGTCTTTGTAATTTTTTTAAAATTTATTTTAATAATTCAATAGGGTATTACAGCAGGTACTAACAAATTGATGATTTATAGATCGCCGGTGACATGTACATGACATTTTTCTACTTCAAAAGTGCAATTGATTTTTAAAGTTAAAATGTGAGGTCAAGTAATGCCATTTAAGTTTTTACTTTATGTGTAGAGCTAAATAGAATCATTGTTTAAAATCATGAATGAAATACTGCCTAATCTTTCACTAATATATCACATCCATCACGACAGTACTATAAATCTAAAAAAATGAAGTACCGATAAGACTGCCAAATTCATAATGGAATTGTTGAATATATAGGTTTGACTGATACTTTTCTTCTATGGGTGGTTTTCCATTTGTCATTGAAAACGTCAGCGAATTACAGTGGGCTTATTTGAAACTGATGAGAACAATATTCACAAAGTATGAGACTAACCAACGACTTTTGTTATAGTGCAATATAGTCGGTGGGTTCAATTTAAAATTATAAAATAAATATTCACTTTCACTTTTCTAGAACTTTATTTACATTAAAACAGCTGATTCAAATATGACTATAACATTCCCATATACGCTAGTCGTCGCGGTAACTGAACTCTCCATCGTGGCTGCTTCCTTTATATGACCAGCATAGAAAATTCTCTCAAAATCAATTATCACTCCTACCGCTGCCGAGTCTTTTCGAGGACCATTTTTTATCTTAAAGCGATTGTTGTCGTACTGAAATGAAACAGGGTCGGCTTTGGGTAAATTTCGTAACAATACCATCAATAGCATATCTTTCTTATACCAAAAGAGGCCTAGAATTTATAAATTATAAAAATGTGTTATAAATAAGCCACACATTAATATTTCATTGATTTATAAATGTTTCCGGGTTTCCTGTGCGTTTGAAAGACACCCTTGTAAGTACCAATTGGAATCTTATAATCAGCGATGAAGATGTCTGCTGAATATTTGCTAGAGCAAATTAATTTTGTTGACAAAGTAGATCTGCCTATAGTGCATCTCTAGGAAGAGAGTAAGGCGCCAAAGATAAAAAAAATATTTAGAGAATCGTAAAATTAACGCAAGATGGCGTAACAGAACTTCAAAAATGGATATGCTCATTTTAAAAAGAATTTACCAAATTAAGATTAGGAGATTGCAAGCTTTTGGTAAACAAATGCTCCGAGTTTGCTTAAGGACCTTGGCAAACTTGGATATTTAGAAACCAACACCATTCTAACTTAAACACTAGGGAGCTATATTTAACAAATTACCCGAGAAATAACTTTAAAGTGTTTATAAACACCCTATATAACAATATCGACAAAGAATGGTTATGTTGACTATATTTACTAATTACCCTAGACGTTGCAAAACTTGTGGTTTTAGAATAAATGAATTTTCTAGAGTCAGCGTTAAAATTTCATGCCGTTCAATGTGGTTCGTTAGAACATAATGAGGACTGACATAAAACGCGATAAATTGATAGGATCTGACATCAATTCGTTTGGTATTCCATACGTTATTTGCTATTGAAATTCAATAATTGGCTTCTATTAGCAAAAATTACGGCGGGCTATTCACCAAAACTAATAACAAATGAACTTCAAATGACTATCGGCCGGTATTCCAAACATTTTCCGAAATAGTTTGCATGATAAATCATCCAGTATAATTGGCTGGCACTGGGAACCGAGCACATATCCGTAATACAGACTAGCAGGCAGCTGTTTATCAATAATTTAATGAAAAATTAAACAGATTAAATTAGGCCACACTATTGACAATTGGTCGGTAAATGAAATCATTTCGGTGTACAGATAATTTATTATCAAAACAAACGTGAAATAGCTGATGACCCTGTTTCGTTTTCAGAGAGTGCGAATTTTGTATCGCTAATAATGCAATTAATATTCTGATAAGGACTTGATACTGGGCTAATTCATTTAACTATATAATTCATTATATATAATATTCTCAGTATTCGAGTAACTAGAAGCGTAAGCAGTATGATATGACTAATATGCTAATCGACCTGATGAGGGCAGATGTGACTTTGCCGAAACATCGTTTTCCAGCAGCGTGATATCATTATCATTTTCCCTAATGGCTTTCCATTGTTCTGGAACCTCGGCCATCCTAAAAGTTTCTGTTAAGTTTGTCTCCGTCATATTTTTCATTAGATCTGTATACCTTGTGGGAGAGCTGGTTCTAGCTCTGTTGCTATGCCCAGAGTCTATCTATATATGTTACATTTCAATAATTATTTTCTGTCATATATAACATTTCAGTTTAAAAATTTTATTCTGAGTAAAAGTATAAAACTTATAGAAGTGCAGCCCTTGGGTTGCCTATTATTTACCTGGGCGAAGTACTGGGTTGCCAAGTATAAATAGGTATGTCGATGTCAGTTACTTGAATGAATAATACAAAAAAATATATATCAACATAAGCACTGTTTTCTTGGAACACGTTGATACTGTGTTGTCTGCAAAAAAATCCATCCTTTTATTGGTTTGCGAATTTTAAAGATTTCAGCAATAATGCGAGTGGAAATGTATGACAGACAGATCCGATGTAAAATTGAAACCTTTAAAATTTGCAAACCTTTATTAGGATCTGAATTTTTTGCAGACAACCCTATATCAACGTGTTTTTTTAGCCAACCCATTTTTAATATATTTACTAAATTGATTATACAATGTTTCATTCTATTATCAGCTCGGTGAAAGTCGAGTTAGGTTCGGATCTTAGACTATGTATTTGTTTTTAGAAAATACATTGGGCACTAAAAAATATAAACGATTAATTTGTGTTTGTAATTTCGGGTAAAGGTTCCATTATCTAAAACCAATTAACGAAGTTGAGCGGATTGTAGCTCAAGGTTTCTCATCTCGCTCCAACATTGTACCTATATAGTCTCAAACACGATTTCTTGAGTAGATTTTTGTGTAAAAGGTAAATAACAAATTGCTACAGATTTTGCTGTGATTTTTTTCGTTATAAAACCAAAACACATCGATTAAAATGTAGAATTTTATGTCAATTAGTCATGTTTTATCATTAGAACACGTTCATGTTGATACCCACTTTTCCGAGATTTGTCAGTCTGTGAGCTAGATTTACCTGACACTCCTGGATGTCGAAATTCATGTCGCCATAAAATATTAAACGTTGATATTGATTTTGTTCTACTATTAATTTTGTCACCAAAATGTCTTTTACTCTGTAAATGACCTGTGCTATATAAAAATACAGAAATCAACTGAATTTATAACAGCCTCCTTTTTGGAAGTCGGTGTAAAATGAGGCAACTCCCGAAATTTCAAATAAGCAGTAAATAGTAAATAGTGCCTCACTTCCAAGAACAATATCTTAATTGATAATTTATTTTTATTTGTGTTCCAATAGTTGTGATATCATTTTTTGGTGACGCTTTTCGCTCTACATTCAGTGGGAGTTTTAAACATATGGTAGCGTTTTCCATTCCATTATCAAAGAGGGATTATGTGATATGAATAATAAAGGAACGGGCAATTGTTCTCGTTTTTTTTTTACAGTTTCATGTTGCCTGTGATTATTAACTGAGGCTCGTAACTAAATCTAAAACTACTGTGAGAGATAGTGGCAAAAGAAAATAAGTTCAAAGTTGAGTCGATCATCTTCCCTGGCAAATACTCCACATATACAGCGTGTATGTTGATTGCAATTCTTTCGCGCAGTTAACTTTAAAGCATAGATATAGTAACTCTGAGTTGAACTCTGCTTGAACTATGATTGTTTAGACTGTAATTTGTTTTGTTTTGTATTTGTTAATTCCACCAGTGGTTGTAATTTTATTATTTTTCTTATTGTAGAAATGAAACGGGACCATTTTTTCGGGGGATATGGTTATTTTAGGCTCTTTACCTTCGTGTACACTACAAAGAAAATCGATGGAGCGGATAAAAAACAGGCAGACAGACACACAAACATACAAGCAACAAAAATACTTCTTTTCGAGATGGCATATCTTGGGAACCCTAAATGCAAATGATTGGATCATTCTCGGATAAGTCTCTGATGACAGCCCAGATACCATATTCATTTTTACTTTGACGGCAGGGTGCTCAAAGAATATTCACTGAGTTTACTAATTTTTGAAATTTGCTTGGAAAAAAAAAGAAGGAACTGAATTCATCTGTAATTATTTCACATCGAGTACACCGTTTTTTATAAAATCGGGAAAACTTATTCTTATATAATAATTTTTGAGGAATGTGATAGTATTAAATAAGAGAAATTATCGCTGTTCGAAATTTGGAGCGTAATTAATTGAAAATGAATTGAAATTAAATCAATTTAAATGTCAGGCAACAAACTTCAAGATAGAATTTCTCAATTTCTCTGTATAAATAGTTTGCCTACATAAGTCTGAATCAAACGGAAAACTATTCTGAATGAATAATATTTAGAAAAAAAGTAATTCTTTATTAAAAGACCTTCACAGTGTGACCTCCAATGTCCATAACATGCAACTTTTTGAAATGTATACGAGGTTTGTGAAAAAAGTATGAGCTTTGATTAAAAGTAAAGTACCTTGTTTTTGGTAATATTAAAAATTGTTAAGTTAATTGGAATTGAAGGCGATATCTGGTCATGGTATATTACCCAAAATTGTTAAATATATTAATTTTATTGTAAAATGTCGCGGAGGACAGAGAAATAAATAAGTAAATGAAAATGAATAATAACTAACTGATTTGAGAAAAGATGGAAAATTTCACTACGTCTACAGATACAGGTCCACTTAAGTTGGAATCAAATACAAAACTTTCTACAAACATTTTAATATTTAGAAAAAAAATGTATTCATTCCAAATCAATAGATAGTAAACGTATTTAAAACCGTGGTAAACGAGGTTGGTCAAAAATGTAATTGTTTCTTAAAAGAAAAATAAGTTATTTTTAACAATAAAGGGAAAGATAATTATTTGAAATCTTGCATCGAATAATGCCTTTATGCCACTAAAAATTGTAAAATAATTAAATTAAAAATAAATCAAAAACTGTATTGAAAGAACGTAAGAGTAAAAATAATTTGGTCAAGTGCGAGTTGGACTCGTATAGTAAGGGTTCCGTACCACCTTCAAGATTCTTATATTCCAGTTTCAGACAAGCAGGGAATGAGTGCATTTTCTTATATTTGCCCTAATATCAAAGGAAGCCTATTAAATTTAAAAATATATATATATATACACTTTCATTTTCCACACATAGACTTTTATTTTATCTGCTTCGGGATTCGCTTGATTTTTATAAGAATACATATGAATTTAATTTTCTAATTTGGCCCCCAAAAAATTAACATTAGAGTTTTATTTTACTAATAAACTTTCAGGGAAGCCTTTTATAATCTACTGTCTGAATTTTCAGGCTCTGTAGATTGGAAGATATAGGGCAAAATAGGTCAAGTTTTAAATTATAAATTATTAAATCTATTATTCAAATTATTTAAAAATACAAATAAAATATATATATTTCAAATTTTAAATAGTGTAGTTTCTAAAGTGGGAATTAAGTCGATGTTTAATATTTTTGTTAATATCTTTTAAACAAATGATTTACAAATACAGTAGAACTCCAATTCTCCGAATTAATGGGGACCAGGACCCATTCGGATAATCAAATATTCGGATAATCGGATTTTTTAAAAATAAATTGCCATTGGAGAGAATAAAAGCTACGTTTTGATATTGCACTATTTTTTTATTGAATTACATAAATGAAAGAAACATGAAATTTTCACATGTTTTAAATATAAACAAAATGTACTTATGTACAAGTTTAGAAATAAAAATCATTGTTTTTTAAACATCTCCGTCAATGTAAGCTTTTTTGCGGTCTTCAACCGTTTTCGGGCAGCCAGGTCACGCATTCGCTTGACGGTGAGCAGTTGCAAGTGGTCACACTCGGGCTGACGCTCCATCCACTTCAAAGCAGTCTCGAGGCCGGCAAATGCTTCACTAGCTGATGGTCCAGCGTCTACTTCAACATCAGCAGAAAGTTCTTCTTCCACTACCACTTCAACATCTTCTCTCACACTTACAACAATTTCATCGTCATTGAGAATTTGAAAACCAGGGTCAGACGTGTCACAAGCCATCCACTCTCCTACATCTTCAGCACTTACTTCTGTACAACCAGGAATTTTTACAATCATTTTTCTTATTTCCTCTAGTGACAACGCATCTTCATCATCATCATCCTCTCCATATTCTTGTTTCTCATTTTCTTCAGATTCTTTTTTTTTTGTTCTTCTCAGACGGTAGGCCTTTCAGTTTATTCCACGCACGTCTTAGCGTCACTGCCGTAACCAAACTCCAAGCTTCCGCTACCATGTACCATCTACTGTATGATATATTTGCAGTTCACATAATAAGTCTTTTATCTGACATAATGCGTTAAAAATATTTTTTTATTTTCCGTTTAATTTTATAATTTGGCCCCCAATATTAATATTAGGCATTTCTACGTATTTTTTCTGTAAACAAAAAAAATAGGTGTTATAGTTTGGGGAATAAAGGGGGAATAGGAAATTTTTTAAATATATTTTAAAATATTTATTTAAAAAAAATAAAAAAATATATTAGTATTCGTCATAATGAGCTCTCTGATTTGATATATTACTTGATCCGTTAATTCTGTAATTTGCCCCCCAAAATTAAAAGTAGAAGTTTCTCCTTATTTTTCCAGTAAACTTCAGGTCAGACCCTACACCTCTATTTTTTTTCAAAACTTTATTATTTTCGGAGGAAGGGGGGAATGGATAAATTTTG
This sequence comes from Octodonta nipae, assembly GCA_034190945.1. Lineage (NCBI taxonomy): Eukaryota > Metazoa > Arthropoda > Insecta > Coleoptera > Chrysomelidae > Octodonta > Octodonta nipae. The sequence continues at coordinate 22,331,134 of CM067223.1, forward strand.
GCATATTTTCGTTAATAACTTTTTAATTAATTCTTTTAAATATGAAAAAAATATATTTGTGTTCCTCAGAATGGGACCTTTCATTTGATATATTACGTGATGAGTTTAAAAAAAATTGTGATGCGTTTGAAAAAAAAAATTTTAAATTTTCATTTAATTCTATAATTTGCCTCCCAAAATTAATACTAATGGTGGTAAACGTACTTTGTTTATTACAATAACAAAACGAAAAACGAACGAAAAACAAAGGACATGTTTTTCTTAATGTGTATCCTTCTATGAGTCTATATTGACTGGTAATATGAAAATTTAATGCCAGATTGCCTTTTTGGTGTGGTATTGTTTCTAATTTCAGACGCATGTTAAGTCTCCAATTTAATATACATATCACAAAAAGAGAATTGAACTGTTTATTAGAACGAAAAGCAAATTTTGTGTAGGTATTGTATATTGTTAAATACTTATTGAATTGAATTATATATATTTTTTAATTTCCCCAAAATATTTTGGGAATTCAAATCTCCATAATACTTATTAAACTTACGATGATCCCTTTCAATATGTCAACATCGAAAAAATATCCAATTAGTTGGTGCTTTTGTACGAAGTATCAACCAATAAAACGCCATTAATATTCAAGAATAATGGTCCCGAAAATTTCCAATAACCATTCCCTGCCGTGTTCAGGACACAATCGAAGTGATTCATCGATGTTTTAATTATTGAATAATTAACAACCTCAACAACAAAGAGATCGTTTTCTCTTATCGGGAATTCAGGACGGCCGACCGACGTTGCGTTTTCGTTAATTGACGTAGCGGCGGTGATCTCTCTCGCCTATTAGTCGCTTATATTGATAACGAAATTAAACTTTGCACGAGGACGGGGCTCTACAACGAAACGAAATTCTTGTTCGGCGTTCTTATTGTGTCCGGTGTTTTCGCCCATCCGTTCATTAATACTCCTGTTTAATCCAACTGATTTTTATTTACCAATAATTTTGAACTACGAATTGATACACGAGACTGTGTATATTTGATGTTAATATCTTCAATAATTTATATTTAAAAAAGAACCGACTTCAGCTGACTTGAAACAAAAACAGTTTAGAAAACGTGGGCAATCGATCACTATTTTCAGACATATCTTCATTTTATCTGATTTAAGGTACAATTCAATTAAAAAGTTTAGCGTATTCTTATCTCTCTCTTTCTTTTTCTCCCTCTCTATTTCTCCCTCTCTAATTTTTATTCTTTGCCTAAATTTTCCAAATATATTTTAACTTTATATTTGTTTTATTATTTGGACCACTTTCTATAAATTTAAGTAAATGTTGTCTATATTGCATCCACACTCTATATGCTTCTGTGTACTGGCTGCTCCTATATAACTTATTGGTCTATCATTTTTTGAATCATCCTCTACAACTATAATTCAACTAAACACAATATTAGAACGGTCCTGATATCTTTAAAACCACCCTTTATAAGTACAAATCCTCTCCACACTATTGATTCTTTCTATTTTGATATTGTTTAAATTATTTCTGTATACCATTGATTTTACTTGGCCTCATATGTCTAGTATTCCATTTATGCAACTGCTCATAGTCTATCCTATATAACAAAATTCACCTTTTTGAACCACATTTTAGGACTACAAATTTACTCTACCATTTATTTCTACGTCCTATAATTCAAATATGCTTATGCTTTATAACAATTTTTTTATACACCTTCAATAACAATAATTTTACCCCACCCTTACTTCAAACACTTATGTTCCAAACTATATAACTTTTTTAAACCGCCCTGTATAACTGTCATTATACCCCACCTTATATTTCAACCATCCTGTATACTAAACTGCTTCTGGCAATTTTTAAAGCCTTTTGTATAACTGTAATTATTCTCCGTTCTATAACGCAAATATCTATTCTGTATAAATATAGTTTTGCTCCACTCCTATTTCAACCACCTTGTATACGCAACTACATATGTGCTACCCAATACAATATTTATAGAACCACGCTGTATAACTAATTCAATTCCAACTTATATTACAAGCATCCTATGTATACAACTGCTTATGCACCAGCTAATATTACATGCACGCACGGAAATCGCCGGAATAACAAATTTTCGTTTTAATAAGCCACTGGAATATTTTCTGCAGTTTCATGCGACTGTAGCTTAACTTCGTTTCTAAAAAAAATAAACCGACTTCAAAAGCATCAAAATGAAAATCATTACAAACACCCTGTACTATCAGAAAATAGTACGTTTTACGTTATAGAAAAATGTATGGAATCAAACTGGAACATATATTTGTATAATGCAACGCTGAAATCTAGTTCCTTATTTACTTTTTTTCTGCGTTTCTAGAAAATCCCAAATCTCTTGTTAAAGACAATTATATGGGACCTTTCTGTGATGTTCCTTAATATAATGCAGCTTAAATCATCAAAATTGCCCAAGCCGTTTTTGAATAATCGCTCGACATACATAAAAAAAAGTTGCATACGAATTGATAACCTCCTCCTTTTTGGGACTTGGTTCAAAATAGTAATGACTGGCGAATTTTCCAGGAAAATGTTTGCCAGTAAATCGATTTGTCCGAATCTTTGACAGTAGGTTGAAAATAAAATAAAAACAAAAATTATACTGTCCAATATGTGATCTTGCCACCGCTCCTAGAGGTTGAAATTAAAATGGTAAAGATAAGTGCAGAAATCGAACCCCATAAATATTTTTCCAAAAATCAATACTTTTTGAGTTATTTATGATTGAAAATGTTAACTTTTAGTCCAAAAAACACGTTTTTCGGCGGTTTTCCGCCAATAGGTAGAAAATTTGACATTCTACAAAAATTCTCTTAAAGAAAATAAAGCATGTAAAAAAGGAAAAGTTTGTTTTTTATTTATGTAGGGGCAATAGATGTTAAGATACGATTGGTTGAATGTCAGTCCTTGTCCAATTGCCTCTAAATTTGCAGCGTTTAACGTGAAATAATTAAACAATGTTTCAAAAAATCTTCCAGATAATTGATTTTAAGCGATTTTCATAAAAATTGACGAAGTTATGGTTAAAAAAAGCAGCTAATTGAATTTCTTTAAAATACTGCATTAAAACTGATATATTTACTTTAGTTAGATAATTATAAAATATTCTGAAAGTTTTAGCGATTTAGGATGTACATTTTTAAAACATTCCAACTTAATCTAAAAAATCTAGAAAACAACACGTTAAAAAATATTGAATTTATAGGATTTGTAGCTGTTACAATTCCCTGTAAAATAGATTTTAAATTTTTAAGATAGCTTACAAATTAAAAAAGTTATCATTATAAAACTGATGTCATTTGCAAGATTTAGTAAATTCAAGCAGGTAGCAGACCAGTAAAAAAGGAGCAAACAAAGTCAGTGTATTTTGAACATTTATTTTTTGCTTGATCGTTTAATAATATGACAAATAATAGTCTTTAAGGGTTAATATACGGTAATAAATTATTTATTATACCACAACCATACAGAAGATTATTATTTGTTATATATACCTATAAAAAATATTTAAAAATAATAGAAAAGAATTTTTTTCGTAATGTTGTCATTAAGGGTGATTCTTAAGGTTGAAGTATCGTAATTGTTTCTTGTACCATAATATACAGAAGATTTTTATTTTTCATATACATATATGTCTAAAAATATTTAAAAATATTAAAAACATTTTTTTTTCGTAATTTTGTCGTTAATGATGGTTTTGAAGGGTTGAAATATTTAAATACTATATACTAATAATAAGTAATACTTGTTCTAGTCGTTTGGATATCATTTTAGCCTAAGAAACGTCTATTTTTATGTTTCACTTATTTTTTAGCTTAAAAATAAAAAGCACATATCAAAGCTTATAAAAAAAATATCTAGAGGGTAAAGTGAACTTAATTCCCAATTTCCATAAAAATTGGTTCACTGGCAAAAAAATTCCAGTTTTGGACTTTTTTTCTCTCCAGTTAGTAAGTCTACAACATATTTAATCAATATAGTAATATAAAATTTACAGCAGCAAACTTTGCCATCTCTTATATACAAATAAACAAATTTATATGGAATCACCTTCTGATTATAAAAGAAATTTTTTTGGGAAAAAAATGCGATCATATTTGTTGAAAAAAAAGGTGGGTGTATATGTGTAAACAGAATTGTTCCTTGAGTGGCAGTATTAATATCCCGTATTGGTTGCCAGTCAATGCTAATTGAATAATATTTTATAAGTATATAAGTAATTAAAAATGCATTATTTGGGGTTATCAGAAGCCAAAGGGGAAGAATTATTGCTATATCGGAACAGGTTATGACGCACAGGGAGATTGCACGAACGGTCGGTCGGAGTGGCACAAATTGTTTCAAAAACTTATAAAAGGCTTCTGGAACTGTGAACACTAAAAAATAGGCCCTGGAGAAATAGTGGAGGAGTTACTACAAAACGCCAGGACCGCTTCTTAGTTCAAATAGCACTAAGAAACAGCACAACATCCTATCCAGAGCTATGAAGGCAACTTTTGTAACAGGAATTTTAGTGGAAACTATAAGGAAGAGATTTCGCAGTCGATAATTGTTCAGTAGTGGACGGTTTAGGAATCCATAGGTATCTCAGCAAAATAAAATTGCCGGGCTTAATTGATGTTTGGCGCATCAAAACTGGACCAATTGATGATTGGCGAAATGTGCTATTTTCGGATGTCACCAGAATCGGCCTACAATCAGATGATTGGCGGGTTCGTGTGCTAAGAGGTCTTGGGAGACAAGCTAGACTCCGTTCTGGTCGATCAGTCGCCAAACACAAATGTGTGACTGTAATGTTTTGGAATGGTATCATAAGTGAAGAGAAAACTCACTTGATTCCCATTAGTCAAATCTAATAGGTGGAATTAGTGATACAACACCTGTATTCAGAGTTTGAAGAGATGCTTTCTGCGATTCATTCCTATTTATGCAAGATAACGCACCTCTACATACCAGCAGAAAATTGTGTTGGTGAGGAAGATGTGATTGTTTTGGAAAGACCAGCTTGTTCCCCGGATCTTCATCCAATTGAAAACTTCTGGGATATGCTTAAAAGAATATTAAGAGCTCGTCACAACAGCTCTACCAATGTAAAGCAACTCGCGGAAGCAGCACTAGAGGAATGGAGAAATGTTTTTAAGTAGAAATCATTGTAATCTACTAATTCTAATAAAAAATTGCGAATAAGATTATAAAAACCCACCGAATATAAAAACAAAAGCAAGAACGGAGCCTAGAACAGTTCGATTAATATTAAGGAACTTACGATTTCATTTCCTGAATGTAATAATTTTGGAGTGGCATAGTGTATGAACACTATGCCACTCCAAAAGGCACCAGCGAATTCTCGTATTATCGACGATACCTATTTAAGCACGAATGTCTTATGAGACAGGCAGTTTATAGTGATTCTGGCATTGAAGTGAATCGACAAAGTGAAGCGATCACCTATGACCATATAAGTCACTTTTGTTTTTGTAAATAAGTGAGTTTATTTTGATCAAATAAAGTCATTTATTGTGAGTGAAAAAAATGTGATAATAATTGGATCTCACGGAGTCTATAATAATTGGTTAAGCGTTATTCTAGAAGCCATAACTGACGTAATTTTAACAGCAAATTCGTAAAAATAAAATATTAAACATATATGATTATATTTCTTGTTTATGTGGTGAAAAGTGAGGAACGTCGTAACTCGGGCAATGAGAAAGTTGTAGAGTATCAAAAACTTTTCAAATGAGTGTATATAAACCTTGATTGGAACATTTATCATCGAGATTTTTCGGATTTTTTTCTGAAATAAAAGCTGGAACATTAGTCGTTATCCTAATGGAAACTTGTGACATTGAGACTAACGGTGTTCAAGATTGATATGGTTTGTGTACCCCATCCTCCAGAATCCTAAATCCGCCAGTGTCATTACTCGCCTGGCTGTCTGTTGCATGTAGGCACTTGTAATGGATTTTTTACTAATATTAAACTAATTTGGAATTATAAGGAAAATAAAAGAGAGACGAATTGAAGTGCAGTATATCAACTTTCCAAATATCTATTTCTAGGTTAATGGTGCATTTTGCAAAATACAGAAAATTACTTAAATGACAATTTCTTATAAAGTACTTGTCGGACAGTGTACATATTGAGCACATATATAACGTAAACTATCGTATTGACGCTGATGAGTGTTCCAGTTTTAATTAGCAGAAACTCAATTTTTTTCGCCTTTCTCGGTGAACAATGCTCCAATCAGGACTTGTAAATGCTCATAAATAAGCAATTCTGATTCTTTTTCATTGCTACCATTACAATACTTTTATCACTTTTCATAATATATACAAAAATAAAACAATAGTAATACGGATAGGGACTGATTATGACTGAATAATTTATATATTTATATGGTCGTTGAATCAGATAAAAATGAAAAACAATTTCCTTTATTTACTGACAAAACTTCTACCTTTAACAATGGTTTATCATATTTACCACTGATACAATAACTAAATAAACACATTTTCTATACTGTTAATCACCAAATCTTTAAATAGTAAACGTTTGGGGAGGAATTGTCGGCTATCATGCTATAAAACAATATTTGTTCGATGAACACTTAATTGCTTGAATATTTCGACTAAAGTGTTTTATTTGTAACACAACTTCATCATAATGATCGACATTTTTAATAAATTATACAACAAATTAAGTTTGATTTGTCACTTTAGATTACTTTATAGCTTACTGGTGAACTCATATTTTTTAAGATACATAAATAATAGGAGGGTTTGAGATTATCACATGCATAGAACTATGTCTAACAGTTTTTAAGTATGCAAATTTGTTACAAACGTATTTGTTCTAAGGTGTGATAATCATAATGTAGACTGAAATGAGAAAAGATCTATTACAGCAGATTGTGGATCATTGCTTAAATGTTAAAGCGACAAGTTATTTGCACCGTATTTGGATACTGCTATAGTGGACCAATAAAAATTCAGTAGCAGAGACTGTATTTTCAACGGCATTAGACCACTAAATACTTAATTGTTTTCTGAAGGATAGTTGTGGCATCTCTGGTTTTTAGTTTTTGGAGTTCTTTGTAAATAACACCAGATAAACTTGACGGAGTGTATATTTCAAATAATTATTTGGATTATAATCAAGGTCTAAATCAGACCCCGTTTTCAATGGTATAACTTAACACAAATGAACAAGAAAAAATAAAAGAACCTGATGTAACTAAGGGAATATACTGCACATTTGATATATATAGGCTAGCACTAAAACATCTAAAGATCATGTGAAATAATAATTTGAAGAAAAACACAATAGTCATTTGATACACAAGTCTACAGAAAGCCGACTCCACAAGCTGATATGGATACATTTAAAGAAGAAAAAATATTTATAAAAAATGTAACAACTATCCTAAAAAGTTTATCAAAAAATTGAATATGAAACAATCACTAACATTCCACACCAAGTTACTCTCCAAACAGTACCAATACCCTTGATAACCATATACATCAACAACCATACTATAAATACGGGGTCTTTCAGAAAGACTGAAAACAGCATTCAAAACAAGAATTACACTGAAACTAATTATACTAAAAACTAAACCAAATAACATAACACAAAACTGAAAAATTGCATGTATAAGGTTCCTTGCGAATGTAAAAAATATATATTGGAGAAACCTCTAGACCTATAAATGTTCGAATAAATGAACACTAAAATTATATAAAGAAAGAACAATTCGAAAAGTCAAAAATTGGAACCTAGGTCATAAAGAACACAATTCAAAACGAAAACTGAAAGCGTCTGCTTTAATTTTATTTAATGGCAATTGTATAGCTAGCACTTCTATAGGATTTAGCCGCTCCTGGTTGCCAATAATCAAGGATGAAATTAATACTGGCAATGTCCTTTTGCACAACCCTGTATCGGGATAGTCCATAAGGTTTTTCCTATGATTTCCCTTATGACTTTAATGAGATGTCTGGAACATCAGAATTTCTTGGGTCTCATTTTTGGCGAATGCACTATTTTATAACAAAGTCGTACCTAGGAGCGTCACATAAAATTCTGAAGATTACTTTTTCAAATTCTGCCAATTTGACACAGGCTTTGTTATTTCACATTATTGTTAGCATTTTTAGTGCTACCCTGTATATATAAAATTTGCAGTAAATACCCCAAGTAACACCAGTTTGATTCTCAAACATTAATATCAAACTGTGATTTACTAAATGTCATTACGAATCCTTTTAATTTTTAATTTTTCTTGTTCATTTGTGTGTTATACCATTGACAACGGGGTCTGATTTAGACCTTGAAACGTTTGGACTATTCGAAATATACAGACTTTCAAGTTTGTTTGGTGTTATTCCCAAAGTATTCAGAAAAAATAAAAACTTAATCCTTCTCGAAATTTACCATTTGTAACAAAAACCTGCTGTACAAGACACATTGTTGGCAAAACTCATTTCTAAAACCCTTTACAAATGGTGATAAAAATTAGTAACGAATATTCCATCCGTTTCGAGAAAGGAAAAATTGTATTGGTTAGAAACACAGGAAGAATCTGAGAACGTTCGGGAGTGAATGCGACTTGCAACAGCAGGAGTTCAGAAGATAGCAAAGAAGTAGATCATCTGAAATTTATTTAAAAAAATGTTGGAAAAAACTCTATAAAAGCTTCTTATACAACTTATTTTTCTTTGTAAGAAACATGCATCAGTTTATATATTAAGAGTTTCTTCATTTATAGAAATTCGATAAATTATACTAAATAAACAAATATAACTTCCAATTAATATATAATACCATCACAATGTCCCATATGATATTGTTCTCTATCATGATACTGATCCAGGTAATAATGATCCAATAACGGTGAATAAACATTTTTACCACTACCTAGAGCAGTTATAGGGAACATATGACCCGTGGATCAGCCCCTGACCCACGCAAGCCTTTTATCCCTGTTTATATAGTTTTATAAATTGTGTCGATAATATCATATATGTGTTTTTTCACGTACCTACTGTATTGACGCTTTTGTGTGTTAAATGTTGAGTATAAATTCAGTGTCATCAAGCGTTTGATCAGTACAGTTCTAGAGTTACGTAAATGACAAAAAATCTAGTTTTATTTAACTTAAGGGAAAGTGTTTAGAAAATATCAAATGAAGTATACAGGGTGAGTTTTTTTTTTATGATCACTATGGGGATCTCGGAAATTAGCGGTGATAGAGCAATGGTTAAATTGGGAAAGATTTGCAGTTTTACTGACCCAATTTAATGACACTTTCGGATTTTTGTAAAAAGTCATGGCTTACTAGATATTTTGAAAAAAAAACGAAATTCTCTCGATTTAGTCAAATCCCTCTAGCACCTTTGTTTTTGATTTTATAAAAATTGTAAATATCAAAATTGAAGGGAATTGTATCCCGAATATGACTGTCATGTCCTCGTTTGCGTGACAGCTCTCGTTTTCGAGATATGACACAAACTTATCTTTTTTTGAATGGAAACCATAGTTGGCTATGACCTCAAAAAATCGGACATTTTTAGAGCTTTTCAACGATATAATACTCGATATAGTTATTCATAAAAATAAAGGAGTTATGGATGCTGTTCTCTCTTATTTTCACTTTTAAAGTAGGTAGCCATGAAAAAGATTGTTTTCACTTTGACGTTTCCTCATTTGAGAGTAATTCCATTAGTAGTGCTGAATTCACAGTCGATATTGAAGAAAACCTGAATATGGTGGAATGTTAAATCATATTCAATAAAAATTTAGTTCGTGCAGCTGAGGAATACTTTCATAGATATTTTAATCGTCGTCAATGTACATTTAAGAGGCTTTACAATAGTTTACTCAGATATGCTGGATCTTTTACTAAACCACCAAAGGAACGTAATCAAATTAACGAATCAGCACAAATAAATGTTTTGGCAATGGTAAATCAAAATCCATCTACATCAGCTCGTTAGATTGCGGCAGAAGCTGGCACATCTCAACGAACTGTAGTTAAGGTACTGAAAGCGCACAAGTTCCACCCGTACAAACTTTCAGTTTCTCAAACTTTGCATGCTGGTGAGGAACATCGACGTATTTTGTTTTGTACATGGGTTAGAGACATGTGCCTTGACAATCCACAGTTTCCATTAAAGGTGTTATGGTCAGATGAAACTAGATTTACTAACTGCGGTATTTTCAATAGACACAATGAGCATATCTGAGCTCAAGAAAATCCTTTCCATGTAGAACAAAGACGACCCCAGATAAAATTTGGTTTCAATGTTTGTGTGGTATCATAGGGTCTACTATTCTGGGGCCTTTTATCTATGATGAATCACTTACTTCACATTTCTTGCAATACACTTTTCAAGACATGTTGCATAATTTGAATTTGAGAACTCGTTTAGAAATTGGGTGGTTCCAACATGATGGAGCACCTGCTCATAACTCGTTATTAGTAAGACAACACTTAGATAATATCGATCCAAACTCTTGGATAGGAAGAAACGGCCCCCGCGAATGGCCATCCCGGTCTCCCGATTTGGCAGTTATAGACTTCTATTTATGGGGTGCGCTAAAAAACAAAGTATACAAATGAAAGTATGAGACAGTTGGTGACCTAAGGGAGGCGGTATTACAAGCAATTGAAGAAATTGATAAGGGGTCTGTGAGGAAAGCGGTAATGTCAATCTTAAAAAGACGCAATTTTTGTCTAAATAACAATGGTGAACTTTTCGAACATTAATTGTAACCATTATTATGTACTTTAATGTCTTAAGTTTTTAGTAAGTACCTACTTATTTATTTTTTTTCGTTATATCTGATATATATAATAAAAAAATCGTTCAATGTTTTTTGGAATAGTTATTAATAAATCAATCTATTTCATGGCTACCTACGTTAAAATTGAAAATAAGAGAGATAAGCATCCATAACTCCGTTATTTTTATGAATAACTATATCGAGTATTATATCGTTGAAAAGCTGTAAAAATGTCCGATTTTTTGAAGTCATAGCCAACTATGGTTTCCATTCAAAAACAGATAAATTTGTGTCAATATCTCGAAAACGCGAGCTGTCACGCAAAACGAGGACATGACAATCATATTCCGGATACAATTCCCTTCAATTTTGATATTTACACTTTTTCTATAAAATCAAAAACAAAGGAGCTAGAGGGATTTGACTAAATCGACAGAATTTCGTTTTTTCTAAATATCTAGTAAGCCATGACTTTTTACAAAAATCCGAAAGTATCATTAAATTGGGCCATTAAAACTGCAAATCTTTCCCAATTTAACCATTGCTCTATCTCCGCTAGAGATCCCCATACTGATCATCAAAAAAAAACTCACCCTGTATAATTTTACTTTTCAAATCAATCTTCAATCCACGCCCAATTTTACCCGTTAAGCCTACTGAATTTTAATGGTGTTTATTTTTAAAAAATTAGCCTAGCTTTTGCCATTTCTCGCTTTGCTATCTAAAATATGTTCTCATCAAAGGCAACGTTTCTGAGCTATAATTAAGAGGAGTAATAGTATTAAAATTGGGATTAGTTTTTTGGCATACGGTTGGCCTACAATAATTATCTTATACAGCAACTATTATTAATAAAGAAACTGAAGTTAATCTGAGATCTCCTCATTAGTTGCCACCCACTTCGCAACAGCTTATTCTCTTTAATTGACGTTTTTTTCCAGTTAACAACTGCACATATACTGTAAATAAATAAATAACAAGTAAATAAATAGCCTTTTGAGCTAATAAATCCGCTGTCATAAAACTAATTTATAAACTCATATTTATCGCGATAAATGTGGGAAAAGCTCATCAGTGTTGATCATCGCTATAAATGAAGATGTCTTATTGCTTCTTTTCAACATTCTTCATGTGCACATCGAGCCTTTAACAGAACTGTTACGATTCCAATTAAGGACGCAGAACGCATTTAATCAACCATCTGATACCGTACGTAGAAAGAGATTTTTTTCTATACGCGAGGTCTTTGTGCAATTATGAAATCTCAAATTACCTTCTTTGGAGACAGCGTCGTCAAAGAATAAAGAAGATTTTAGTCACCGAAGTGACATAAAGATTATTTTTTCCCAAGAGAAAAATTTCATTCAAAATCTGAGCTCGTCGTTCAGGTCGACAGATCGTTGCTGTTATTTATTGTTAAATATACAGCAGGCACGTGGGTTGGAATAAATTCTATTAATAACATTGAACACGTGGTTTTTTAATTTTTCTGATGTTAAATTCGTGTATATAGGGTGAGCCAAATATAACACGTTATTGTATTTCATGTTTGAATTCTGCATCGAATTCTACGTATGTTCCATCTATCAGATTCTATATTTGAACTCAGTAATTATTGAAAAAAATTGATGATTGGCCATATCTATGCTTCAAAATTTATGTGAGTCTGAAATGGAGCGTTTAATTACCGAGAAAAGAATAACAAATGAAGATTTTCATATTGTTGAGAATTAATTACTTGACAATGCGCAAGTACAGCTACTTCCAGAACTATAACAGACTGACTTTGTTTCTTCTTACAATTCTTGTATATCTGATTGTTAATTTGTCACCGGATTGTCACATGAAAACTGTGGTGTGAAGTTAAGGTGTTTAACTTATTTATAAGTACTGTAATTAGTAAGATAAAAAGGTTAGAGATAGGGGTTACCTAAGATTTCTAATGAAAGATCCAATTATTCTAATATTTCAATAAACATAATTCAGTTTTTCTTGATTTTCAAGAAAATTATTGTAAAGCAACTCGAAAAGTAATTTTAGAATAGGACAGCCCTTCAAAGTAGAATTATTGAAGGTATTCTAGATTGCAAAATTCAAATTTTGCGAAATAGTGCTGGGTAGATGGAATGCCAAGCTACACTTTTTAGACAAGATAAACTTATGCTCTAGAATTACGGGTTCCTCAATTGAGGGTTCCTTTTTAACTAATTTCATAATACACAATTTAACTGCTATTTCCCGAATGGTGAGAAGTTAAACATACTACTAGAATCAAAATGTTCACAGCAGGATGGAGGGCAAACACTGTTTGCAAATATTACTAGATTACCTTCACAACTTTTCTCCAAATAAATGGTTCCGAATGAAAGGTTTTGTTGATTATCCAACCAGATCCCCAGATCTCATTTGTGAAAATAATATTTAAAGAAAGCTACTTACTATGACTACATAGACACAGTTGTAGTTTGCAAGAACATTTAAGTGGACCCTTAGCTATAATCACTGTGTGTATGTAGGTATAACTGTATCCATTCTCAATACAAAAGCTGTGGAGCGATTAATTACCGAGAAAAGAATAACAAATGAAGATGTCCATATTGTTGAGAATTAATTACTTGACAATGCGCAAGTACAGCTACTTCCTGAACTATTACAGACACACACAGTCACATGAAAACTGGGGTCTCAAATAAAGCTGTTTAACTTATTCATATGTACTGTAATTACCTAGTAAGATAAAAAAAATGTTGCAGACATGGGTTACCTAAGATTACCAATGAGAGATCCAATTATTCTAGTATTTCAGTAACCACCAATCTGTTCTGCTTTATTTTCAAGAAAATTCTTGTAAAGCAACTCGACAAGTAATTGTAGAAAAGGGCAGCTCTTCAAACTACATTTAGTTCAGAGAATTATTGAAGCTATTCTAGATTGCAAATTCAAATTTTGCCAAATAATGCTGGGTAGATGGAATGCCAAGCCACACTTCTTAGACAAGATAAACATATGCTCTAGAATTATGGGTTCCTCAATTGAGGGTTCCTTTGTAACTAAGAGAACAGTTACTTATTTACAGTTACTTAATAATATAATACACAATTTAACTCCAGCAGGATGGAGGGCAGCCACACTGTTTGCAAATATTACTAGATTACCTTCAGAACGTTTCTCCAAATAAATGGATCCGAATGAAAGGTTTTGTCGATTATCCAACCAGATCCCCAGATCTCATTTGTGAAAATAATATTTAAAGAATGCTACTTACTATGACATAGACACGGTTTTAGTTTGCAAGAACATTTAAGTGGACCCTTAGCTTGACTCATTGTGTGTATGTAGTTATACTGTATACATTCTCAATACAAAAGCTGTGACGCAGGGATAGTACTTAGCGCTCCTGAGAAAGAGGTCTAACACTCCTCACAACCCACATTGAGGTAGGGTGTTTGAACATGCTTACACCGGTGATTCTGGAGAAAAATTCGACTACACTACACCCAGCTACATCGTGCTGAAATTTTATAGTTAAAAGAAGATGCGGTAAAAATCGAACGGGATATATGGCAAAATCTATCTCGGGTCGAAAAATAAAAACTAATAACACTTCAATCAAGCAATCTCCTATACCAACGGCGAACACCAACTGGAATAAATAGTGTAGTAGGATGCTTCATTTATAAAAGGACATAACATCAAGACGGTGGTTTGAAAGTTTAAGCCACAACAATAAATCCGTATCATGATGAAGAGATTGGGAAATTATGACAAGTAATCAAAGAGGCACTAGGAACTAGATTTTAATGGCAAAGTGGGAAAATGCAACATCAATAGGTATCATTGGGTCATATTATAATGATGAACGCAACGAAACAGGGCAGATATTAGTACAGTCCAATATTATCAGAAAATGTACAAATAAACATCGTTTTTTCAAGAAAAACTCAAAAACGAAGTTGACCTCTGCAGCCCCAAATGTCAAACTGTCAAACAAAAAATCGGTATCTTTAAAGGTACAGATTAGAAAACGATGGTTTTGATAGATTAAGACTGGTCCCTAACATGAAATTGGAAAAATTGAAGCTCACCTGAAAAATGTTTACCAACAACACAATGTGACTGAAAATTCCGTACAATATCAAACACTACTAGAATAGAAGCTAGAAGACCAAGACATCTCATAACACTAAATACAATAGCGATCTGTGTGAAAGAAATAAATGGAACATAACAATGAAACCAAACCACACACTACGCTCGGCAACGAAGGTAAGGGAAAAAGACAACAGATTTCTAAAGTGTGGATTATATCGACTTTTAATACCATACGAAACAATATTGCCGAGGACTTCAACGTAAAACAAGTTCAATCTGTAATTGAAAAATCAAAAAGGCAATAAGAAGGCTAAGGAAGCACTAATAATTGGGAAAAACAAGTAATCGAAATACAGACTAAAACAAAGTAATGGAGCAAGTTATCAAATTCTGTAGGGAGCTGTATAAAACCCCCGAAACTCTAAAAATAGGGCTAATAAAAGAACATAAAAATAGGTGGTAACGATGGTGTAACGGCTCAATTAGTAAAATGCATTAGTAAGGAAACATTAAATCGTCTATACGCATTGTCTAAGCACAAGATACACATCAAATCTATGAAAACCCGTCCTAGTATGACTAATTCACATGAAGAGTAGAAAAAAAACATTTGTTAATGATAAACCAATGAGTCTTCTTTCAGTAGGGTACAAAGTTCTCATACAAAACGCAATACAGAGTCTACTAGGCTCTACTCAGCCATAAGAATAAGCAGGATATATACTCTAAGGGAAGTTTTCAGTGGCACTAAGGAAAATTATATTGAATGTCGAGATATAGAAGTTTTAAGGAAACCCATCGCGACTTTGAGCTATCTGTATCGCGGCTTCATGTACGAAATACGTAAGTATTTTTTTGAGATTTCAATCTGTTAAAGGCAGCGCAACAGACGAAGGTTCTCAACTAAAAACAATATAATGTTTCGTTTTAGGAAATATATATTATTTGTTGAAAAAAAGACAGAACTGGTGACTTACTACGAGTATTCATATGCTCTTATATTTAGCAATTCACATCATGTCTTCTTTCTACACCAGCGCCATTCTTGTCGTTTATTTAACTTGTTATTTAATGCTTTCAGCTGGACACTTTTTCAGTTGAAAACTTGGTAACGTTGCCGTATTTGTGGTGTCCGACGTATGTCAAATCTCTCCTTTAAAATAACGTAAACAGAAAATCCGAATGTTTATTAGAACGAAATACACATTTTGTGCTGATACTGTATATTAATTGGATGTTATATTTGTTTATTTACTACAATTTATTGATTTTCGTTAAAAGAAGATACCCCTAATACTACAGGGTATTCATTTCAAAACTAGCCACCCAAAATAATTCTTCAAATATCTTTAAAAGAAATACGAAAAAACACGTTAATTTATATAGACGGGCGACACATTTTACAAGTATCGGTCACTCTGCAGTTTCAACCCCTAGGCGGGGGTGAATATGACTTCTACAGTTTAAATGCAAAGGGGTATCATGTGATACCTCTTTTGACACATCATTTTTTAAAATAAGATTATTTTTACAGAGTAATCCCATTGTAAACTTTCAAATTAAAATAATTATTATTTACATTGTATTTACATTATTAATATTGTATTAGCATTAGAACTACTTTGTACTTAAATGTTCAAAATGTCCGCCAATGTTGCTAAGACAATGGTAAATTCGCAGCTCTCGCACTTGTTGAAGCATTTCTGGTGTAATCTGCTTACACTCCTCTACTATTCTGCGTCTAAGTTCAGAAATATCGGGAGGTTGAGTTTTGTACACCACATTTTTTTGATGTCCCCATAAAAAACTCAAGAAGCGTTAGGTCGGGTAATCTTGCTGGCCATTCTAGTGCGCCCCTTCTTCCAATCCAATCTGCAAATGTCTCATTAAGTCAATTTCGTACAGGCAAGGCATAATGTGTAGGTGCCCCGTCGTGTTGAATAAATAGGTTTTATTGGTATAGTAACAAAGTTCCATCTTGGTCTATTTGGCTTTCTAAAGATTCGGTGATAAGGGATTTTTCACATTTTCTAATAAGTCCTCAGTTAAACTTTCTTCCACGAATAACGGACTAATAATTTTATTCCAGCCTGTACGTTGATTTTCTGAGGATGTTGGTTGTCTCTTCCCGAAAGACTTGTGGATTGGTATTGTCCCAGTATCTACAATAATGTTTATGGACAGATCCATTTAAAAAAACCTGCTTCGTCAAAAATACAAATATGTTTAATAAAATAAGGCCTAGCATTTACCCTTTGAGTCATTATGTCGCAGAATAACTGTCTGTCATAATCATCCTCAGCAAGCTCTTGTAAAAACTGCATTTGACGGGTAAAAAATTTATCAGGTGTAACGTTTTATGCACAAAGCCGGCGGAAATATTTGTTAACCTGGAGACCTTTTGGTATTGATGTTTGAGGATCCATGGCAAAATGAACTAAAATCTCAACCTGTGCAGCTTTAGTTAAAATTTTACGATTCTTGACAATTTTATTGCACACGCTTTCAGTTTTTGAAATTTATGAACTAAATCCAACATATACTGATACCCAATACTTTTATTGTGATGTGTCTGATGAAACACATTTGCAGTTCTGTGTGCAGAGCGTTGTTCTTTCCCATAAATAAATATGATTTTAATTCTTTCTTGTGAAGAATAAACCATTGCCCAAATTTGATGGACAGTACACAACAAAATCACTACTAACAATAAATTGTTTACATTTACAGTAGCAAATATGTTTGGTAAAAACATTTAATGATTTTTTTCTCACTTGTTAATCTCGGTATTTATACTCATGCTTTTTTTCAATTACAATTAAATTTTTTGATTTTTTAGGGTTTCTAATAATCTGATTATCTTTGAATTCAAACTTGTAGAAGTGATATTAACTCCCGCTTAGGGGTTGAAACTGCGGGGTGCCGATAAGTGTAAAATGTGTCCCCTTGTAGATATAAATTAACGTGTTTTTTTGTCTTTTTCTTTAAAGCTATTTTAAAAGTTATATCTTACACAGGGAACTAAGTTGTATGGATATTTCGAGGTCAAAGAAGTGACGGGTTGGTCCGAAGTGTCGTGTCGATCTGAAGAGTCATCCCAGTCGGAATGAAGTGTCGAAAGAATGCAGTTTTTGCTTTTCACTACCATACTCATCTGTAATTATATGTGTGAGGAGTGTAAGGAGCTTTTGCTTCAATCTAAATTGTTTCAAATCGGTAGGTATAGTAAAAAATCTTTACAGAAGGCAATCCTGAAGGCCAATAATTTAATATTTATGTTATGTTATTGTTATTGACACTTTACGTCATAGGTTCTGATTGATGTTCAATTTATTATGGCTTATTGATGTATATTGTAGATTTATTTTACTAAAACGAATATCAATATCTCTCAATATTTAAAAATAATGATGTTTCTAATACATGATAACTAATTCATTACATAAATACATAATGCTAGTGACTTTTTGATTACTGTCATAATGCTTACTACAGAACGCGCCAATAAGGCTCGATTCTAAAATCGATTTGGCGTAACAGCTTGGCAATAATAGCACGAGCACATATATTTTTTTTCGCTCCAGCCTCTCTTTGTAACCTTCCATTCCACTTTAATCACCTTTCATATCAACGAAAGAGTTCATTAAACCATTTCAATTACGAATAGCTTCGAAACAATTAAAAAAAAAAATGTTATGACAGTCGACCGTCCGGTCCACACTCCGGTCCACTTCCAAGAGCAAGAGAGAAAGAGATGCCATCGAAAAATTAAAAGTCATCGTCCTGCTATTAAAAGGCGATCCATATCTTAATTTGAATTAAGTGTTCTTGTAGAAATGTTTACCCTAATAGAGCACTTACACCAAGAAAGGTGATCGCTTGGCTTTCTTCTCTCGATCAAAGCAAAAAACAAATAGATACATTAAGATAGCGAAACGATATTGGACAACACACATTAAAATTGTTTTAGTGTAATGGTTGTTGAGGTGCGGAAAATGAGAACCTATTAGATTGCTTTAATGGACCATGCGGAGAGGTGTGAAATTAATTAGCAGTTTTATGAATTCGACTGTAATTGGGGAGCAGTTATCGCGTATTTAAAACGACGAAAAATGGTAATCAAATGTTATGTGTACACGTGTAAAAGCGAAATCAACAATTAAATAAAAAATTATGAGAACCCATAATGTCTGCCTTACTTACGATATGGATTAAAAACAATTCTGTTAAACAATGTAAACAGGACTGGATTAAGGCCCTAAGGGAAAGAGACCGAACTAAATCTGGATACGTGTACAAATTTCTATAGTTAAAATTTTTGGATTCAACGTTTCATCTGCGGCTGTGGCAGATATCTTCAGCGGCGCAGATTAGTTGATACTTAGTAGAATGTTCAAAGCACTATGTCTGTCAAGTGATGGAGCCTTGATATTTATGCCTATCGGTGGGTCTTTATGGGTCAACGGGTTGTGAGTGGCGGGGTGTACGAGCCTAGTAGAGGGTTTTGGTATTACGCGTCGAAATACGGGATACCAAATTTTGTTAAGTACAGTACGTTGCCGAAAATAAATAACACATCATGACGCGTATTCTAAGGTCTAGGCTTAGGTCGCGGATACCAATAATTTTTTTCAGTTTGACAAATGCTTTCTCTATGCGGATCTTAAAATTTGAGGACTTTTGAGTCGAGATAATTCTCCGTTTATTAGAGATGGACTTGTGGGACGTTCGTAGTTGATATGTGTCTGACCAAAAAGTCGATTGGCAATGACAATGATGGTCATTAATTCTCGTAGATCCTGCAAATTTGAAGCAAGAAAAGGTATAAATATAATGGATAAACTGAATTTCCCATCATTCACCTGATGACGATGGTAGATTCAAACGTTGTGAGGTCAACCATTTTAAGACTGTCGTAGGTCCTGTTTGATCTTCACTAATTGTGCCTATCTCTACTTGAACAGATTTTTGATGTAATTTCTCCAATATATTTGTTTCCGCCATTGTGCCATGTTTACTTGGATTGGCCACATGCTCTACTCTGTTTCCCAACTCTGGGGGAGTGTTCTGGTCTTTGACTGTGCGTATTCTCATTTTCTTCCATAACTGTCGCTTATTTGTTTAAAGGTGTTTTTTTTTTCTGCACTTCTCTATTACTGCTTCTGGCTCTGTTTAATTTGCGTTCTACTTTCCTTTCCGCTTTTGTTGATTCTTGCTTACAACCTTGAAAACCTCTCTCATAATGTGAATATCTCTCAGCCGGATAGTGACAATTCTGGTGAATTTTATTGATTTCTTCATCTCTTTTTTCTTTCGAAACTATAGAGCTTAAATTAAACAAAATAGACTTATAGGGCCTCACCTGAATTTTACTAAAGGAGAACCCCTTTAATATTAATTTTGGGAGCAAATTTCAAAATAAAATGAAAAATATAAAATTAAAATTATTTCAAATGTATCATGTAATATATCAAATCTTAGGGCTCATTATGACGAATACAACTATATGTTTTTCATATTTTTAAAATACGTTGTTTAAAAGATATTAACAAAAATATCAACAAATTTACTCATTACCCTCTTTATTTCCGAAACTATGAGACCCAAAATTTTGAAAAAATTTGATTTATATGGCCTCACTTGCACTTTACAGGAAAAATATGAAGAAATCCCCAATTTATTTTTGGGGGGCAAATTATAGACTTAAACGGAAAATAAAGACACTTTTTTTTTCTAAACGCATCATGCAATACATCAAATGAAACGGCTTATTATGAAGAATGCAAGTGTATTTTTTTCATATTTTTAAAATAAATTGTTTATTTTAATACCTTAATAAAAATATAAAAAAATACACATTCTTCTCTTTTATTTCCGTTCTATAAGACCTAAAATTATGTACTCCTAATATTAATTTTTGGGCATATAAAAATAACTTTTTTGGACACATCATGCAATACATTATATGAAAGGGCTCATTATAAGGGATACAAATATATTTTTTAACAAAAATTTAACAAAAATATAAAATAGTTCTCATTTCCCCCTTTATTTCCGAAACCATACTACCTGAAATTTTGAAAGTAATTAGGGGTACAGAGGCTTGAGCTTTATAAGAAATATTCCTAGAAAACCCCAATATTAATTTTCGGTGGTACATTGTTACGTTATATTTTTGCCTTAGCTACTCAGTATAATTGAACGCGTTTAAGACCGGTCAAAATATTGCTTTAATTCGTCCGTTCTGTTAGCGATCGATAACCTACTGATTGCGCGCCGATTTTGCCTTATTATTATATTTGGTTCTGATTTATTTTTGAAGGATGTTTGAATTCGACCTGTGGAGACGAATTGATTTATCGAATATTTTTGGTTGGCATTGTGTGTTTCTTGACAGTCATTGTCATCGACAAGGTGGGATTTGCGTGTAGAAAATTGTGTGAGGTTAACTGAAGAAGTCGTGCAGTTGTTTTTAAGGGATTTTCCACTAGTATACTGGCTTTTGATAAGCCATCCGAGTTCGGGAGTTATATGGAAATCCCTAGATTGTGTTCCAGCATATTGTAGTACTGTTGATTAGTTGCTGGGATACTTCTCTCATTGAGGATTTGAAAACTTCTGTTGTTGCGTAATTCTTCGGAGTGGTCATGGTATTTGAGGCCACCCTCACAATGGAACCTTTGGTATAAGAACCCCTTGGTTGATAGGGTAAGTGATTTTTATTTGTTCACTAGCCGATTTCTCGTATTGTCAGACTATTGATAAATATTTTTTTTAGGGTTTTTTTTCTACCTTCCTGTTCTTTCGTTCTTTCTTCCATTTGTTTTTGTTTCTACGTGCTGCGTTCCTGTTTTTGTTCTCCATCCAGTGAGATTTTGCTGTTCTATTACGGCACTAAAACACAGACCTGGTTTGGCATTATAGTATCATGCCGATCATGGACTTACCATGCAGATGAACTAGTTGATGGTGCATACACGAACACTGTATTTCTGGTATTTCTATCATCAGAGTTCCAGTGGTGGAGTGAGCGCAAGGGACTCGAACTTCAGCTTCAGCTGTGGTTTCAGATAAGTGACAATTTGTGTATCTGGTTACTGTTTCATTATCAGTTATTTTTGCAAAAATAATATAAACTTTAGTATTTGATTTGAAATTAGTAAGATGGAATTTGTTAACCGAAAGTAAAGACCATTAGCCTACTATCGGGTTTATTATTATTATTCTGATCGATTGCACTTACCCTCGAGCTCGAGTGTAGTATAGATGAGACACCAACTTCGAAATTTTGAATTTTATTGAATGATAAATATCAGGTAATTTATGATCGGTTCCCATTAATGTATTATTTGATATTGACTATTTAATTAAATATTTTATTGATTAGAATTATTGTATTAGACGGATATTTAAATATTTGTATCCAGGTTATTCAGGATCTCACATGTTTATATGTACAGTTTGAATCTCTGTCCTTAAGTGTATATTTGTTTCATTTCATTTTTTCTTTAGGTATATTTACCTTAAACATTCTAAGACTGTTTTGCATTAATAGAGTGCCCTATGGCATATTTTTAGCGCCTTGTACTAGTCTGTTCGCGCAAATTAAACTTATATTTTGAAACTGTTGTATGCTTATTATTCCTTTTGATTACAACATTTATTTCTACGCATTTAATTCTACGCCCATGGGCATAATAAGTTAAACGTGTCGTTGATGTGATCCGTTAAACGAGGAGTTTCAAGTAGTAAAAACTAATATTTTACAAGTGTATATTTGCAAAAAGTGTTCTTGCATATTACTGCATATGTATTTAATTTTTCGTAATGGACAGACAACCTACTACGATTAAAGATCTAGCCTCAAAAATGGAGGAATTGTCCAGTAACCTCTACAAGGATTTGAACAGTATTAAGGAGGAAATACGCAACTCTACCAAACATGGTGAGCTAATTGATACTAAAGAAATTCTTAGCAAAGTCAATATTTTCGAAAATAAAGCAAATAAAGAGTTACAAATTTTGCAAGATAAAATAAAAATGTTATCTGAAAGTAATATAAAAATTATTGATAATATTGATGCTCAGTTGCAATTTTGTCATAATAAGAAGATTTTAATTCATGGTGTACCGGAAGATAGTGAAAATATTTATGATAAAGTTTGTAACCTAATTAAAGAAAAGTCAGAAATATCTATTTGTAAAAACGATATCGTCAACTGTTATCGTTTGGGGAAAAAAATTCCTAATAAAAACAGACCAATTGTGGTTGACTTTCTTTATCAGTGGCGGAGAGATTATGTATTTTTCAATAAAAGACAGCTAAAAGATTCTTCGTATTTTATATCCGAGATGTTAACAGCTTCAAATCACAGAAGATTCTTGGAGTGCTACAAACAATTCAAGAAGGACTGTTGGACCCATTATGGAAAAGTAATCGTGAAAATTAATAACCGTAAATTAACTATAACTAATGATGAACAAATGCGACAGTTATTAAAATCTAAATAACTCTTGTAAATAGAGTTATTGCCTTTAACTACATCACATCTTTAGTATACATCATTTTACTATTATTTCTTTTTATATTTTAATACAATTTTATATTATTAGATTATTATTAATATTAGGTTCTTTATATAATTATTATTTTAGATAATGAAAATAGGTCATATTAACATAAGATCATTGTTTACAAAGTTGCAAGATTTAAAAGATTTAGTTCTATCCCAGAATTTTGACTTGGTGGCTGTGACGGAGACATGGTTAAGCGAAAATATTACAAATGACATGATTAACATAGCAGGATTTAGTTTTTTAAGAAATGATCGCCCAACTCGTGGTGGTGGAGTAGGCATTTTTTACAAAAGTAATCTTAACGTTAGTTTAATAGAAACAAATGAACATATTGAACAAATTTGGGTTAAATTACAAATAAATGGTAAAACATTCAGTATCGGTAGTGTGTACAGACCTCCATCGTTTCCATATAAGGAGTTTCTTGATACTTTTGAAATATCCCTTTGTAATTTACTTCCTGTCTGTGATGAAATTATATGCCTGGGAGATTTTAATATTGATTTATTGAAACCTGAACGAAGTGTAACACAAGATTTCACTAATTTTTTTCAGTCGGCTGGATTACATCAAATTATTGATCAACCAACAAGAATCACTATTAATACTACTTCATTGCTGGATTTAATTTTAATTTCTAACCAGGAACACATAACTGAATCGGGAGTACTACCCGCTCATTCTCTTTCTGATCATGATATGATTTATTGTTTGATTGAAAAGTATAAATATAAGAACATTTACAGTAAAAAGATGTTTAGAGACTACACAAAGATAGATATGAATAAATTCAATGGTGAACTTGGGTCCATTCCTTGGAATGTAATATATGATATGAACACAGTGGACGAAAAGGTAAATTTTGTAAACAATGCCTTATTACTACTTCAAAATAGACATATACCAGTTGTTGTTAAAACTTTTAAAAAATCTTGTAAGCCATGGATCACTGAAAATGTAAAAATGTTGCAAAAATTGAGAGATAAAGCGCTAGTACGTTATAAAAAAACCAAACGCGTAAAGGACTATGATTATTATAAACAGCTGCGAAATCATACTAACTTGATTATAAAATTAGAACAGAAATCATATTTTTCTGAAAAAACTAAATGTAATTCCTCATTTTGGAAGAATACTAAAAAATTCAATGTTTGTGGTAGAAATCACACTGATATACCAACTAATTTATAAAATGTAAATGCTATAAAAGAATTCTTCATTAATTCAGTTCCATTACAAGACTTTAATAATGCCGATGTAATATCAAATTATAAAACAAATTGTATATCCTCTAGAAAGTTTGTGTTTTCAGAAACTAACGACATTCAAGTCTTACAACATTTGATGAGCATTAAATCAAATGCTTGTGGAGCTGATGGTGTACAACTGCAGTTTATACTTTTATGTTGTCCATTCCTTCTGCGTTACTTAACACATATTGTAAATTCTTGCTTATCAAATAACGAATTTCCATTATCTTGGAAAAATGCTCTTATTATTCCACTGCCTAAATCCACAAACATTAAAGATTACAAAGACCTTCGCCCAATCAGCATTTTACCATGTCTTTCTAAAGTTCTAGAAAGGGAAGTTAATTTTCAACTAAGAAGTTTCTTGGACTCTGAGAAATTAATTCCACGTACACAAGCAGGTTTCCGGAAAGGTTATAGTTGTTCTACTGCACTTGCAAATGTTACGGATGACATAATAAGAGCTAAGGATGAGGGAAATGTAACAATTCTTGTTCTACTTGACTACTCTAAGGCATTCGATACTATAAGCCATGAGTTACTCTTATGCATACTAAAACATTTAGGTATATCTGAAGAGACGATTAAATTCTTTAAAAATTATTTGAGCCACAGGATTCAGAAAGTGATATTAGGAGACGTAGTATCGAATGCTCTAGAAATATCTAGAGGTGTACCCCAAGGATCCATATTGGGACCTCTACTGTATAATATATACACCTCGCAGTTAGCTAAGTGTATACAACATTGCGAACATCAGTGCTATGCAGATGACACCCAGTTATACCTTTCTTTCCCAAAATCAAAACTTGATGAGTCCATCTTGTGTATTAATAAAGATTTAAGTTCACTGTACGAATATTCTCTTAAACATTCGTTACATCTTCAATCCTTCTAAATCCTGCTATATTGTCTTTGGTCCAAACAATTGTATAAATGAATTAGTGGGCATTATTGATATTTGAATCAATGATATCCCCTTAGAAAGAAAAGATAGTGTGAGAAATCTTGGCCTCGTTATAGATAGTGATCTGAGGTTTAGGACTCATATAACCAACTGTTTAAGAACTGCTTATTTAAAACTCAAAGAATTGTATATATATAAATATATTTTTGATCGGAAACAAAAAATTTTACTTTGTGATTTATTGGTTTTATCCCATTTTAATTACTGTGATACTATTTACGGGCCTTGCATTGACTTTCAAAACAAAAATAGGATACAAAAAGTACAAAATGCTTGTCTACGCTTTATATTTGGTCTGAGGAAGCAAGAACATATCTCACATAAACTTGTAGAAGCAAAGTGGCTGAATATGAATGCTAGACGTGAATTTCATTCGGTATGTTTCTTTCTACAAATTTTACAAACCCATTCTCCTGAAATTTTATACAAAAAAGTCTCCTACAGATCAGAATTACATGATGTCAATGTTAGAACTAAAAATAATTTGTCTCTTCCTAAACATCATAGTGAATTTTTTAAAAGAGCTTTTAGCTACAATATTGCTAAATTAATAAATAGTCTACCATCACACTTACATAAGGCACCAAAATATTCAATTATGAAATATTACAAGCATTTGAATAACATTTTTTGAAGTCCCATGTCCTCTGCCAACATGACCTTTAACATACATTAAAAAGAGTAAGAATCTTGCAACTCTGCCATCTTAGATATGACTGCTTTATGTAGTAATATTTATATCTTAGCATTAGCATACGGTTAAGTGGAAGAACAGGGTGTGTTATTGGTCTACAATAAGACACATCTGAACTTCGCCGTTTCACAAACTTATACCAAAATGTAAAACTGTTTGCTTTAAATGAATAAAGTTCATATTATTATTATCCCCGACTTGACCATACAATGTATGGCATCACACTCCCTCTAAGGCACACATACACTATGTGTGCCTTTAGAGGAAAATTCACTAAACCCCAGATATACTACATATCAAAAGGGTTTAGCTCTGTGGGAGCCCTTGCCAGGTTATCAGGCCCGTGGTTGGCGTCGTGGCTGCAGTTCCCCATAAATTTTCTGACCGTCCGGGCTGTTCCTAACAGGACGGCTTTTTGCATTTGTTTGTAAAGGTGTTCGTCCAGACCGAGGTATTTTAAATTGTTTAAGAGATGTTTTGGGACTAGTCCTGTCGTTGACATAACAATTGGTACAGTTCGTGTGTTGATCATGTTCCACTGAGTCTTTATTTGAAATTCCAAATCTCTATATTTGGTTATTTTCTCAGCCTGCTTGATATTTATATTATTGTTGTTAGGAATTGCTATGTCAATTAAAGTTGTTTTCCGAGAGACTTTATCTACCAAAACTATATCTGGTCTATTGTGAGCAACAGACCGATCGGTCAGTATCGTGCGGTCCCAGTACAGCTTATAGTTGTTATTTTCTAAAACAGATTCTGGTTTATATTTATAGTATGGTAATCTTACCGACTGTGATAATTCATGTTTCAGTGCTAGTTCCTGGTGAAGTATTTTTGCCACGGCATCATGTCGTTCTTTGTATTCAGTTGCAGCGAACGCTTGACAACCTCCTGTGATATGCTGGATAGATTCAGATGTTTGGCAACCGTACCTGCATCTGTCATTGTTAATAGAAGGGTCTTTAACGATGTACTTTAGGTAGTTCTTAGTTGGAATTACTTGATCTTGGATTGCCAATATAAAGCCTTCCGTTTCAGGGAACATATGACCAGAGATCAACCAGTAGTTCGACGCTGCACTGTCGACATAATCTTGGTTGACGTCATTTATATGTCTTCCATGAAGGGGCTTCTCTTTCCATTTCAGCAGTTTCTGATCTGTGGTCTGGTGGTGTACTTGGACATGTTGTTGTGTCAGTCGCAGTGGTGTTGAGTCATCAACCTGGCACATGACTCTATGTAGATCAGAAAATTCTGCGAGTTTCTGGAAATGACTACGCAAAATAGAAATTTGTTGATCTAATAGCTTACTTAGATCTGTCAATCCTCTTCCTCCTTCATACCGTGGCAAAGTTGTACGTTCGACAGAGCTCTTTGGATGGTGATTTTGAGCTTTTGTTAGTAAAACTCGAACTTTTCGTTGTAATTGTTCAATGTCAGTCTTGCACCAATTAACTATACCGAAAGAGTAACTGAGCACTGAACACGCATAGGTGTTAATAGCCTGAAACAGATTTTTACTGTTTAGTTTGGTTTTCAACAGTCGTCGTACCCTTCTATAAAACTCTGCTGTTAGGTCCTTTTTCATAGTCATGTGATCAATACGTTGAGCCTGCTTTATTCCAAGGTATTTATAAGTATGACCTTCCCCCATAGATTCAATTGAGGTGCCATCTCCCATTTCGAAGTGCCCCTGCTGTACTTTGCCTTTAACTATATTAATAATTCGGCATTTGTCTAGGCCAAATTTCATATGGATGTCACTAGAGAACCCTTCTACTATTTTAAGCATGTCATGCAGCTGTTGTTTTGTAGCTGCCATCAACTTTAAGTCGTCCATGTATAACAAATGGTTTATCTTCAATGCTTGTACGTTATTGTGTTTGAGACTGAACCCAAAATTAGTCGAGTTCAGTTTGTTCGAGAGAGGGTTCATGGCAAGACAGAACCACAGCGGGCTAAGAGAGTCTCCCTGGAATATACCCCTTCTGATTGGGATAGAGTCGGTTTGTATCGAACAGTTGGCTTCATTCAGTGAGATTTTGGTTTGCCAGGTGGCCATGTTCTAAAAAGTTAATAATATAATTATTCACTTTATAGAGTTTCAGCACCTTAATGAGCCAATCATGTGGAACTGAATCAAAGGCCTTTTTGTAGTCCACATATGCCATGTAGAGATTACGTCGTTTGGCGTGGGCTTGATTGCAGACAACGGAATCAATTATCAGTTGTTCTTTGCAACCCATCGAATTTTTCGCGCATCCCTTTTGTTGTTGAGTAATTATGTTGTTCAGTTCACAATGTTTGAAAATGCGATGATTAATGCATGATGTTATGAGTTTGTATAAGGTTGGAAGGCAAGTGATTGGTCGGTACTTTGCTGGGTCCTGTGCACATAGGTCGTCCTTTGGTAAGAGGTATGTAGCACCATGCGTTAGGAAACTAGGCATCTTGTGTGGGTGGGCAATTACGTCATTTATAAGGGCTGTAAGTGTTTCGTGGGTTGCGTACAGTTTCTTTATCCAGTAATTTTGTACACCATCTGGTCCTGGTGCTTTCCAGTTATGGAGGTTCTTCATTATGTTGGATGTATCTTCCGTTGTAAATGGTTGGTGTTGCATGGCCTCACAGTTCTGAGACGCAGCCTCCTCCTCATTAATCCAGCTGGCTCCGGAGTTATAGGAGATTGTTGTGGAAAGCTGTGTTTTCCAGAATTCCTAGATGTCTGTTTTACTGGGGTAACTAGGGGCTTCATTATTATTCTTATTGTTAAGTTTTCTATAAAACCCTTTTTCTGATTGTCGGAAGAGTGTGTTGTCTAGTTTCCGTTGGTTACTGGTTTTGTACCTTCTCAATCGACTTGTGTAGACGGAGAGCTTTTGTCGTAGACTGTCCAGACACTGCTGAGATGTGATGTTTTCTCCATCCCACTGGGAGTGTATTCGGTTATTGTCCATGATAGTCTTGACAAGCCTTTCTATTCTGTTGTTCCTGACTCCTCGTTGGTACTCGGTCAGTCTTCCAACGTCTTTCCGAAGAGAATTGATTTTCCCTTCAAGTCTTCTTTGCCAAGGTGGTATTCGAGGGGTTTGTCTAAATTGGGGAGGATCTTGCTTTGGTCTTACTGCGACCCCAATTATTCTGCAGATGGCAGTTGCAGCACAGTAGATGATTGTGTGTAGCGACTCTAACGTATTAGCACCTAAAACATAGGTTGGCAAGATAAATTTGTTCATAGCCTGCAAGACGATACCCAGTTTCTTAGATGATCTTAGTTTGGGAAGAGCTGGTCTAGTCAGTGGATCTGTTCCATTATATTCTCTAAGAGCTCCTTCCATTCCTGCTTGGATCTTCTCAAGCAGGTCAGCGTTGGTTGGCTGTTCTTGCTGTAGTTCTTGAGTCTCGTCCGCTCTTTGTGCCAAAGGTGTTTCCGGCTCTGGATCGATTGTATTTTGACCAAATAGTTCGCGCTCCACTTCGCTCTTTATTGTGTCCAGTTGTTCTGGCGAAATAAGGCCATTTCTCAAGATGACACGATATTGATCTGCGACTCTCTGTTCAGTAACTTGAAGCTCTGGGTACTCACGACAGAACTCTTGATAGAGTATTTGGCGATATCCAGCCTTGTCCTGGCCAAGGTTCGTGATTCTGTAAAACGTGCGCATTATAAATTCATTCATGGCGCCAGTCCATTTCATGCGCTGTCTTTTCAGTCCCGCTTGAGTGAGCGCTGGCTGTTGATCCTGCGCAACACTTTCTGCGGGTGGAGTTCTCGTTCTCGTTTGACTCCGTTGGTGATGGTCACGTTGTTGTTGTGACTGTGTTGTGTTATTATTATTATTATTATTATTATTTATATTTAGAAATCTAGCGCCCCCAAATTAGCAAAAATAACGACAGCAGATATTTTAGGACTCGTAGGTGTCCTGATTATGTGTATTTAGAAGGTATAGGGGAATCTACCTGGTGCCCTTATTTTCTCTCTTATTTATATCCGCCAAGTAAAATCTGGCATATACGTTCACATAAAACGAACCCCCCCGTCTTCACTGAGACTACCGGACATACCTTCTTCTGCCCTTAGCATAACTAGGTAGGGTAGAAATTTGGCGTCACGTAACATTTTGGTGTGGCATTTTAGCACCAACGTGTAACGTGGCAACATATAATTAAATGGTAAATAATAAATTATTTTCTTTTCAAATACATCATGTAGTATATCAAATATAAGGGCTCATTATGGCAAATACAAATATACTTTTTATATTTTTAAAATCATTTGTTTAAAAAATATTAAACATTGACTTATTTCCCCCTTTATCTCAGAAAATACACGATCTAAAATTTGGAAAAATACATTTTATTTGTATTTTTTAAGTAATTTTAAAAGTATTACTACTTTTATTTAAAATGTGACTCATTTTCCCCTTTATCTTCCAGTGTACTAAGCCAATCAAGCGAATTATGTTAGCAGATAAAATAAAGTCTGGGTGTGAGAAATAAAATATTTTATATAAATGTTAAACGCTTAGTTTAAAGATATTAAGGTGAATAGAAGACATACACTCCTTCCCTGCATGTATGAAACTGTAATATTAGAAAAATACATACTTTGATTTACCTACATTGTATCAAATCCTAAAGGTGGTACGGAACCCTCGAGTCCAACTCGTACTTGACCAAATTATTTCTTTTTATTTTGTAGAAATACCCGTGGGAAACTTGATGAATGAACAACTTGTGTACAGAATAAGCATAATTATTATCTCTCAATGCCGATAATTTATGTAACGAGTCCTGTGTATATTATTTTTCTTGTGATCTTCCTTAGTATCTGCGAAATCAAGAGCATTTCAATAAATCTTCACGGGGCGGTAAAATGGCGTTAAAGAAACGACAAGTCAATATCCACAGTCAAGCATAAGCAGAAGCAAAATGCAAATCTACCGGAAAGTATGCTCTTTCAACAAACACCACCGCTCGTCGTCGAGATCGTCCTATATGGAAAGGCAATACCGTTTTTAGTTATATATATCGTCCAGTAATTAAGCCACTTGGCTTATAAATCAATCGCCACACAATAATGAAGGTGGAATGCAACTATACCAGGCCGAGTATGATATATGCGCGAGCTAACGCCGCGTTCGTTATAATCACATATTGGCAATTAGTTAGGGGACTAAATTGACCACCATCATTATCCTTGGATGATTTATTTCGAGGGATTCGACACGAGTTGAATTAGTAGAGCGAATTCGCGCTCGAATGCACCTAGTGTCCGTGGAACGGTTCTATTCGTGAAAGACTACAACAGACTATCTACAATGTGTATCGAAGCAACGCCATATTTGCTTTATTTTGACTCATTTGAACTATTGCGAGCATGGTTTTGTGTCGGTTTGACATTAATCACTTATTATATTTGTCTTTCATGATTTTACGAATGTTGAATGGAATAGAGTAAATTGTATACATACCTCACGAATTTGTCATAAAATTTCCAGCCCAAAAATTATTGTGTGATAGTGCTGCAAATTCTAAACTTTACAAAATACATACATTACTTGAAGATCTAGGCAACTACCAAAGTATTACAAAACGACCTACCTGGAAAAAATAATCATACTTAAAGTCAAGCATTTAAAATCGACAAGATTGCTATAGGTAGTGCTCGCTTTTAAGACCGGCAGTAAAGTGAC
The DNA here is from genome assembly GCA_034190945.1 of Octodonta nipae. Taxonomy (NCBI): domain Eukaryota; kingdom Metazoa; phylum Arthropoda; class Insecta; order Coleoptera; family Chrysomelidae; genus Octodonta; species Octodonta nipae. The sequence goes on from CM067223.1 coordinate 22,363,265, forward strand.
GTGGGTCCCCAACATGCAGCAGTACAAGAGATGGATAAATACTTGGCACAACAACTTCATTACATTGCAGAGGAAAGACTCAGATGTGAACATCCCTAGCAAAGTGTACGTACCACCTGGACTTAGCAATTTAATATCTGCAGAATACCTAAGCTTACTACAAGAACCAACGCCATAAATCTATATATAAATAGGCAAAGACAAAATGATTAGGTACCATTTTCTCCTCTGTTTCTCAACCGATTTTCTTCATTTTTGTTTTGTTTCGTAGCTACTGACGACCTTCAGTGCAGAATGCTAATCTTAATGTATATTGGTGCATTCATTAAATAAAATATAATAAAAATTCATTATTTACGGCCATAATGTCAATACCAAACAACTGAATGTGCCGCCGCCGCCAGCCTCAAAACATTGAGTAATTATAAATACAGAGACCAATGTTGTTATCTGCTTAGAGCATGTACTTCTGGAAGTGGCATGCAAGTGTTGTTATTGTTTAGTGGTAAAGTAATCGTTGTATATTATAATTATACACGGCGATTCCAGATATGTTAGAAATCATTTTTCTCGTGGGTGGCACATAAGCAGTTGCATAACTAATAAAATAATTATATAGGGAAGCCCATTAGCGGTTGAATTTACAGGGTTCTTGGAATAGAAGGTGCAGTAGAATTACAGTTATACAGGGTGGTGCAAAAAATATTATACATAGATGCATATACAGGATGGCGGAAATAGAAATGCAACATTTCGTAACCCATAAGCAGTTGTACATATAGGGAAGATGAAATATAGGGTGAGAGGAATTATAGATATACAGGATGATGATAATATATATATATATATATATATATATATATAATGTTAGAAAAGGAAATGATTTATAGAGTAGCCCACGAAGAGTTCCATATATATAATGATTGAAATATAGGTCGGAGTAGAATTATAGTTACAGAAGATAATTACAAATTTCATAAACAAAAAGAGTAAATATGGTGGGTCATAGGCAGTGGCATATACAGAATGGTTTACCCGCTGGTTCAAAAATGTTAAAAAATATTATGCATGGTACATGAGCAGTTGCATATACAGGGTGGTGGAAATATATAATGAGATGGAATTATTATAATGAGGATTTTAATAAATGTTAGAGAATTGAGTGAAATTATAGCTATACAGGGAGATTAGAAAAAATAAATATTTAGTGTAGCCCATTAGCGGTTGAATTGTTGTCATATTAAATTAAAGATTACGAATTTGAACACAAATAAAGTCCTATGAATTATATCTGAAAAAAACTTGAATTTCGTTACTTATTTGTAGAAGCGAGATGTAAGACCGACATTTAGGATTTTCGAGGAAACTATTACACAGAGGTTCCGAATCTGGATCCGTTCCGTGTAATTGCTGTTCTCCCTAATCTCCTAAGTTAGAATGTCAAGATAAAATTTTCAGGTTACTTAACCTGCCAGAGATATTGACACAATTAGTCGAATTTCGACCACTGGGCGACAGCTAGTCTATATATAAATAGACAAAGACAAAACGGTTAGGTACCATTTTCTCCTCTCTCCCTCAACCGATTTACTTTATTTTTATTTTGTTTAGTAGCTATTGACGAGCTTCAGTGCAGAATGCTTACGTTTTTGTATAATATTGTTTCATTCATTAAATAAAATAAAATAAAAAACTCATAATTTAAGCCCACACTGTCAATGCCAAACAGTGCCGCCAGATTACTTCAAGAGGAAATCGTAAGATGAATTGACTTGAAAAACAAACTAAGTTACAATTTTTTATTGGTTCCCAAAGTTATTCCACATTATCACGCTATTCAGACTTCACACCAAAAAATATATATTATATGATATTAATTATTTATTTGGTACTCGCAAGTTTGAAACATTAATTTGTTTCTAAATATGGTTTGTCAACTAAAATTAAAATTGTGTATTGTGTGGTAACTGATCAATGTGTTTCCGACAATATTTTATTATTTTCACATTACGCTTTTAATTTATATTGTTTCTATTATAAAGGCTAATAGTTTTATACATTTAACTAATCAATCATCATCAATCAAAGCTCATGATATAAATACCATTGGTGAGATTTAAGATAAATAGTTATATCTGACATCATGGCAATATTTCTAATGTTCTTGGCCATCTTCGTTTTGAATCGCTTTAGAGAATCTGATTATTTTGATTTCAGTTTGACATATCATAACATTGTTAGCCGTTAGGTTAATGTACCTTTTCAATTCAATGTGAAAATTATCAATATATTATTTGAAAAATTTTAATTTCTATTCACTTAACGTAAATTATCAGCAAGTGCATTGTATTTCTTTATAGTTTTGATATAACACAGAAGAGTCATCGTTAACTTTGTGTTGTGTATTAAATTGAAGTTATTGAGATTATACATACAGTGTAGTTTAAGGTGTTACTTGCATTTTCTTCTTAGAAATTGAAATCGTAATTGTGAAATATCTGAATAACTGTAAAACATTTTGGAAAACTACAAGTTTAAAAATATTACTTATGTTTAATATTAATTTATTATTTGGTTTACCATGCCTGCAAAATCCTGCCTCCTAATACAGGGTGCATGACTTGCCTAAAATGAATATATTGTTATTATAAATATGAGGATTTTATGAATAAACTATATGTAAATACACAATTGTAAAAGAGTTCGATACTATTTCATTCTGTTTGTGAACCAGTTTTTAAATTTTGTAACTGCTAAGTGACGAACTTTAGTGTTATTAAAAAAAAACGATCAAACGGCTTACATTTTATGTCAATAACAGTTATTGCCCCATCTACTCCATAATAGCTGATCTAGCACCATTAGACTTTCCACCTATAGAGGTCAAAATTATCTCATATAGTTTCTGATAATTCAAATCAAGGCTTTTTATAAATTCTTGATTTTGGCGTTTTCAATTCTTGAAGTGTATTTGTATTGTAAATTTATTCAATAATAGTATAATGGCATGAAAATTTGTATATTATTTTTTATCTAAGAACAGAACGTTATTTGATTTTGGTTATTGAATATGCCTCAGCGTCCTACATTTACATTATTATATTTGGCGAAATAATTTTTTATTTAATTATAGTGGTAGTGAACTATTTAGCATAGATACACAAAAAAGTGCAAATATGCAAATGCAAATAGGTATATTATCTTTAAATTTTTAAAATGATTTTGGTCGAATTTCGACCACTGTGCGACAGCTAGAAAACAGAAATCTACTATAGATCATCATTATTGCCGGTAACAACAAACGTTTCATGGTGATACTTGAAAAGTTAAAACTGAGCACAAGTAATCGAAAACAACAGGATTGAATTCAGGAATTTTCGGTAGCGAAGCAAACTCACTTCCTCCACCAATTCAGTAAATAGGAAATTATTCGTACTGACGCACTTGTAGATAATAACGTTGTGGTGTTCCGGCGTTCATGAATTATAAGTTTTATCGCAAGGCGAAATGTGTCATCATCATGTTGCAGCTTGTCTCGTCCATGGCTAAACATAAGCCTTTCGTAACATAAACCATTTTGCTCGGTTTTGGGCATCTTGAGTCCAGTTATCTTCAAATTGGACTGTTCAAATCGACCTCCCCTGTTTGTGTGTGCTTTGTCTCTGGGGCGCTATTCTAGTAATATCTTCGTCCATCTATTGTATGACAATCTTGCGACATGATCAGCTCAGTTCCATTTTTATCAATTAGATCCACTACTTTTGTTTGTTTATGCAGTTATTTCCGACTTTATATCACAATGTCACTCTCGACATGGAGCTCTACATGGCTCGTTGAGTTATTCTTATTTTGTTGACAGTTTTTTGTGTTAATGTTATTGTTTCCGAGCCATACCTCGACATCGAGACGCATGTCGATATATCTAATTTGAATACATATTTCAGCCTACCAAAGGCATCCAATGTCAGTCCTATCCTTCGGTTTAGTTCGCAGGGCTGGTTATCTCTTCCCATTCGGATCTCGTGTCCCATATATATGCTGGAAGTTTCTTTTACTTCCAGCATGAGGTTACAGGTGGGAACTGGATTTGTCATAAATAGGATTTTGGCAATGTTGATTTTTAAGCCTATTTTCTGGGAAGTTTCAGACAGTTCTAAGACATTTAATTTGCCTCCTCTAGTCGGTCTGGGATCAACATCATATCCTCGGCAAAACGAAGCTGGTTTAGCGTTTTCTCCATATGTGTTTATGCCCTTATTGTCTAATTCAATTTTTATGAACTGATAGTGTTCTGAAAACTTCAAGGGATATTGTGTCACCTCATCAGACGGCTCTTTTGGTTTTGAACCGATCTATTTCCGCATGTATTTTTACTTTTGCTGTTGCCTGCTCATATATGTGTCGCAGTATGAAAGTGTAGCGATGATCTATGCGGCAGTTTGCGACAGCTTTAAACAACTCTATGAGATTTATGGAGTCGAATGTCTTTTCGTAGTCGATGAACGTTAATAGTAAGGGCTTGTTCTACTCTTTACGTTTTTCTATGGTCTTTTGTTCCATATCCGTATCAGAAACCTGCTTGATTTCTTGGGTAATACAGATCAAGTTTATTTGTAAGCCCAAGGGTGTTTTATCTAGTAATCTATATATAAATAAGCAAAGACAAAACGATTAGGTATCATTTTCTCCTGTGTCTCAAACCGATTTTCTTCATTTTTGTTTTGTTTAGTAGCTACTGACGACCTTCAGTGTAGAACGCTAATATTAATTCATAATATTGGTTTATTCATTAAATAAAATATAATAAAAATTCATTATTTACGTCCATACTGTCAACGCCAAACAACTGACAGTGCCACCGCCGGCAACGGTCAAAACTCAAAACATTGAGTAATTATATATGGAGGGAGCGATCGTTAGATGCTGTTAGAGTGTTAGAGCATATACTTCTGGAAGTTGCATGCAAGCGTTATTATTGTTTAGTGATAAAATAGTCAATGTAATAGATCCGTATTGATTTTTCGGACGCGTTGCAGTAACTTTCATATCAAATATTTTGTTTTTAATGTGAATTTAATTATTTGATTAATATATTATTATCACAACCTTCCCAAAGGTGTTGGTAAAAAATTGTCAGACAGCGGACAATAGAGAATGTATTAAATATTTAAGTTCTCCTAAGGAACTTTATTGAAACCGCATTGACGAAAACTTTTAGGTTGCAAAGAACAACCTTCCAATTATTATAACTAATATTTTGCCAAGAGCGGTTCCAGCCAAAAATTTGGAGGGTCATTCATTCGTCAAAAAATTTACAATTTCATGTAATAGGGTCGAATTTCGACCACTGGGGACCACTAGTTCGTTTTAATACACTTGAAGCTGTTAACGTAAAAATGTATTTGTCTTATAGCAGCAGGTGGATTCTCAGAATGCATTAAATAATTGTTTTTCCAATTAAAAATCCAGCACTCCAATAGTGTGAATATTTCAAAGAATGCCAGAGACCAGATGGCCAATAAAAATTATAAAATTATAAAAGGAAAAAAGGAAAAGAGGCCCATCTTTCTCAACTTGGAACGATCCTACAAGGAACGTGATAGCTGAAAAGGGACTTGAAATAGAAAATTGGGAAAATAGAGACTTGCGGAACCAAAAAACGGTAACCACAGGAGGGTAAAAAAACCAAAAAATATCTGTCATTAGTGATAGTTGTTATAGCACCTTGGTGACCTTTAGGTTATAAAAAGCTTGTCCCACCTAGGCGGCTATAAAGATTTCCAAGTGAATAAAATTTTATTCAGGGCAAACACAAATCATGTCAGTCATATCATTGTCGGAAAAAACGTTAGGTTGTGGCATTTATTGATTAATGAACCCTTTTAACCAACAATTACTACATTGGAAAATAAATAGTAATTTAATTAAACACTTATTTTTATTAACTTAATCTAGTAATTCTTCGAAGTTTCCTTGGACTTCCATCGTCTTGAAGTGGTTGATCTCACAACGTTTCAATAGCTGTTTATCTGCTATCGTCATCAGGTGAATGATGAGTAATATTAAGGGTTTGTTTTATTTCTGAATATACTCATAAACTGTGTACACATGCTTACTTAAAAAGCATTATAAACTAATCACCATCTAAATGTATACATTCGCAGTAACAATAAGGTACTTAAAAAAACAAAAATTAAACCATGGATAAATTCGTAAATGCGAAATGCACTGAATTTTTTATAACTGTATAACTCAAAAAATTATCGAGTTATATAAAGCAAACAAAAATAATGTATCTGCTTTTCGGTAGGACTGTACTCTTATATTTGTTGTCACTTGTTTACTTTTGTATAACATCAATGAAAATTTTTAATTAAAGGTTGTACCTTTTTAAAATATACTTTTATTCAAATTTCGCAACTTTTCAAGGCTTCTGTATATCTTTCAGATCTGTCTCCTGATATTTTTGCTATAACCAGCAATTTCTAAGCTATTTCCTCTCAAAATTTCATTCAAATATTTTATTTTGTTCATTTTTTTCTCAAAATCCCTGTGCGCCACTGGTTGATTGGTAATTCAACTTTTGAAACTGTGTTTTTATATCCCTGCTAATACATAACGAAATTTTAAATTAAAATACATTATTATTGTAAATTTTTTATATATAAAAAATCTGTTTGTTTCATAGAATATTTTGAGAAATTTTCTTTTTTTAAAATAATTTTAAATATAGAAAGTTTTCCTGGTTCATTATCTTCGCATTTTTATCGTAGGTTTTCACTAATGAAGGAAATTATTTAAAGGTCAATAACATTTTTCATTACTATACAAAGTGTTTTCTGAACAATTGAACAACTCCGCCTCTATTAACATGGCTCTTGAACTCTTCCAACTTCCAAATACCCACAGCTGACTGAAAGAAGCCATTGTAAAGGAAAACGACAAAAAAATCTTGGTTTCCAAATTCGCCGGTCCGATTCATTTGCGCGCCTACTTCTGCCAGTTTATTTACTTTTAATTAAATTTTATACGTTTTTTTACTGACCTGAAATTGTTTCCATTAAATTCGTCGAAAAAAGTAAATACTGCTGGATCTTATCAGAGTAAAGCCGGCAGATACCTTTTTTAATCCAGCGAATATTTGAGTGGTCGTTTTTAAAGTAATTTGGTTGAGGAATAAAATATTTATAACCAAAATTAAATTAGAGCTCTAAAAGAAACTATGTTGAAGAAAATGAAAAATAAATGTAAAAATACAGGGTTCGTGACATATGTTTCCTACATATTTTGGTGATGTAACAGAAAGATAGGAAAATAAATAATGTAAGAAAAATAAGTAAGAAGGTCAATTAATACAATTTATTTGAATTTGTATTTATGACAGAATTTTAATAATTTTTAGTCCCATTCGAATTGTCAAACCTGCTACATCTCCCTTTTGTGGCCAGTTTTATACAGAGAACACACCAAAAGTTCCTAAGAGGACTAGTTCTTGAAAAGTGATCAGCAGCATGCTAGGTACCAGTCGAAACTGGAGGAACCAAATATAGGTAGAATAAAAAATGAATATGAAACATCGGTAACATTTCTTTTAATGGTTTTCTTGGAAAATAACACTACACTGAGAAAAAAGTCTATATGTAAACAACCCAAACGTTTCAAAGTCGTCTTCAGATTCCGTCATCAGTAGCATTAGAATCTGAATATATATCTATACTAATATGTAGAGAAGTAAAATTTGTTTATATGTTTGTTTGTTGGTTTCTTTGTTTGTGTGTTTGTTTGTATATAGGAGGTAATCTTTGGAAGTAGTGAACTAATTTCAAAAATTCTTTCAATAAAAACAGCTACACTATCTGTGAGTGACATAGGCTCTATTTTATTTCGATAAAAGGTGTGAAAATTGGTGTATATAATATAATCTTTTCCCCAAAGAAATAACAATAAATTTAATTAATTTGCAAAAACTCAATTATCTCATAGGGGACAAGTGGGAACATGTTTTTTGAAAAAAATATTATTTTTCGGGAACCAACAATAACAATAGAATCATGAGAATTAACAGATTGATTCCTTTCTTTAAGTGAAATAATACGTGATTCATCATGTTGAGATAATTGAAATATTACATTGGGAAATTGGGGTCACTATTGTTTTACGGAGAATTTAGTATCTTTGAAATAGAAAGTAATACGAGTTTATAGTTTTCTGAAATAAATTGAAGTAGGTTTTATAATTTTGCGAAAATTCAGTGTCTGATAGGGGGCAAGTGGTATTTTTTAAGAAAAATTCACTATTTTTCGGAAACCGAAAATAATTTGAGAATTATGATATTATTACTTTAAATTAATGGAGAATTAAAGTGAAATGTGATTTATTAATTTATTAGGGAGATGTGATTCAGTAATTTTTAGGCAACAATAATTGATGCAAGTGTGAAAGTTGGTATATATGCTCTTCATTTGTAATGACTAGAACTGAATTAAAATACATAAATCACCTATCCGATAAGTGTTAAGAGGATTATGTATACAATGGAAGAGAATTGAAAAACTGATTTTTATTTTCTTCGGAAATAACACCACATAAACTTGAAAGTCTGTGTATTTCAAAAGTCCAAACGTTTCAAGGTCTAAGTCAGACTTCGTTTTCAATGGTATTACACAAAATGAACAAGAAATTTAAAAAATTAAAATTTAAGGATTCGCAATTTCTTGTTCATTTTGTGTAATACCATTGAAAACGAGGTCTAATGTAGACCTTGAAACGTTTGGACTTTTGAAATATACAGACTTTCAAATTTATGTGGTGTTATTCCCAAAGAATTCAGAAAAAATAAAAACCAGAGATGCCACAACTATCATTAAGAAAACAACTTAAAAACCTATTTTTTGTTAAAATGAATGCAGACATTATTTGTCATTTGGCTAATATTAAATTTATGGAAGGTATGGGGACTGAAAAGTTGTCTCTATTTATATAAAGGATAAAATGAAAATAAAATCCAAAAAATACAAAAAATATTATAAATAACAAAATATTAAGAATGTTAAATATACCAAACATCGTAAAAATATAATAGTTGAAAAAATTGTCAAAATTGCTATTAAAAATCTGAAATAAGAAAAATATCAAAAATTTTAAATATACAAAACCGTCACCATTAATGTGAAAATGTACAAAAAGTCAAAAATATCAAAAATGTCAACAATGTCAACACTGTATAAGGTGTCAAACGTCAAAATGTCAAATAGCCAAAATGTCAAAAATGACAAAAATATCAAAAACATCAACAACACCAAAAAAGTAGAAAAATGGCCAAATTTTTGAGTGCGACAATTATAATAAGTCAACATTTGCCGACCATTTATTGAATGAAAATCATGTACCTCAGAATACGTTCGAAGTATTACATTTACAACATAAAAGTAAAAAATTATATCTTTTAGAGTCATTAGAAATTAACAAAAACAAAAATTCACCATACCTCTTGAATGATCAAACCGAATCAATTAATCCACATTACTTAATCTTTTCAATAGAATTGTATAAACTCATTACAGCCATAATTTATCTAATTTAAAAACCCAATTATAATATTTTGTACTTTCTTAATAGTGATAATCCCCTCCTACCTGCTTCAATAATCCTCTAAATACCTCTGTAATTGCATCCCCATAGTTCTTTGTAATAGTTTTAGGCATTTAACTGTTAGTCTTACGTTGTATTCTGAAGAAGCCAGTAAACCTGGTGAAACAATTGTCAATAGTAAATAAATTTAAGTGAAAATTACATCAGTGTGTTTATTTTAATATAATATTAAAATGAATTTTCATCAAGTAAAAACTGAAACCATCATCAAATGGCCAAATGTCAAAATTGTCGACGTTTGATATTGAAAGATGTCAAAGATTAATAAAAATATTAAAAATGTCAAAAATACCAAAAAGTCAAATGACAATAAAAATAAATGTAACAAAAATCTAAAATGGAACACGGGAAAACCGCCATATCAAATATTGAAAATCTTAAACAAGGCAAATATGACAAGCTCTTCATCTCAAAATAACGTATTTATAACCGATCATATACCTAATGACTGAATGGTTTTCAAAGAAAAAATCAAAAAATCTACGCAATGTGAGAATTTCTAAATAAAAACTATGTATATGTTTAATTCGCCCATTTGTCTAGCCGGACGAAGGCGGAACAGGCCAGCTAGTAAACAGTAATTTTACATGACATAACTCAGGAAATTTGTTGTTTTTATACATACAGAGTAGGAACACAAAAACTAAGAAACAACATATATAATAATCAATCTGCTTTCAATTTGGGAGAACCTAAAAGAGTTGTCTTCAGTATTTATGTGGCGCTCCGAGAGCTGACTTTGTGTTAAGATAATGCAGTGGCCAAAAATGTAACCAAAAAGCTCTGTTGTCAGTAATTTCATTAATTACGTTTTGAGTTTTGTTTGCTGGTCTTGTTAAAAAAAGTTAAAATATTTCTTATTGGTAGTGAAACACCCTGTATATAACTAAAATTGACGTAACACAATGCAATTGATAATATTACGGCCAGTTAAATTTTCCATACGATATGTATACAACGACAATGTAATATAGACGAAACATATGTCCCATATTATCACATTTGCTCTAAAAGATATCCACGAGCTTTCACGACTCTAAAACGTTTTACCTAAATGGGCTTTCATTAAGTCAGGAATGCTTTGTGCATACGTAACGTCCACGGTGATTGTGTACAGTCCGAACAATGAGCATCCATCGCCGACCGCCGCTACGCTACTGCGTTGATAATTTAATGCCCCATAGTGTATTTAATTACTGGGGACGGCTTTTGATCTGCCTTCCGGAAGCGGACACCACTCTTGTCTGAAAGCACCATCATCGCTGCCAACCTTAGAAAATTGCATTTGTCTCCAGATGGATGTGAAGCCTTCGTACACACACACATCAGAAAGGTGTCTGTCGCTTCGAGCCAGAGTCCGGCTAATGAAATTGTTGACCGTGTGTAGGTGGTCTGAGTGTTGTAATTAATTTTTCGCCCAGGAAGTTGATTTGGAGCTTGAGGAGCTCACTGGACCATTCAGTCATTTCATGATTGAATTCGCGTTCTCTGGCTTAGAAGATTTGATATTCATAAACTGAGAAGTTTTATTCGCTAATAGGTCTACTGTTCGGTGCTAGCTTACAGCAATTGTTTATAACCCTAAAAGCCAGTCTGCATCAGTTCATTTAAAAAACTAAATTTAGGTTTGAAAGAAATCCAAATAAATATCTACATTCAATTTTTGTCAAGTATATGTAATAGAGCATTGAAGGTTAATTTCTGAGTTTTATTATCTGAATTAAAAAATTTTCTTATTTTTTATATTTATTTTAAATTCGCCTTTTTGGAATATTGGAAGGTTTGTTAACCACAATCTTCTACGCTGGCCAAGCAAGTTGGAAGATGGATAAGATGTGGAAGGCATAATAATACGTTGTTGGTAGGATGAGATTGGGACGTGATTCCCCTGATATTGGAGGTGGGGGACACATCAGTGGTCGCATGGGCATAGCATCTACTGCGACCGTAGAGCAAGGCCTACACGTTTCCACAAGGTAGTGAGACTCTAATAGCAGTAGGTTAGAAATGTGCCAAAAAATGGGCACTGAGATTAAGAGATTAAGATAAGAAACAAAAATAAGCGTAGGGAAACCGCAAAAGAGGTGGATAGATGATGTGGCAAACATAAATGAAAAACCCTGGACTAGAATAGCATAAGACAGAAATGAGTGGGAAATTTGAGAAGAGCCCTATGTCCAGCAGTGTATAGACACAAACTGAACAAAAGAAATAACAGTTTATTATATAAATAATTATAAATAAGGATAAATTTTTGCGTATCACACATTTTGGGCTTAAGCTAAAATTTAATTTCGTTTGCTTGATGTTATGTTAAAATTTGAAGTTCTTCATGTAATTGTGCCCCTACAGGTGCATACAAGGCTGCTCAACGGCTGATAAGCTTCAATCAAACCTATAACTAGATAGACTTATTTCCTAATTTTCTTTGCATTTAAATTTTGAAAATGTGGGTGATAACCGATAAACAGCCATTTAGCTGGTTGGAAGATGGATAAGATGTGGAAGGCATAATAATAGGTTGTTGGTAGGATGAGGTTGGAACGTGATTCCCCTGATATTGGAGGTGGGGGATAAATCAGTGCTCGCACGGGCATAACATCCACTGCGACCATAGAGCAAGGCCTACACGTTGCCACAAGGTAATGAGACTCTAATAATAGCAATAGGATGGGAATGTGCCAAAAAATGGGGACTGAGGTTAATAATTTGAAAGCACGTGAAACAAAAAGAGGCGTAGGGCAACCGCAAAAGAGGTGGATAGATGATGTGGAAAACATAACTGGAAAACCCCGGACTGGAATAGCATAAGACAGAAATGAGTGGGAAATTTGAGAAGGGCCCTATATCCAGCAGTTTATAGACACATACTGAACAAAAGAAAGAAAGTTTTTTATATAAATAATTATAAATAAGAATATTTTTTTGCGTATCAAACACTTTGGGCTTAAGCTAAAATTTAATTTCGTTCGCTTGATGTTATGTTAGAATTTGATGTTCTTCATGGAATTGTGCCCCTACAGTTGCCTACAAGGCTCCTTAACGGCTGATACCGTCGTCAGATAACATAAGCTTCAATCAAATCTATATAGATAGACTTATTTTCTAATTTTTTTGTATTTAAATTTTGAAAATGTGGGTGATAACCAATAAACTGAGCCATTTGCAGTAATTGTGACGTTTCTCGTCCATTTTATTTAACAACATTGCTACATTGTAAATTTACATAGCCTTGTTCAGTAGCATGTCTTAAAACTAATCCTTTTCATATATTCCTGAAACTGTTCAATTCACTGAAGGATCGCTTTCAATACCTGGTACATACTTGGTATAAAATCTTCCTCTTCCTTAGACCACGTAGAAGCCTTGTCTTTTTTCCGAACGGAAGTCTGTCTTTAGTGAACTTTTGCCATACTAGTCTGACTATTTCTCGTTTGATCAAATTCTGATTGACCAGGAATGATGGTCTTTATTCTCGTGCCGTGATTGTTTTACCCGAATAACATTAGAAACAAGAACTCTAAAGGTTCGTTCCAACTGAACTAATAACCGATAACTGGTAACCGGATTGCGCGGTGGGTTTTTCGCCGGGTTGGAACACGCCTTAAATGTCATATCAAATCAAGTCAATTTCTATCTGTTCTGACTTCTTGATGACTGCATACAATATTTAGTACTTAAACATTTAAAGTCATCGTGGTTTTTTCAGAATACCGCACATCTATTCTGGTCTACAGCAAGGCCTTTGTTTTCATTCTTAGGATATTGGTTGGCTTCGTTTTTCTGTTCCATCTAATTCTTTCGCACATGTTAGTATTGTATTCATTAGTTTCGTGTTATCGTATTCCAAAGCACATTTTAGAGTGGTGCTGTATACTCTTCAGATATTAGATTGTTTGTCTATATATTATTAATCAGAAATTTCCTGATTAGTGTATGAAACTTACCAGTTTCTATATTTCTTAATAAAGTATTATTTCACAAGATGATTAAAATGTTAAAATAATCAGGTGAGATTCTTTTTAGTTTTAGGATGCGTACCTATTCTATACTAGGAGAAGATCATGATTATAAACTGGAAATGATACGTCAATGAAAGTTAGGTTATAGAGAAGACCTACTGTTAGTAGGACGTGTCATTTCCAGTGTATAATCATGCTCTTTTCCTAGTATAGAATAGGTAGGATCATAAAATAGTATAGTACAATTGACAAATGATCTTTTATCTCAACAAACTATGAAATAATGACTTGAAGTATTAACATCCGCCATGAATTGTCTGCTAAATACCGAATAATAAAGTTTTTAAAGGAGTATAATAATCATACTAATTAGAATTACATCAATTATTTAACATTTTAATGTAGGTTTCAAAACATAGAGGAAGGTTGAAAAATTATCCTGCTTCATCATCTAGCCCTACAGCCTGGATGGGTCTTAGCGGACTGCACAACTTTTCAGAAGATAAGAAATTTCATCAGTTCGTGTTCCAGAGGGATATTTCTTTTCTGAAAAATTGCTCGGATGTCGTCTCTCCAACTCATCGTAGAGTACCGTTTTGTGAATAACAGAAAAAAAGTTTTGTTTGTTCCCTTTTAAGGGTATATAACTTCCTAAGGGTGAATTTATGACATATGTTAATACAGACTTTTTGGCTTATTTTCATTTCTTATACAGTGTTTGTTTCTATTATTAATAAACAATTTATTTATTCTTGTTCCACGCCAAATTTACAAGTATTTCATCATTAGCTACTGTATCACTAAAATCGTCATCCTTGAATAGTTCTTGGGTTAGGTATTAATTTTAATGCGATATGGTAGTGGCCGATTCATGATGAGGTCCATAATTTTTCCTGACGATGTGTCCTTCGAAACAAAGATCTAAGAATTTTGTTACGTTTGCTCTGGTTATTATCCATGTTTCAGATCCATATGTCATTACTGGTCAGATAATTCTACCGTACACCCATCCTTTCTCAAGAAGTTGTCCTAACTTAAGCAGTTGACCTACTCTTGATCTATAAGCCCTATATTCTCCTTACGCCTAAAGTTCTATAGGTTACATAATGCATTTTAAGCTTTCTCAAGGTATACGATTCTTCAATTGGTAATTCTGCTGAGATGTCAGTTTCTTCTTTTGAACATCTACAAACTCCGGAAAGAATCTTTTACATTTTCAGTTTTTTCTTTGTGATTAATCTTGTTCGTTCTAAAGTATTTGGATTCACCTGGACTTAGTATACCTTCTCTCCAACGAGAATGTCCTATAGAATTCTTTGGATCCTTTTTCTATTGGTTCGCACCTATGTCTTTCGTACTCTATTGTTTTCGCTGTTCTTTGTTTTCTTATACATTTTTGGCATATTTGGCATTTCTATCTAGTTTCGATGGTCAGTTGTGTCATTTGTTTCCTTGCTGTTTGTTTTTTTTCCAGTTGTTTTATAATATTTTCCACCAAACCATGTTTTTGCCATCTCTCTTAAGCTTTTTACAAATATATTACTGGCACTCTTTGTTATTATTTCTGCAATTATTACCCAGTGCTTCTCAATTTTATTAAATTCTTTTTTCCGAATTTAATATTTGTTCGAGTGGCATAATTACACAGGTGAAAAAGTTGCCCAAAATGGCTTTAACAAAATGCACGAATTTTTTTTTGTACATACAATAAATCATACTTACCAATCGCCAAAAGTAATGCAAATCTATAACGAACTGTTGCTTAAGGTCTACAGAGTCGCTTTCATTTGTCCTAGTCTTGGGACCATTCCGCCAAATACTGTCAATATTATTATTTATATAAAGCAGTTAAGCACTTATCGAGTTCTCTCCTCTGGGCATTTATATTGTTGAATTATTTAAACTAGCTGTCGACCAGTGGTCGAAATTCGACCAATTGTGTCAATATCTCTGGCAGGTTAAGTAACCTAAAAATTTTATGGTGACATTCTAATCTAGGGCTTTAGGGAGAACAGCAATTACACGGAACGGATCCAGATTTGGAACCCCTGTGTGATAGTTTCCTCGAAAATCCTAGATGTCGGTCTTACATCTCGCTTCTACAAATAAGTAAAGAAATTCAAGTTTTTTTCAGATATAATTAATAGGAATTTATTTGTGTTCACATTCGTAATTCTTAATTTAATATGACAACAATTCAACCGCTAATGGGCTACCCTACATATTTATTTTTTCTAACCTCCCTGTATAGCTATAATTGCACTCAATTCTCTAACATTTATTAAAATCCTCATTATAATAATTCCATCTCATTATATATTTCCACCACCCTATATATGCAACTGCTCATGGATCACGCATAATATTTTTTAAAAATTTTGAACCACCCGGTAAACCATTCTGTTTATGCCACTGCCTATGAGCCACCGTATTTACTCTTTTTGTTTATGAAATTTTTAACTATCATATATATGGAACTCTTCGTGGGCTAGTCTATAAATCATTTCATTTTCTAACATTTTTTATCCTCATCCTGTATATCTATAATTCCTCTCATCCTATATTTCATCTTCTCTATATATACAAGTGCTTATGGGTTACGAAATGTTGCATTTCGATTTCCGCCACCCTGTATATGAATCTCTGTATAATATTTTTTGCACCACTCTGTATAACAGTAATGCTTCTGCCTTCTATTCCAAGAACCCTGTAAATTTATTTATTTATTTATTTATTCACATATACGGGTAACCCCATTTACATAAAAATACAAAACAAAAAAACTAAAGAAAATAACATTAAAACTAACACTAAATCTAAAAAAACACAAAAACATACAAAAAACATATAAATCTAAGTTTATACAAAATACAAGATAAAATATAGTTAATTGTCTTCTAAACGTTGTTTGTGGCATGTTCTTGATTATTTTTATGTTTCTTTGGGGAATATTGATGTTACATCAATAAATATAAAACCAGTGACAACGAAGTCAGAATAGACTTTGAAACGTTTGTTATTCCTGCAATATACGTAGTTTTATTTCTATTGTGGTGTTATTCCCCAAAGAAACATAAAAATAAAAATATAGTTACTTAAAATTAATTAAAACAAAAACAAAATAAACGACATCATTAAATATTATGGTACAACGAGCGCTTGATTACCCTGATGGAGTTGTAAAACAGATCGATATGTGAGGAGTTCTGATTGCCTGTACGTAATACCCTAGTCATTGCTGAACAGAATCCATAGTTAGTTCTGTGAAGAGTTCTGAAGAACGAGTTCTCATAGTTGTATTCAAGGATATTCTGTCTAGTAAGCAAGGGCAGTCAAGTTCACCTGACAACAACTTGAATAGGAAACAAATGTCAGCTATGTTACGCCGATTTTGCAAAGATTGTAAATGCATTTGTGCTAAAATATCCCTATATTGATAATTGTCCCTGTTCAAGCCCATTTTAAATGCAACTATACGAAGAAATTTATTTTGAACTTTCTCAATATTATCTATATGTGTGTTATAGTGAGGGTTCCATATGACAGAACAGTACTCCAGAATAGATCGTACTAGTGAACAATATAATAAACGAATCGTATTATGAGAAAATGTTTTAGATGAACGATTGATAAAACCCAAAACCTTGTAACTCTTGGAAACAATTAGATCAATGTGTCTACGAAAAGTAAGAGAATTATCGAAAACGACACCAAGGTCACGAATTTCACTTACTCGCTGTATCGTTTGTGAATTAATAGCGTATGAAATGATTATAGGTTGTGCAATTTTTGCAAAAGTAATAATAAAACATTTATTGATATTCAAGTCAAGATCATGGCTAATACACCAGGCAAATAAAGAGTTTAAATCGGATTGGAGTAACGTAGCATCATTGCAAGTTGCAATTTCTTTAAACAGTTTGAAATCGTCAGCATACATTAAGATATTACAATGATTAATAATTTTGCCAATATCATTAATAAATAAATTAAAAAGAAATGGTCCCGCGTGAGACCCCTGTGGAACTCCTGAAGACACACTTATAATTCAACCGCTAATGGGCTTTCCTATATAATTATGTTATTAGTTATAATTGCACTCTACTCTATATTTTAAACACCCTATGTATGCAACTGCTTATGTGCCACCCACGAAAAAAAATATTTCTAACATATCTGTAATCGCCCTGTATAATTATAACATACAACGATTACTTTACCACTAAACAATAACAACGCTTGCATGCCACTTCCAGAAGTTCATGCTCTAAGTATATAACAGCATTGGTTTCTCTATATATAATTACTCAATGTTTTAAGTTTGGCGGCGGCGGTACATTTAGTTGTTTGGCGTTGACATTATGAACGTAAATAATGAATTTTTATTATATTTTATTTAATGAATGAACCAATATTATAAATTAATATTAGCATTCTGCACTGAAGGTCGTCAGTAGCTACTAAACAAAACAAAAAAGAAGAAAATCTGTTGAGAGACAGAGGAGAAAATGGTACCTAATCGTTTTGTCTTTGCCTATTTATTTATAGATGGATGGTACAATCTCTTTTAAAAAATGTAATTATAATAAACTATGTTTTTTTTTAGATTATTAAATAAATAATTAGGCGTCTATTGTACAATCTGATGACGAAAAGCAAACATTTTTCATTTTTACATCTCCCATGGTTTTTCGCCAAGTAAACAATGGAAAAATAGTTTCGCGACGATAAGAGAAGACGAGGACGGTGAAACGCGTAGACAAGATAACGAATCCCGAACATAATTTCTCCGCTTGACATAATAAAACGCTTCTTCATCACAGAACTTCTAATTAAACCTATATCTAATTATCTCGGAGCTAATTAAATATGTAACCGCAGCAAAATTTGCTGAACAAAGTCAAAAGCAACCTTATAAAACTAAAGTACAAGGCAGCAATTCAGACTTTATGTGTATCCAACTTTCTGACAGTTTTGAGCCCAATAAACGTTTATAATGAGCTACATTTACCTAGAAGCCAATTAAACGATAAATTATCCGATGTATGTATGTGTGGGTTGCAGGAAAATCGAGACGACATCATTGCGATACCGACAACCCCTTTGTGAGATAAAATTTATTAGAATTAAAACTGTGTTTCTTGTTAACTAGAAATTACGTTCTCTACACTTATAATGTGATTTTAACATGTTCTGTGATCTCGTTTTATTGCCTGTCTATTTAACTGCTAGAAATTTGCAACTTATTTTATACTAATTTCATCGATGAGGTAAGTGTTTGAAAGTCGCCTCGAAATGAAAACAATGGAATATTAACTTAATTCACTGACATACGAGGGGATACTAAAATAAAATGGAATTGCTTTGGGCGGAGCTTGGTTAGTATGCATGTCTGCCGCTGTGCGTGTATAGCGCAGTTCATCGCCATTTTAGTGTCGCCAAGGTGGTGGAAACTCAGTCAAGGAATTTAGTTTGTCTTCTGAGCGCCCTCTGGGCTTGTCATAAAAGCTTAGGTTTCATCCACATCACTCGTGAGGGCGTCATCACATACGTGTTTATCGATCGTCAGCATGGATCAATCGTCAAGACTAGCTAGCATGTTTGCATGCTGTAAGTCATTACAGTTTGGTGGATTCTGTCTTGTAAACTTAATGGCCATTAATCGGTCAATAATTTCTCTTGTAACGTTCAGCATAATTTTCGTGAAATATACAAAACAAAGTACGTTTTATGACGATCGCAGAGGACACTAGTCGTCATTTTTGAACACATTTTTTACCAATACTACTAACATGCAACTTTGAAACATGGTTTCAATAAAAATCGTGCGGAAACTATGTTACTTTGATTGGGTAGTTTTGGTCTTGTTTTGCATATGGCAAAAGTCTGTACTACTCTGAAGTCTAAATTAATAATCAAGTACTGAGAATAACCGTCCGGATAGAGATATTGAAGATGAAAAATTTTAGATGAGAGTTTTACAGTTTCATGTGCTTTAGATAAACTCACATAAAATAAGGCAACACTAAATGTTGTTAAGACCTCGGAAGCATTTGTCAACAAATATATTATTTTCAATAAAAATATATTGTTGACTAATTGACTATAATATTGACGATTTCGTGTCAGAATCTCCAAGAACATGGCAGATGCTCCTTGGAATCAATCCATGTGTTTTCTGTTGTGTTTTTTCTTTGTAATTCAAATTGATCAAATTTCTGAGGTGAGACTCTTTGTTTGCAAATGAACTTTAATATATTTTTTAAGTCTCTTTTTTGGTATCGCTTAAATTGATCATTGAGAATATCCGTTTGATATTTCGGGAAATTTGAAAGATAAAAAGGCTAAGAAATGATTGTGGAATTAAGTGCTAAATTAATGGTTTTCATGTTCCTTCCTATAGACGAGTTCTAACAATTCCTCACCCCCGGAAAACCTAACCAATATTCTCATAATATTAAAGCCTCCTAGTGTTGTTCCAACCGTCATCTATTTTCCTCCATGTTTAGGTTAGTAGAGAATGTAAAACTGGAGCTACTGTTTCTCAGTAAATCCTCTCTGTGTTCGTAAAATAGGAAGAAATTTTGCCGCTTCCATATTTTTTATATCTGTATTAGTTAACATTGATATATAAATTCTCATTGTCAGTTTTTTGACAAACAACAAAATCAACATCAAAGCGAAATTTTATAGAAAAAAACCTCGAAATGCAACACTAAAGGATTGACAACGACTCCAGACTCGGACAGATAAGTATAACACAATATATAATACATTACTTATATAGGAGTACTGGTTGACGAGTTTGTAGACATCTCTTTCTCCCAGAATAACTGTGAATCTCTGTACAGACTGCCAGTAATCCGGGCAATTTTACGAAATTGCCGTACTACACTTTGTTTTTATACAATTTTCAAATAGTTATCTGTTATAACACTAGCTCACAAATGGATTTATAACAAACTTATTGTCAAAAAAGAAGAAATCCTCTCGATTTTCCATTGTTCACCCTACGCACCATTAATAACACTTTTTAATTATATAATACCAAACAATTTTTTTTTACTTCCTTTTCATAATAATTTCGTTTAAATTAATTTTTATAAGTGAGTAATCAAAATCAAGGTTTCAGAACCATATTTCCGGTAAAGTGCAAGGTCATCGGTCAAAATTGAGGCTGTCGCATTTACGCAAGGACGGTTTTTTTTTCGAAGCCATTACCGTTGTTAATTTGCCGGAAAAATTTAACAATTTAGGCTTTTGTTTAGGTCAGGCAACCACCAGACGAACTGTTTTTGATCAGATTTTTATATATATATATATATATATATATATATATATATATATACTGTAGGAAGAAAATAAAGCTATATCCCGAAGCACATGATATTCGTAATAAATAAAATTTTCAATCTGATTTTAATTAAAAAAAGAGCGGCAGTCATTTGAGACCAAACGATGGAAACGTTATCTTCCCGTACTCTGTTTCCCGTTCTTTGTGTCATTCTTAGTAATATTCTGGCAATATATAACGAGGACCCTTTAGTTATAACAGAATACATTGTTATGGGATCATTTTTTAAGTAAAATTTTTTGAAATATCAAGACATCTCCAGATTATTTTTCAAAATAGTTGTAATATACTTTAGTAAATATTAAAACAATTCTTGCCAAAATGCATAAAATATCTTATAGAGATTAAGGAAAATAAAATATATTTTTTACATATTCTTGGTTGAAAAAAGACAAAAGCAGTCGCTTAACATTAATATTATTTTATATTTAGCAATTCACGTCATACCCTCTTTCTACACCACCGCCATTCTGGTTACTTCTTGAACTTGTTATTTAATGTTTTCTGTTGGACACTTTTCAGTTTAATTCCCATATAAGTATGTTATCTCTGTTTCTACAATCCATAAATTTGGCAACGATGCCCTTTTTATGGTGTTCTTCTGACATATGTCATGTCGCTAATTTAAAATATTGCCAACATATAAGGATTGTTTATTAGAACGAAATTTTATTACGGTATCGGTATGGTTATATTTGTTTAAATATATACTATAACTTCTTGATTTTCCATAAACGAAGAGACTCAATAATTTGAACCTAGTTCCTGTTTCTTACATAGAGAACTAAGTTGTATGGGCATTTTAAGGCCAAATAAGTATCGTGTGGTTCAGAAGTCTAAGAAGCAAATGCATATTTTGCATTCCCCTACCAAACTCACCTATTTTCGTATGTATATGTGTGGCCTTCGTTAATAAGCTTTCGCTTCAATAATAATGTACTTCTTCCATTTTTAGTTATGCATACCTTTATTCTGTGGGACAGTGATATAATTAGATGGTTTATATCATACTGAGGTATACTCACACTAATCCTGCTTATGACATTCAAGAGTCTAGCTAAATGTTGCAATAAGTTCAGCTGCTAGTCAAAAACAATTCCCTTTGGCTACCCATAAAAATTGCGGTATTGAGTCAGTTGAATTCAGGCTTCTGTTATAAGGCGGTGTCCGTCAGTAACTAGGGAAGGAAGAATTAGCCTCACGAAAATTAACTATTTTGTTTTTTTACATGGTACTCACTTTCCGAATACTTCTCGTATATATCTTGTGAACAGTTTTGATCATAGTAGTCTTTTGTCAATATCTAACCCTTAATGATTTTATTGCGAAATCAATATCGGCGTCTAGGAGTTTCAGGGTAAACCTATAGAGGAATTAAACTGGTTGCATGCTGGGTGTAACGCCGTTACTTTGTGGTTCCTAGGATAGATATCACCCAACAGAAATTCATAGTTTATGTTTATCGTCTTTTCGGGAGTAACACCACACTTGTAGAAAACAACTATTCCAAACTTTTCGGAATGTAGGTCAGACTCCTTGTCAATGGCAATAAAAACACATTATAAAAATTTAGATATGTAATATTTTAAAATACAGTGTTTGACTATATTACCTCACTTAAGTAAGAAAAATTACTTCTTATTGGCTAGCATAGAAATAATATTTACATACATAGTACGTCAGACTCCGAGAAAGACTTAACGCGCTTTCAGAGGAAGAGAAAATCAAGTGGATCAAAGCTCGCTTCTGATTGGTGCTTGTTTGCGTTAGTCAAGTGATGTCTAGCTATTGCTTGCAGCTCTAGACAGAGACAGATACGTCCACTCGGTTGCCTTTTTTGTTCTCTGCCAGCATTACGATTCTACTTGTATAGGTACCCACACTTCACCCTCTCTATTTTTAGGCATTAACAAGGTCTATGCTGAGAAAGTAGTGCATTTCACCAAGAGATACTTAAATTCAGCCGTCGCTGCAGGTGTTTTATTTCAAACTGAAGGAAAAGGTGCTTCCGTTTCTTTCAAATTGGCAACTTCGTCTTCTTCAGGAGCTTCAGCCGGTCGAAAAAAAAAATCTGAGGCTGGAGGTAGAGCAAATAAGTCATCTGTAAAACGAGCAGCTTCCAGCGATAAACAACAAAGATGCCGGCGGCTGCCGGGGCAGTAAAAAAACCGGTAAAAAAGTCTGCGGCTGCAACCAAACTTAAGAAAGCTGTCGCTTCGGAAAGTCCCCTTCGAAAGCAAAAAAAAACAGTAGAGGTGCCCCTATAAAAAAACCGAAAGCTCCAAAATCGAAGATAGCAAAATCGGCGGTATACCCGAAGGCGAAGAAAGCAGCTTCTCCCAAGAAGAAGAAATAAATAGAAAAAAACTTCATCGGCATTATTTACGCTCTGGATAGTCACTGGGTTACAATGAGAAAACCCCGATAGACCAATATTCAATGGAGTGCAGATGTATAGACTTGCTGGAAATTGCCCATTGTTTGTCCAAGATAGATGGCTAGCACATCTGGGATAGGGTTTTGTTCAGCAGTCGACAGAATACACCAGTGATTGCGGATTGTCGTCCTTGTTCAAGCGTAAACTGATGATTAAAATTTGATGGAATGTCGCAAGGATACCTGTTACAATTAAGAATATAATCAAGGTTTCAAAAGTAGTGAAAACCGTCGAGAAGTCGCACTTCCTGGCCCTACCTTTGTAAAATTATAAATTACAGAACCTTTTGTACGGTTTAAGGGAGGCAATAGATTAAGTAGTTTCGCATTGTCGTCATCGCACAACAATATACTTAAAATTAAAATAACGAAATCTTAGCTAGCTTCTGAAAAGCGGCACAATGATTAAACAATCAGCAGTTTAATTAACAAGAAAGAAAAACCATAATAGTTCTCAAATTAATTGCACGCTTTATACGTGAGAATACATATGGAAGTTTTCGTATGTAATAAAAACACCCTTTCCACTCATCAGCTTAATATTAAGCGCCATTTATCATTTTCAAACTAATTAATTCGAGAAGTTTTTAAGTAATTTCCTGGAAGTTCGTTAATTAGTTTATATGAACACTGCGCGGTGCTTTCCTGCTATTATGTACGGTGTGACAGGGAGTTACAGAATGAAAGAGCGTTTCAGCTGATAAAGGAGTTTCAAACTAATATCTGTCAATATTAAGATTTTTGTTAAGAAAATCACTTTCCTGGCAATTTTCAGGCGATGTATCTTCTAATAAGAGAGCCTGCTTAAGCAATATGTGATATTAGGTGATAAATTAAAAATAAAATAGTCATGATGAACTTAAAAACTAATTTTTATAATCACAGTTATCAGAAAATTACTCAATGGTCATAGATTTGTATTTACTTTAATGGTTTTTTTTGAGGCGTTAGTTATGTGTTTAATCATCAGTAAAATGAATATCAAGTATATATATTAGGGTAGAAACAAATAGTTGTGTCACAGAAGTGTAAGATAAATAATAGTAGCAGTACCACAGCCAGCATTGGCAGATTCTATTGAATTTTGAACATAAACCAATGCTCAACGAAGCCTGATACGTCCTATGACCGAGAACAAAGTGCAGACGAAAATCCGTTCAGAAAAGACAATAATGTATAGAAGCTTTTCAAAGACATACGGTACCATCACCCTTATAATCACGGCTTATCCTGACCTTTGCAAGACAACACCCTGTCTCATATTTTCGTTTGTGAAATTAGTAGCGTTTCTGCGTTCCTTGTTGAAAAACTTGGACTTGATAATCAGGGAGGCTTCTTGAGATCAGTGATCTCTAGTAAGCCTCATGAACCTCCTTCTTCCTTTTATGCTGTTCATATTCAAGTCTTCTACCGTGGAGATTGGGTACCCAATATATTCGTTCTGGTATATTGTGAAAATCTCACTTCTTCATAACAAGCCACCAAAAGCAATTGGAGCTAGTAGCTAATTTTCAGCAAGTCTGTATATCTGCATTTCATTTTGTGGGCAGCAGTCGTCTATTTTTGTAGTCTTCTAGTCTTGGTTTACATTGTATAACTCGTTTTGTGTTTCCGGTTTCTATCAATCTTATTACTTGCTGGATTCTCAATTTCAGTCAGTTGAAAGAAGCACAAGTAATGAGAGTTCTACACTACAAACAAGATATTGTCTTGCATTCAATGGATTGTATAATCTCGTCAAAGTACTATCATAATTGCTTTGATGGATTTTAATTAACCTATGAAATTATAGTTGGTTCCTGAATGATAGTAGTGGCATCTTTACTTTATGGGATTCCTGGGGGTAACACCTCATTTGTAGAAAATTTTTCAACAATTCCAAACGATTCAGAGTCCAGGTCAGACACGGTTGAGAATGGCAGTAAGGAAACTTCTTAAAATTAAAAGATTTGACAATATTAAGTGATAACTTTTCTCTTAGATACCTTACTTAATATTGTCAAAAATTATTTTTTCTCATTAAAACTTTGAAGGTTCTAGCTATAAAAATGTAATGCTAGAAAAATATTAAATAGCTATTTAAGTTCCCACACATCAACTAGTATTGGAAAAATTCTTACAAGACCAGTTTCACTTTCAAGTAGGCTACCAAATCATCCTGCATTGACGACTGCGATTTCTAGACAGCAAAATCCTGAAATGGTGAAATTTCTTTTTCGGGAATTTAATTACGTATAAATATACATTAATACAAATAAACAAACATCTATTATATTATTAGATAAATTATTTAAAATATATTTGCAGCTAATCACATTTTAAAAGAACATACAACAATTATGAAATTATGTTTTAAATGTTTTAGATGACATGTTAAAATTAATTTAAAAGAGTTATTTTATTGCTATAATTATTCCGTTTGGCACATGTTATAAATATAAATAATTTAAAAAATGTTTGCATAACATTACATCTCATAAGTGTTTTACTGCCGTTTGATACAATAACGGTTCCCCAAAATTAGTAAATTGTTATTAGATTTTTGAAAATTCATGACTGAAGGCTATACTTGAAATTATGGGTATATATTGCACTTCACTGTACAAAGTTTTGGTGTCAGAAATACCTAGTATCTACTTATTCAGCTCGTGAGGATCTGAAATCAAACGTATCAGTTAGTTTTAGAATCTCTAAATACCTAATTAGTGTATGAGCAACTTACTTAAATGTTTTCACCAGAACTACTATAAACGCATTCAATTTTCGTCACTTTAATATTCGTTGCAGTCATCTTTTTTCTTTAAAAATAACGTTATAAATGAACAGAAAAGAAAGGTTTTGAGCATATATTTATTGACTAAGTAAAAGTCGATTATTTAAATATTTATACTCCACTACACAATAGGTTTTTTCCTGTCATCGATCAAAATTTTAAATCTTGAACATTAAATCCAATCTAAAGGGTGAAGCAACTATTTTATAAAAGGTGTCATCTCACTTTTTTTCAATAATTTATCCTTAATTTACATATTTTAAAAGAAAAAACCAAATATTCTTTATATATTTTGCACATATACGGCACATTACCTACTGAATGATATACATTTCATATCCCTCCTTTTAAAATAAATGCCACAAAAGGGGTAGTGCGTTTTTGTATTTACGTATATCACTGCATATTTTAACACAAAGTTCTCCGCCCCGTCTGTCTGTCTGTCTGTTTGCGATAAACTCAAAAACCACCGCACCGATTTTCATGCTGTTTTCACCAGTGGATAGAGTGGTTCTCGAGGAAGATTTTAGTATATGATTTGTTCCGTTTTTATAAAAATATAAAATAAATTAAACGATATTTGTTGGAGGTGTCGGAAAAAAATGAGCAGTCTGGGAATTTTCAACGAAAACGCGGCCTAAACCATTTGGGATATAACAAAATAATGTTTGGTGGAATTATGTATCTTACAGTGGTCTATAAAAAAGTCCGGGACGACATATATGTATCTCTTAAGGATAACATGCTATACATATTTTAATACTTTAAAAAATGTGCAATTGTAAAGCGGTAATTGGAACCCTATTTAGATAAATACGGTATTAATCCTTATCATTTTAAATACATTAGTTGGCTTAAGCCTTTCATAAAGAATATATTTTCTCTTTACACCATGAAAATTACATGAATACCTAAAGAGAAATAACAAAATCAAAATATGTAAGACGCAACGAAATTTGTTCGTTTTACACTTGATCAGGTTATTATTTTCGTATACAAACAACATACTTAGAAACCAATCTAAATGTTATCTTTTTTGTTTGCCTCATAAATAATTGCCACTCAAAAAATTTATATTATGTATAAAAAGGAAAGATGATTGATTTTTTGTTTGTAACGATTTTACTCAAAAACTAGTTACCAATTTTACCGAAAGCTGCATCTCCTCGGAGTAACATTGTCTATTTTATATTTTCTGTAAAGTACCCGTGCGAAACTGGGACGGGTTGCTAGTTTAAATATAAAAACGTAATTTTAAAATTTTCGGTAAATTTATGTCAAAGCTACAAGCATTTCACCAATTTTGTAACAACAGTTTGTGATAGTCGAAAACGGATGCATCGTCTGTAATTAAAATAAAGAGATTTAACGCATTAAACAGAGTAAAATTTGGCCAAAGATAAATTCTCTAACTTTCAGTAAAATAAACGTAAAAAACAATTAATTTTATTAGTCCGATTTGAATTAGACGTATTTCATTCCACTAATCCCCAGAACGATTTATCATCTGGACTCCAAATTCGTTAATGGACTCGAGTAATATATCTAAAGTTTCAGATCTACGAAGGCGCAATGAAATGGGAAGTAATAATTTAATCCATAACTAGCGAGTGCAGCTCATAAGTGCTTTTATTAACAGATATCAAATAATAAACGCTGATGGTGATGTTGGCTTGCGTACTTTGTGCGGCTGATGCTCCTATTAGTATTGAAGACGTCGTTATGGTGGTTCTTTACTTTAATTACCGAAGACTAATTACGGTTTTGTTGGAAAAAACTATTTAATATTAATGAGACCATTAAGTGATATAATTAAAAGTTCTTCGGAGAGCTCGTTGCTTTTTCTGTCGATTGTATCTTATTCTATTTATTTTCTCTTCTATATTCAGCGTGATGGACTCGGCTAGAATTAAAAAACTAGTCGTTAACAGTGTACGTAATTGCAAACTAATTATTCAATATTGTATGAGAAACTTTATATGGAAATTTTTATTTCAATCAGTAGAAGGAAATGGCAATCAAATGTTTAAAGTTTGTGGTGCTAATTAAGCGGTCGCTGCGGTTTGGTCCGAGACGATAAATCGGGAGAATAAAAAGTATCGTGAGTTGTTTTAATTAAATATTCGAATAGACAAAAACAAACTGAAATACTATTTGTTTGGTTGCCTTGACTGTGTGAATTTCAATGATAGAATTTGACATATGATGGTGAAATTGGTCTATACTGTGTGTTTCAAAATCGGTGCTCATCATTGGGATCTCGGAAACTGTGAGGTATACGAAGATGGTTAGGTTGCGATAAAGTTGAATATTTGCCTAACAGCATGAAAATATTTTGAAATTCTGAGTATCTCGGATACACCCGTGTTATTTTGGAAAATATATTATTTTCTATTGACTTTTTTTGACATTTCAAAATGAGTTGCAATTTCACATTGTCACTTTTTCCATGCTGCATAATGGTGTTTTTAGTTTTGATACCAGACGTTTTATCCTTCGGTGACAATCATCAATGTAAAGAACAGGAAATGCTTAAAATACTGTCCTTGCTCTTGATAGCACAACTGACTGTCTATCTATGAATATTACTCCCTCCAAGATTAATTACCCCCCTTTTCAATCTTCGGAGCTGTCTTAACAATATTTCATTGAAGATCCTCAATATTATGATATGTATCTAGAAATGCCAGTTCTCAAAATAGCTACGACAAACTATTATCCGATTGTCACTAAATCTGTCTATCAGGTAAGGAGCTACTTGTCCGGTATTCTGAGATGGAGTACCATCATGTTGAAACTATATGCTGTTATAGTTGGTCCAAGGTAGACACCTCAAATTGACACAAAACCGACATTTAAAACTAATAATCTGTGTTCCATTAATTACACTTGCTGTCAAATTTCTCGGAAATGACTGGGCTTGTTTCAAACATGTTCGTTATTCCCATTGAATATAATATAAATAAAATACACATACTGAAACTTCTGAGATAGGATCTTCCTCTTCCGCTACTAGTAAAAATATTTCTCTTTGATCGTGAAAATTTCTGTATTTTAATAATCTTCGGTGTTGTGAAGATTTTACGACTGAACAATATTTCTTCCACGAATTTCGATTATTTTACTCTTGACTATTGAAATTGTGAGAAATTATGGTTGGCAGCTCATCGTTTTTCAAGCGGAAGAAAGTGAATCAGATAAATTAAAAGTGAGATTGATTAACGAAGGTAATTCAAAAGTACTCTCTTCGAGGTGACATTCTGTCCTAGGAGTTATGGGAGAACAGCAATTACACGGAACGGCGCCAGATTCGGAACCTCTGTGTGCTAGTTTCCCCGAAAATCCTAGATGTCGGTCTTACATCTCGCGTCTACAAATAATTCCAAAGTATTACTTTAAAATTGCTGCTCCTGTTTTCAGGTCCATTTTACATTGATTTAAGATTTGGGAAGATTATTTTAATTGGTTTTTCTGTAGTTACCCTTATATAAAATAAGGTTTCAGGTTCCAATCTCAGGTTAGCATTGAGGTTCAGGTGTTAGAATCAGGACTTATGGTATTGTAGTACGTCTTGAGTTGGAGACAGAAAGGCTTTTTGTTTTAGTATTTTATCAGGTATGGTTTTATGTTATGCTATATTTTTTGACGAGGGTCTGTAGATTATAAATTAATTTATGGTGGTAATTGGTAATGTACATTTTTGGACAAGGGTGTGTAGAGGAAAGTCCTCGATTTGGATATTTGAATTATGGTTCATGGATAGAGAACCACAAATTCTAAAGGAGACCCTTGGCATTTTATTGAGAAATGAATTTCGGCAAAACTAGCTTACTGAGACTATAAATCGGGAGTCGCACTGTTTATCACGCCTTTTCCTTGTGATTCCTAGGATCGATATCACTCGAAAGAATTCATAGGTTAACCAGAACCTATGGAAGAAATAATGATACCATCTCTGCGAGATTTTTCGATCTATTGCCTTCAGTGAACTGAAAAATCTTGAGAAGATGGTCAAAAATATTAGAGATCTTTCCGGTTGCTTTGGCATTTCGCTAATTTCCTTTGGCATTTCTATAATTTCCTTTATTGATTGATTTCCCTTATGTTTTGTAGTAATGAAGTAGTGTTGTGGTCAATGTGGTAAATACTTCTGAATCTCGTTCTTTCTCCTCAGTTTCTTTGCCTGTTTTGTACTGCTATTCTCGAGTCTATCCGTGTAACTTCATATCTTATAAACAATTCCCATGTTATTCTTACATTCTAATTCAATATAGGAATTGTGGATTTGGATTTAAGTTGAGCCTTGCATAGGTAGGATAGATTTCTACAGTCTAACTAGACAACATTGCAACAGAATTCTAACAAATGATCCTCGAAGACCACATCAGTGTTATAGTTAAGTTTTTTAATGATGTGGAACACCAGAGGAATGGGTGAAACCATTTTTATAGCACTTTGGAAAACACAGCTGGTAAAGTGCGATGAATACAGATTAATTAGTCTGAAGAGCACATAGAGAAGATTTTTCTTGGGTTAGTACATCGAAGAATAACAAGTCGATCCGAAAGGAATTTAGATAAATTCGAGTTTGGCGTTAGGAATGCACTTGCCTTAATTATACTTCTCCAAAAGTCGCGACTAACCTAAAAATATTTAGTTATATTTCAGAGATTATGAAAAAGTTTTGATAGGATCCAACGTGGAACGCTTTTGATTATATTATGAAACTCAGGAATCGCTGGAAGAGATCTAAGTATAATAGAAAACTTGTATTGGAAGCAGAAAACAGTGATTCGAATCGATGGAAGACTGACCGATGAATATAGCATCCAACAAGGCTTCAGACAGAGATGCATTTTATCTCTACTAGTGTTCAACATCTACTCAGATAGATTCTGCAAACAGGCGTTGCAAGGTGAAGGTGAAAACTGGTACGATATGCTGAGGCTACAGTCACTTTGTGCGATAATATGCAGGGCTTTCAAGAGTTGTTGGAGTGTGTATTGTTGCAAATAAATAACACATTGAATGTTGTTAGGTACCTACCCAGGAAGTAAAAAATGTAAACATTAAAAGGTGCTCATTCTGTACAAATTAATTACCTACCAATCTAGTATATTTTTGAAGTCGGTGCCAAGCAACAATCAAGTTTGATAAAGTAGTAGATAGTAGCACGCAATGAAGGATTTTAGATTAGCAACATTGAATGTGTTATTTATTTGCTAGAGCGGTATTTTGTTATAATTATTTTTAACTTTTTAGTTATAGGTGGAAGTCGGTTATATATATATATATATTTAATGTTTTATTTAATTTAAATGAGATCAAAAGTTATTGATAGTTTTCAAAAACTGCGACATCTTGCGCACATTTACCCTACATTGTGTCTTATTGGAAAACCCGTTATATGAATTCAGAATTTATTCAGCGTATATCGATAATCGACAAACGTAACATTAACATGTATTTCACTAAACAATGTAATAAATTCATTATTAGTCGGTAGCAATGGAAATCACTCAAAAATATCATCCGCTAAATGCACGTTTCGTGTAGCCCATAAAGCTGGCAAAACGAAATGGATCCACTATTAACTCTCTCTCTAATATTCCTGAAAACATCACATGATTTAATGTAACAATTTTGTTTTGGCATTGAGAGATACGCATGAATACGATTCAATTAGAATCAATTAGCTTTTAGCGATCTTGCCAACAATTAAAGTAATACAATATATCACTGTAGGTAAATGCGTTTCGCAGGCTATTAGCGTGAGGGTGATTCAGTTAAATACTGTGGGAAGTAATTTTAAAAGTAATTTTATTTTTATACTACGGTGTTAAATGGTTGATGCTCTGGGTAAATTTAGCCCTATCGATTTTACAAAATAAAGATGAGCGAATAGCTTTCTTGGAAAGTTTTATTTACTTTATTACTTCATTCAGTGATTCTTTGCTAACAGTTAAAATTAAATTGTCATGCAACCTTTGGTCAAAAAATGAATAATAATGAAGCCCAGAAAAATAGTGGAACTCACAATATTGTTATAACATTCATTTTACGCCGCTAAAAATTAAGAAACCTTCTAGATCATTCTGATAAAAAAGTTGCGATTACAGACAAAATCGGCTAAATATAAAAAAGCAACAACAACGGCAGGCCAGAAAACTCGATTAATGTAAAAAACTGAGTTCAACGTGATTCCCAAATCGAATGCACATAGACTTTGGCATACCAGAAGTGACCATCGAATTCTGGTATCTTCGACGAACTTATTTAAGACCGATTGTCATGTGAGGCGAGCAGTTGTCAGTTGTTAGTCACTTCGTTTTGTAAATAAGAGATTTTATTTTGGTAAAATCAAAACGTTTAAAGCTAGTGAATATTTGTGCATTCGAACACAGGAAATCTAAAGCGATATTTTATTATTTCGTGAGTAAGAACAGAGTGAAATTATAACGTTTGACTCAGAAAATTGTAAAACTTTTTTGGTGACGCTTTTCGTTCTAGATTCAATGTGTCTAATGATAGTATGACATCGTTTCATCGCGCCATTGGTAACAATGCTCTAAATAATCAAGTGGCGGCATTTTGTTGGCGATTTTTATTATATGAAAGAAATACTACCTACCTTCCATGCCAAGCTTGACCATCAGACCATTAGACACATTTGCCGTGTTGACAAGGATGCAGACGTCTGATAATTAACCTTTGCATTTTTCATAATGATAGTTGCTGTTATACTTTGAATTTGCAATGAATCCAGCATGAAAAAGTTGCCAAAAATTAACCTCGTAATTCTTTGAGAACAAATATGTCACACTGAATTGAAAAAAAAAACGCCGTATGCTTCTTGTCTATTTAGAATGGTAGCAATGAAGATCTATTGTGACAGGAATTCCTCCGATAATTAATTTAATCGGCTTTCATCTGATATTTCGGGGAATCCGAAATGTTCGACTAGTGCATCGAGGTCGGTGGCTTGCTAGTCTAGTCGAAGAAGTAATATATAAATACTGAGACCTGATGAAGCACTCCGTTCAGTATTCGATTGCAATATAGTTAAGAAGTTGTAAATAGTTCTGTGAATATAAATTCGAGTAGTGGAAATAAATTGGTCGCATTTTTGGCGAATGCACAACTTATAACAAAGTCGCACCTAGGAGCGCACATAAAATTCTGAAGATCTCCCTTTCAAATTTTTCCAATTTGAAAGGAACTTTATGATTATATGATCTTTAGAAGTTTCTGTGCTACCCTGTATATTACAAATAAAATTGTCTTAGTTACGTCAGAAATCAAATAATTGATATTGTCAAATATTTTAATTTTACATCTTAGATGTGCCTTTTTTATTCCGTTTCTTAACCATTGACAACGGGGTCTGACCTAGACCCCGAAACATTTGGAGTATACAGCAATTTTCGTAACTGTGGTGTTATTTCCCAAGAAGTACTTAAACATTAAATTGAAGTGAGTTGGACTGTGTATAAATATCCAAAAACCTGATTGTGAAAATAAAAACATTACACTATGTAAATTAAAGTTAATTGCCATATGTACGAGGGCTGCCTTTTATATTTCGGGATTGGACAACCCTAGTGTTGCAATCTGACAACTGACAGCTCTATCGTAAAGTTTGACATTTTTGAGGTTATACGTATTCAGAACGTTTTGATTTACAGTAACTTAAAGGATTCATCTCGGACAAAAGATGGAATTAAATCGTGAACATTTTCGTGCCATTATTTTTTTCAACTTTCGACGTGGATTAAGTCAGCAAGAGTGCATGGATGAACTTAAGTTAATTTTTGGCAATGAAACTCCATCGAGGACCACTGTTTATTGATGGTATGGTGAATTCTATCGAGGTCGTAGTTCACTCCAAGACGAATTTCGTGAAGGTCGTCCAAAACAGTTGTTGTTCCGGAAACCATTGATGCTGTGCCCGAACTGATATTGCAAGATCGTCTTGTGACCTATCGTGAGATTGAGTCAACCTTACACATTAGTGGGACCAGCATACATTCAACATTGCATAAACATTTGAATGTCAAAAACATTTGTTCGCATTGGATCCAATACAATTTGTCAATCATTCAAAAAAAAAGGCTCGTGTCGATTGGTCGAAAGAAAAGCTCAAAAAATACGATCGCGGTGCTTCAAAACACGTTTATGATATAGTGACAGGTGATGAATCGTGGATTTACGCGTATGAGCCCGAAAGTAAACAGCAGTCGACTGTATGGGTGTTTCAAGATGAGCCAAATCCAACAAAAGTTGTTCGCGCCCGAAGCACTTCCAAGCAAATGATCGCCTGTCTTTTCGGAAAAACTGGACATGTCGCAACCGTACCACTAGAACAACGCGGAACAGTCAATTCTGAGTGGTACACAACCATTTGTTTGCCAGTTGTCTTCAAAGAAATGAGGAAAACCAACCGCCGAAGACGGATCACTCTTCACCACGGCAATGCGAGCTCTCACACATCGGCTCAAACAACTGCATTTTTGACCACTCAAAACATCGATTTGATGAGTCATCCGTCGTATAGTCCTGACTTGTCATCAAATGACTTCTTTTTATTCCCGTACGTAAAAAACAAACTGAGAGGTCAACGTTTTTCGACACCTGAAGAAGCGGTTGCTACGTTTATAATGAATGTTATAGATACCTCAATCAGAGTGGAAAAAGTGCTTCGACAATTGGTTCAAACGCAAGCAAAAGTGTATAGATCTTCATGGGGAATATTTTGAAAAACAATAAAGCGATTTTCGATTATTAATATTTGTTTTTGTTCTCTAATCCCGAAATATAAAAGGCAGCCCTCGTATGTTTATGCGTCACTTCAGAATATCAACTATTTTCTTGTTTGTATGAAGAAAATGTTTAAGAAATAGAACGAAAAACTGAAAATTTTTATTTTTTTATAAACAATAATGAATAGTTAATTGTGTTCTTAAGCACAAAATACAAAAACGGCTGGACCAAGTCAGCAATATTTTTCTCAAACCTTCCGTGTGAAGTCTGAGGGTGGTGGTTTTTAGGAAGTGAAAATTTGAAAAAAATTTGCTCGCAAAAACGTAAAAATCCATTTTTTGATATAAACTGACATTTCAGTCAAAGATTGATGTCAAACCGCGTATCTAACGTACACTGATATGGAATTTATTTGAATCACACATGGTTTATTAAAAGTTACCAACCTATCAGAAAGCTGCACTAAATAAATATTTGTTAATCTGTGAATAAAAATTAGCTGGTGTTTTGTTAAAACAGGCAGAGCTTACAAACGGTTGGATGGATTCAGATTTTATAAAATATTTCTAATTATCTGAGTAGGTGTTTTTTAAAAAGAGATATTGAAAAATTTCCTGGAAAAATTGGGAAAATCGGAGAAAACATTTTACATTGCACATTTAGAATAATGATGGTACTAGGACGTCTGCCAACACTGCAGCCTAATCGTTTTACGCTAATTAACTAATCATCAGATATAACATATGATTTATCTTTTCTAACTCTTGCTTTTTTAATGGTGTATTTCACATGGTTATTTTTTGTTGCTGCGAATGTCTGACTATATTTACTCTTTACCGATAATTGAGATTGAGTAATGGGAATCTCCTTTTAGACAAAACTATATTTGAATAGTTCATAAGGGCCTAGGTTGTTCTTTATGATGTTAATGTGTTTTTTTAAATATAAGGCTTTTTTCTCTAGTGTGGTACTACTTGTCGAAAAAACACAAATAATCTAGAAAATGCGACAAATAACCATAAAACAATTAGTGGTAAAAATCGCAATTATAAAAACAACAAAGAAGGCAAATCCGCGACAAATGTGACACTTTTTGTTTTCCATTCAAAAAACAAGCAGTGAACATTTTAGAAGCATAGGCTTCGAATATAGCACGTTCGTTTTTGAAGTCTGTAATAAAATTGAATCCACATTGTAGATAATTATCCCTCAACGTACCTAAAACAAATAATCCGAAAAATTGGGAAATTCCCTCAGTTTTTTAATTCGATCAAAAGCGTTAAATCCATGATTTTTTGCGTATCTTAATTTATAGAAATTTCAATCAAATATGAATGGTTGCTAGTTTGAAGTTATATGTAATGTAATTTGTTATAAAATTTTAATTAAACATCTATGTATCAGAAATTTGGAGTTACTAATACATAAGTTCATTGCCAATGGCTTCAATAGAATATAAAGTTTATTCTTGCCTGCCCACAAATACTATAGATGGAATGGAATAAATTAAATAAATAAAAATAAACCAAGTTAATTAAAACGTAATGTTGGTTTTGTGATATTATGATACTGATATTTATATTGAATAATTGTAAGGAAACTTATGTGCCGTTGACAGTAATGATATGGGATATTTTAGGTAATATAAAAATATATCTACCTTAATAGAACACTATTTAAACTATCTACATCACTATAGTCGTTTCACCTCACAAAGAAATAGATAGGATCAGCTTGGGATCTTCCTTAATAGGAAATAGTTTAAATTTTCCCAATCGGTGGAAAAAAAGTGGTTGAGATATCGTAATTCTTCAAAATTTCTTATTACTTATATGTCTTGTTCTGAATTAAAATCATTTACAAGTCTAACCTAGTTTATTAATATCTAAAACATGTTCATCAATTCATATCTTTATTAACTCATAAACTTGTTTGCAGTCCATAACAATTTATCGCTATTTTATTTCAAGTTTCCAATGCATGCACCTAGATTTTATAAATATGTTGTTATTATAGTGAAACACATAGAAAATCATTAACGATCGAATTACAAATTAACAGGCTATAAAACTCTAAATTTAGCTTAGCGCGCAGTACATTAAGTTTAAACGAAAAATAAATAAATGACGATTATAAAAATCTCTGGCCGATATTAGAAAAGAGTTACGACATTTTATGGGACAATCTATTTTTAAAGCTGTTATTCTTGTTACATAAATAATTTCGAAGTCCTATTAAAGATTCCGCATGAATTTATTACAACAGGATGTGCGCTTACGTTTTATGGTTCGCTTTGAACGCTCGCTCTCACCAAAGAGCCGATTGGTTTTGGGAAATATCGACTGAAATACAACAAGAGGTGTTTGCAAACTTCAAACACACTTTTCATGATTGCATTTTAGAAAATGAGATCTTTGTAGATTTGGCTATTTTGAATTTATAAATTTGCTTAAGTTTCTGAAAATGTGAAAATTAGTTTTACGCTATTCTCCTTTTTGATATTTAATGGAAGATTTAATTTAATGAATGGAAATTTTTAATTTTAATTTAAACTCGTAGTGAATACTTTTCTCCGTTCTGTGTACATTGCAGGTCCAATATCTATTCGTGAGCTAAAATATCATCCTACCCACACATTATTGTTTCTTCCACATCCTATCCGTCTCCCAAACTCCAATATGGCGCTATTTAAAACTACATCAATAGGTTCCAAGCTGGGTAGAGCATTCAATGCCAACTCCAACATTCTTAAGAGAGTCTGCTTCATGGAATCTGAAGGAGACAAAAATTCGCCTATAGCACCATTATCCAAACATAGTAAGTTTGAAACACATAAAATCCACATAGCGACATAATAATATTAGGGAGACCAGAAGAACTACAAGAACTTAACGATAAATTGGTACCTCTTAGGTTCATGTCAGGCTACACTCAGGGAAGAAAAAACAACCCTTGTAAGATTTGTACATCAACTCGTAAATAAATAAGTAAATAAACGAATAGAAAACTTGGTGACCAAAATACTGGGCGATCACCGATAGTCATGTACTTAGTTTTAAAACTGAGCAATAGATACTCATGTAGTACCCAACTGATGTACTGCTATGCACCGAAATCCAAGCAGATGATAAGGCTATAGAACAACTTCAGGATGTCATATGCTAGGAACGTAGAACAAAAATAAGGAAGAAATGCACTTATGAGAACGAATTTATAAGAGATTTCAAATTGGGGAGAGGAACCACAGATGAGACATGCTATCAAACTTCCTCAGTAACGAGAAGTTATTTTGTGTATCAGTATCAGCGAAAGTGGACAAGTTTTAGGCCAGACCATTGGGGGATCCAAGGTGAGAGCTAAGGAGCTCAAGCTTCTATGTTTTTTAGGGTTTATTGTGCCAAAACCTAACTCTAGTAAGATCAACCAAACGAGCTCACGCTCCCCTTCCTAACGATAGTCCAGGATCCGCCAGTGAGCCAGATGGTTGGATAAAGAACGAGATCTAAATCAATTGGATACTGACAGTGTTCATCGCATGTTTCTAGCACAGCTTTAAAGAGAAATGTTTGAACTGGATAAAGCAAGACACCAAAAAAGTTGAAAAAAAACTACGAACACTAACAACACTCAACGAGATACCGCAAATAAAAATTATCACATAATCCAAACACTAGG
Organism: Octodonta nipae; assembly: GCA_034190945.1. Lineage (NCBI taxonomy): Eukaryota > Metazoa > Arthropoda > Insecta > Coleoptera > Chrysomelidae > Octodonta > Octodonta nipae. The sequence goes on from CM067223.1 coordinate 22,401,876, forward strand.
AAGATTTGTGACAAAGTGCAAAACCCAAGAAAACCCAATCTTAAGCCGGAACCCGATCTACTAATGGAAAACGGAGAAAAAAACATAAACACAAGATAATATAAAAATGGTAACCGTATTGTCAAAAAGAAAGTAAGCTGACCTAATGGACAAAACAAATCCTAGAAAGTATAGAATAGGAAGATAGAGAATAAACGCTAATGATAAGAAAAATATTTGATATTCTGTGAAAAGTTTAATACATCCACCATACCAAAAACTGAAACATTCAAAACGTCCGTTCAGACCTTTCATACTAGCAATACTAAAGTGAAATCTAGCCAAAGGGAAACAATAGATAGCGCAAATAAATATGAAATTTTCTTACGTTACGCCTATGTTGGAAGAAGTACATGGGCGTAGTCAAAAAAAATCTAAGAAGAATAAATGCAGTAAAATCTGCTAATTAATTTCAGTTAAATATTTATAAGGGTTTTTAAATATTGAAACTTAGTCTTATAAAACTTTTACAATAAATTAAAGCTATAAGATCAATTGTTTTCAAGGAAATTAGCATTTGATCACACATGTAGTTGGCGGTCATGTATCTATATATAAATAGGCAAAGACAAAACGATTAGGTACCATTTTCTCCTCTGTTTCTCAACCGATTTTCTTCATTTTTGTTTTGTTTAGTAGCTACTGACGACCTTCAGTGCAGAACACTAATCTTAATTTATAATATTGGTTCATTCATTAAATAAAATATAATAAAAATTCATTATTTACGTCAATAATGTCAATGCCAAACAAATGAATGTACCGCGTGCTGCCGCCGCCTGACTCAAACCATTGAGTAATTATATATAGACAGACCAATGCTGTTATATGCTTAGAGCATGTACTTCTGGAAGTGGCATGCAAGCGTTGTTATTGTTTAGTGGGTAAAGTAATCGTTGAATATTATAATTATACAGGGCGATTCCAGATATGTTAGAAATCATTTTTTTCATGGGTGGCACATGAGCAGTTGCATATATAGGGTGTTTAAAATATAGAGTAGAGTGCAATTATAACTAATAAAATAATTATATAGGGAAGCCCATTAGCGGTTGAATTTACAGGGTTCTTGGAATAGAAGGTGCAGTAAAATTACAGTTATACAGGGTGGTGCAAAAAATGTTTTACATAGATGCATATACAGGGTGGCGGAAATGGAAATGCAACATTTCGTAACCCATAAGCAGTTGTATATATAGTTAAGATGAAATATAGGGTAAGAGCAATTATAGATATACAGGATGGTGATAAAAAATGTTAGAAAAGGAAATGATTTATAGAGTAGAACACGAAGAGATCCATATATATATATAATGATTGAAATATAGGTCGGAGTAGAATTATAGTTACAGAAGATAATTAAAAATTCCATAAACAAAAAGAGTAAATATGGTGGGTCATAGGCAGTGGCATATACAGAATGGTTTACCCGGTGGTTGAAAAATAAAAAATATTATGCGTGGTTCATGAGCAGTTGCATATACAGGGTGGTGGAAATATATAATGATATGGAATTACTATAATGAGGATTTTAATAAATGTTAGAGAATTGAGTGCAATTACAGCTATACAGGGGGGTTAGAAAAAATAAACATGTAGGGTAGCCCATTAGCAGTTGAATTGTTGTCATATTAAATTAAGAATTACGAATTTGAACACAAATAAAGTTCTTTGAATTATATCTGAAAAAAACTTGAATTTCGTTACTTATTTGTAGAAGCGAGATGTTAGACCGACATCTAGGATTTTCGAGGAAACTATCACACAGAGGTTCCGATGTGTGTAATTGCTGTTCTCCCTAAAGTCCTAGGATAGAATGTCAAGATAAAATTTTCATGTTACTTAAGATATTGACACAATTGGTCGAATTTCGACCACTGGGCGACAGCTAGTTAATATAAATAAGTTCCAAATTGGGTAATATGGCTTGCCATTGGATACTACCACTTACTCTTATTGACCTATCTGGAAGGGTTTCCTGTATTCATTATTGAGTTTTTTTCTTAAACCTGAATCCTTAGTTAACCCTAAAAATTAAAAATAAATTTTATATTTAGTAAATTTTAGAAATAATATGAAAAAATACAAAGAAATATTGGCGTTAGTTTACGTTTTTACTGAAATACCATGTTGCTAGTCAGCAAAAACAAATATTGTAATTGTAAGAGAAACATTGTGTGAAAAGTTCCATGCTCAGAATACCGCCCAGTAAATAACGATCTCCAAGATTAAACATAGCCTTCGACAAATGAAGGCCATAAAGCCCTGTGTGAAAACTCCATAACTCCTGAAATGATGAAAATGGGAAAGAGTGCCCGGAGTTAGTCTTAATGCATCTTTTAAATACATGGACGGGATATAACACTCTTATAGAAAATTAACGGCTTATAAGTTTATTACGTTGAAAAGCAGAAATAATAAGTTTAAAAGTTTTTTTTTGTACTTTTACTTTCTGGTAAATGCTCAAATTCCTTAATTTGTGATTTTATTTTCAGGTACACGTTCAATTCCAGATGTAGGGAACTGTAAGTACAATATTATTTTAAGAGAATTTTTAGAGTATATATCTCTTTACAGTATACTAGCGGTCGCCCAATGGTCATACTCATTGATACAAATTTGAAGATAATATACCTACATGAATTTGCATATTTCCAACATTTTTTTCTACTACTATACACTTTTTTGTGTACTTATACAAAATAGTTCACTACCATAATAATTCAGTAAAAGATTATTTCGCAAAGGATAATAATTTCAGTTTTGTTGTCTTACGGTTCCAGTTAATATACATGTACGACGCTAAGGTATATTCAATAAGCAAAATCAAATGACATTCTGTTCCCGAATAAAAAAAATTCCAATTTTCATGCTATTCTACTATTATTGAATAAATTAAAAATACAAATAAACTTCGAGAGTTCAAAACATCAATAAAAATCAAAAATTCATAAAAAGCCTTGATTTGAATTATTTGAAAATATATAAAATAAGTTTGCCCTCTAGCGTGGAAAGTTTAATAGCGCTAGTTTAGCTATTATATAATATATGGGCAATAACTGTTATTAACGAAAAATTTTGATGCAATTTATTATTATTAACACTAAAGGCCGTCAATTAGCAACTAAAAAACTCAAGAAAATTGGTCCAAAAACAAAATGAAATGGTACCGAACACTTTTGCATTTGCGTATTTATATATAGATTTTAAATAAAATATACATATTTAAAATGTGGCTGAATTTTACAGGAATGTTATATGTAATAATAAATTAATATATGATATTTTTAAAATTTAGTTATTCCGGCAGGCTTAACGGTTATTCAGACATATCACAATTAAGATTTCAGTTTCTAAGAAGAAAATGCAAGAAAGCAACTCATAAGTAGCTAGGAAGATGCAGTCTAAATAACTACTAGACATAAGTACTTACATATTAGTAAACATTAAACTGCAATGTATGTATAATCTCAATAACTTCAATTTAACACAAAGCTAGGGATGACTATCTCTTTATTATATCAAAAATATAAAGAAATGCAATACACCTGCTGTAAATTTGTGTTAAATAATACTATTTATGTGGACAGTTTTTGTAAGTGTATTTAAAATGAAATTTTTCAAATAATACATTGATAATTTTCACATTGAAATGAACAGGTACATTAACCTAAGAGCTAATAATGTTCTGATATGTCAAACTGAAATCAAAATAATCACATTCGCTAAAAAAGAAGACGGTCGTGAACATTAGAATTAATGCCATGATATCAGATCTAACTATTTATCTTAAATCTCATTAATTGTATTCATATCAGGGGCTTTGTAATTTTAGTTAAATTGTATGAAACTATTAGCCTTTAAAATAGAAACAATATAAATTAAAAGCATTATGTTAAAATAATAAAAATATATCGGAAATACATTGATCAGTTGCCACAAAATACAAAAATCTAATTTTAGTTGACAAACCATATTTAGAAAAAATGAAAGTTTCAAACTTGCGAGTGCCAAATAAATGGTTATTATCATTTAATATAAATTTTTATGCAAACCGATCCAAATTTGTTAGTTTTTTGTTTAATTTAGTTTGCATTTCCAGTCAATCCATCTTACGATTTTCTCTCCAAGCAATCTGGTGGCACTGTTTGGCATTGACAGTCTAGACGTAAATTATGAATCGTTTATTTTATGAATGAAGCAATATTATAAAAAAATTTAAGCATTCTGCATTGAAGATCGTCAGTAGCTACTAAACAAACAATAATTTGGTCAAGTACCACCTTCAAAATTCGAATATTCCAGTTTCAGACAAGCAGGGAATGAGTGCATTGTATTATACTTACCCTTATATCTTTTAAAGGAAGGGTTTTAAATTTATAAAAAATATACACTTTGATTTTCCACACATAGACTTTTTATTTTGTCTGCTTTAGGATTCGCTTGATTTTTATCACAATACATATGTAATTAATTTTCTAATTTGGCCCCCAAAAAGTAACATTAGAGTTTTATTTTACTAATAAACTTTCAGAGATGCCTTTTATAATCTACTGTCTGAGTTTTGAGGCTCTGTAGATTGGAAGAAAAACGGCAAAATAGTTCAAAGTTTAAATTATAAATTATTAAATCTGTTATTCAAATTATTTAAAAATATAAATAAACTATATTTTTCAAATTTTAAATAGTGTAGTTTCTAAAGTGGGAATTAAGTCGATGTTTAATATTTTTAATATCTTTTATATAAATCATTTAAAAATATGATATATTTGTAATTCACATAATGAGCCTTTTATCTGATATATTACATGATGCCTTTGAAAATTGAATTTTTATTTTCCATTTAATTGTATAGTATGTCCCTAAAATTACTATAGGGGTTTTCTAGCAATTTATTTTCCTTTTAATTCTATTATTTGGAGGCCAAATAATAGAATTTGGGATTTTTTTTCATATTTTTCCTATAAACAAAAAAAATGAGTTTACTAACTTATCTCTATAAATAGGCAAAGACAAAACGCTTCGGTACCATTATCTCCTCGGTCCCTCAATCGAGCTGCTGCTTGATTTCAGTATATAACCCTTCTACTTTAAAAATGCCAGTGATAAAAGAACTAATTAAATGTAGTATTAGGCCAAATAATTTAATTCTGCTGCGAGGTAATAAATTGAACGACCTACGAGTACAAAAAGCAATACTGTTAAAATATAATTTTACTATTAATTAGTTCCCTTAAGCAGGTTTTGTATTGCTAGTTTTGAATATTAAATATAAGGAAACTGTACAAATAAAAATAGCAGAAAGAGGGGTGGTACATAAAGTACAAGAAAATGAACTAGGTGCCACAAAACCGAGAGAGAAGTCTTGTAATATATGGACGAAATAAGAAATTACGACAAAATAGATTTAAAGAAGTCCACAAAACGGTTACTAAACTCTCACAAAAGAGGAAAGTATTTCCAAGAAAATATGGGTCTTTAAAAGGCACAAAATGGTAAAACAAATTACAGCAACTACAAAACAAAACTAATCAAAATTACAAATGACATTATGAGCTTAATTTGCAATAATATTCTTACATAGACAATAACATATACTTTGCAGCAAATGTGTGAAAAATTACCGTTTTGCCTATTCAATTCTTTCTCTGTTCGTCATTCATCTACTCCTCTAAACCGGTTTTGGTAATATTACTGCAGTAGCAAATTGTTTGGTGCTCGAAAGATAATTCAATTTGCAGCATATAAAGACGAAAATCGTTCTGGAAACTCAACTTAAACTCTCTCGAAACAACCCTTCTCCGTTGCTCTCGCTCCCGAATCCACCATCAGCCGCCGCACTTGAGTAACCTTATATTTGGAGAGTATCCCAAGTTTCCTGTTGCATCGCAGTTTGTTATTTCTCCTAGGCCTTGGCTGAGTAACGGTCAAAAGCAAGCTTTAAATTAAGACTTAATGAAAATTGGAAAAGCAATTTATCCTAGAGTGAAACTATTCATGAACACCATCCGACACACCAAAAACGGATAGACGGAAAGGCAATATAAGCGTTTTGTTGCTGACATTCCAGAATTTCAACAATTTTGATTAAAGTCATGTTTAAACAGGTTGTTAGGGAAGAAATCTTGTGTGTGTGTGTATGTTCGCGCTCCACCCTTCCTCGCTTTTTGAACTCGATGGCTGTCTCACTCGGTCTTTGATGTGCATGTAATTACAACTCGAAATTTACATGTTGATGAAATTGGTTGGAATTGTAATAATCTGGTGAAGATAATCGGAAATTTTCGTACGGATTGAGTTTTAGATTAAATGATTATATAGAAAATCTGATAGACTTCGGAAAGGGGGGACTCGGCAGTGATTCCAAGGCAAGCGGGAAAGCGTATACCGTCACATTTAAATAATATAATTTTATAAATTAGGCTAATTAATGGAGATTTTTAGATTTTTTAGGATACCGACTGTACCATCACATTAGGATCGTTTAAAATAGATTCTGTTACGGGTGATCCAGAAACGGTCCCATATTTTTTTGAGGGATATAGCTTATACCGTTATTTACAGTTTGGAAAAACCTTTTTAACTAACTTTTTATACCATATATCCCAGAAAAAAGCAACTACATGGGCATTTCCAAAGCGGTAAAATATACAAGGTGGCTTAAATGAGAAAAAATATTTTTAGGAAATGTTTATAAATGGATGTATATATATCTTACTCATCGATGCAGGACGTGCCTTAATAATAATGGTGAAATTTTCGAACATTTAATTTAATTAAAAGCGGTTTTTTTTTTGTTTTTAGCTGAATCTCAAATATGTAATGTTTTACTTGTTTGCTTTAATATCATTAAATAAAAGAATACTTTTATTTGTTCATTTTTTAGAGACATTTTAAGAAACACAATTACCGCATTTAGTTAATCAGACAACTAAGTGAAAGATAGGCCTGTTACACATGATTGAAATGCTCTTTTTATGTTCTATTGAATGACCGAAAACTATCAGAGATTCATAGGAGCGATTATCGAAGCAGCAATTAAAGACCATGCCCAGAGGTTTCCGCGTGGAACAATGACTGTGGACAAAGATAGTCAGCAACCTAGACTGTAAAAAATCCAGCAAGAAAGCGTGGTTACTCCTAAGAAAATTTGCAAAAGAAACGACTCGAAAATACATCCACACAGGATTGCCTCGCACGTCGTGGCCACAACAAGAGCCACACTGGGCAGAGCCCACTCAACTCGCATTAAACATGAACTTAAAGCTTTAAAAGCCAACAACCAGATTTAGCCCCTCCAACTATTTCTTGTTTCCAAACCTGTAGAAATGTCTGGGCCGTAAGAGATTTGGGTTGAATGAACAAGTCACCACTGAAACAAACTGACAATTGTCAGTGTCAAATTTTGACAAACAAGAAATTCAAGATCAAAGCGAAAATTTTGTAGAAAAAACCTCGAAAACAACACTAAACGATTGACAACGACTCCAGACTCGGAGTTGAAACGTCTCCAAACACAGATAAGTATTACACAATATACAATACATTACTTATATACAGGAATACTGGTTGATCATTTTGTAGACATCTCTTTCTCTCAGAATAACTGTGAGGAAGAATCTCTGTACGGACAGCCAGTAATCCGGGCAATTTTACGAAATTGCCTTACTACACTTTGTTCTACATATACAATTTTTAAATACTTATCTGTTGCAGGAAAAAATTTTAGAGGAGAGAAAACCCAATGAACAGACAAAATAATTCAAGACCTCCTCAACAATCTTTTCGAAAACGCTTATTTGTCGAAAATTATATCTTTTAGTCAAAAAGTCATATTATTCCCGTATGATCATTAAATTACATTAAGTTCATTAAAATTGGCCATTTTCTCTGAAGTTCTGGTACTTCTTGTTCGCCTAAGAAATTATTGTGACGGGAATTCATCCGGTCATGGAATAAGCATTCATCCCATATTTCGTGGAACCCGAAATGTTGGTATGTGCGACCCAAGGCCAGAATTCCTCTTGCACAGCGGTAAATACACAATAAAATGGCTACCCCAATTTTTTACGAACTTCATGGAAAATGGATCTATCCCAAGCGCAATGAGAAAGTCAAATGTTATCGCTATCCGCAAACCTGGAAAGTCGATTGATGACCCTAAACGTTACCGCCTAATAGCGCTACTAAGGGCAATGTATAAGCCCCTTGAGAGACTACTCTATAAAAGAATGGGTAGCAAAATATTGGAGAGGGTCCCCATCGATCAGGCCGGTTTCGGACCAGAGAGGAGCTGCACAGCTCAGATCATTTCACGTACAGCCCATATTGAAGCAGGGTTGCAAGATTACCTGAAAACACCAGCCGTGTTCGTGGACCTTTCTGTAGCGTACGACAATGTGTGGTGACATGCATTGTCTATAAACTTTACCAAACAGTCCCATGCAAACAAACACTGCAACTTATTGATAACATGCATACTGGCATACTCAAATACGCTTGATGACGGTCTTCCACAAGGTTCAGTCCTTGTCTCGCTGTTTTTCACCCTTTATCTCTCCGATATGCCTGAAACGAGATCTCGGAAGAAACAGTTTCTTTGAAGAAACAGAAACTGCCCTACTTTAGACCTAGCGAGTTTGGGCACATACTTCCGTAAATGGAGACTGAGGCCCAACCCTAGCAAAACGGAGGCGGTGTGCTTCCATCTCTCTAACAAAGCAACTAATAGACAGCTCCAGGTCTACTTCGAGGATACCTTACTGCGCCACAATACGCATCCCAAATATCTTGGCGTCCCCTAGACAGGACACTGACCTACTGGAGAGCAAGGCTGCGAAGCTAAGAACTCGGAAAAGCATCCTCCATATGCTATGCGGTACTACATGGGGCTTTTTCGCTGAAACATTAAGAACTCCAGCTCCTGGGCTAGCTTATTCAACTGCAGAATATGGCGCACCGATTTGAAAGTAGGCAGATAACTAAATGAGACCATGAGGATAATCACCGGAACGCTAAAATCGACTCCTACTGAATGGCTTCTAGATCTCTGGCGCAAAGCAGCTCTACTCTTCCCATACCCCAGGATACGGATACATCATGCAGAATACTATCTTTCAGACCAACTATTAGAACTGCTAGAGAAATGCACACGTTACAGTTCGACCCCATAATCTCTTGGGAGCAAAAATGGACAGATAACTGCCCCCCCCTCGGGTAGAAATTTTCCAAGCATAAGAATAAAATCTCCTGCCTTCGATCAGCCCCGTAAAATATGGACATTACTGAACAGAATACGTACCAACCATTGCACACGCGCAGACTCACTAGACTTATAGTTGCAATCTGCGAGGTGTGACTGCTGGGCGGAAAAGCAAACCGTTCAACTTGTGGTGATGGAATGCTCAAATATCACATATCTAATTTAAATTATTGTGAATTAGAATAATGTAATTTCTTCTTATACAGTTTATGTATTTTATATCTTGTGCAGCCATACAATAAATAAAAATGACTTATAAATCCTATATGGCGGCTATAAGGAAAAACAAAGTTGGTTATGATTGCAAAAATTATTTTTTTATCAAATTTGTTTATAAGTTGGCGAATATACCTATGGCAATTTTTGGAAAACCACATTTTTTTGATTTTGTTCTGTATTTTAAAAACCCCTGCAGATATTTTAAATTTGGATACAGCACCTGATTGGTCTTGGATAGCGCAACGTCCTTCTCATTTAAGCCATCCTGTATCACTTGCCGTTTCGAATATCCCCGTGTACTTCTTTTTATGGTATACACATTGGACACACGTAATATATTTGCAATATCGTCGACATTACTGGCATGTGCAAAATAATAATTGAAAATTTGATTAGCAATTTTGTACTGAAACAAGTTAAATAAAATCTTGTAAAACTAGGGAGTGTCATTGAAAAATTAATACAAAATTGTTGTAGCTTAAAGAACATTCCAGCTTCAAGTCTTCATTTTATGTGTTTATTTGTTATTCTGAAATTATTTTGTTCTTAGAATCATTTTCTTTGCATGCTGTCTTCTCACTGAAGGTTGGCCACATTTCTTAATGAATAGAGATGCATTAAGAAGTGGACAGAGGTCCTTTGGCATTTAGAACAGTTTTTCAACGTCCGTTCTCTTATGTTTCGGAGTTGCAGATACAGATATTGGGCTACAAAACAGAATTAATAGAAATAAAACCATAATATGGCTATAGACATCAGCAAAACGAAAATAATCTTAATATCCCATAACTTTAACGTCCCTGTGCCTCTACGGGTTGAACGGAGTCATATTTAGTAGAGTTGAGCGTTTCAAGTACCTGGGCCGTTGGACTGAAAAGACTAGACCATGACATCGAAATAAAATCTAGGTAAAATACAAATTCACGTTATAGGCATTAAAAACTATTAGTAGAAACCGTATAAAAGCATTTGAAATGTGGACATACCGAGGACTCCTGACAATTCCATGGACAGCGGAGACCACTAATAAGGAAATTTTGGGAAGACTACACAAAGATCGAGAACTAGCTTCACATACATGTAATAACACGAAAAACGACTTACCTAGAGCACGTTTTAAGAAATATGAAATAGTATATGCCGCAGCTTATCCGAGAAAAAATAGAAAGTAGACGGTGAATTAACAGGAAAGAAACTATTATGGTTACCAGATATAGTGAACCGAACTGTCAGTGTATTGAACCTAATAGATGTCGGTGATATCTACCGTCTAGTGAGTAATTTAAGTATATGAAGGCATACTATGCTATAGCATATACCGTACTCTTGACAGATGGTTCGAGTGTTTTATATAAAAATACATAAGTAAATATATGTTTTTATATAAAACACTCGAACCATCTGTCAAGGGTATGGTATATGTTATAGCATAGTATGCCTCCATATACTTAAATTACTCACTAGACGGTAGATGTCACCGACATCTATTAGTTTCAATACACTGACTGTTGTCTTACTGATGTGTATTACATCCAAGTATTTCACTTTAGAACTTGTCATTCGAGGAAGCGTATCTGACGAGAACTCCTGGTTCGAAACGGCTGTCATACGTTGAATGATATAGTTCTAAATATGTGGATATATAATCTGTATATATAGAACCGAACTGGTTTAAACTTTGAATAGGAAAGAAAATTTGGATATTAGAACGAAAATTCGAGTTAAAGGTTTGTTTCTTTGGAAAAGATATTTTTTCCTGAATTTCGCAACCTTTTGAGCCTTCTATATGCTTTACTGATGAGTCACCTGACTTTCTAAGTTTCATCCAATTACATCTATTCAATGCTGAGATATATCATTTTGTCTTGTTTTATCAAAATCTATTATTGTGCGGCCTATACCAGCAAAATTATGAAAGAAAGCAGTAGTTGTTCAAATTTTATGAGATTATAAAAAAATCCACTACTTTCTCTTCTATGGCCCATAGTAGCTCTACCAACATCGTCAGTAACTCATATCTGTAAAAAAGTGTAGTCCAAAGTTTGAAAGGAGTTTTGCTATTTCGAGTGATCATTTTGAAAGTTATATATTAAATATTCTTCTTACATATCTGCTACAAAATAGGCATTTTCATGCTACCGTGGATGGATGATTTACCATAATTAAGAGCGACGCGTGCATTTAAAAACCTGACTATAATATACATTTTGCTCCTTGGTGGTCTCGTACTTGCTTTTCACAGTCATCTGTCACAATTTCATCCCGTTAACCTTCACACGTTTTGTTTGCCACCTAAGTGACTGCTAGACGGTAAAAGAAGAGGCTTTTGCCAATTATCTTTAAACATGTTTTCCATTTAAGGGGGTTGTAAATAAGAACGCGAACTACTTGTATGTCGTAACGAACAAGAACACTCGATTGATGACGTTCAAAGCTATCAAGTGTCGCTAATAGGACAGAAGCGCTATTTGTTGGTAGGTTGAAATCACTTATTATGTCACTTGGGTAGCAAATCTTCAATCCGGAAATGCGTTTGAAGTCGAGAACAGTCGGAAAGTACTAAAAGGAGACGTCGTTAGAGTCAAGCAATATTTTAAACGTTTTCGATCTTTTGAGGTCTACATGTTTTATTACAAATTATTTTCTATTGTTGAGGTTGTTGAGGTTTGATCTTTTAAGTAGTTGACTATAGCGATGAACCCTGTGATGAAAACATGATTCTTTTTCCTGTGGGAGTATTAATATGCTTTAGAAGCAGTTATTACCAAAAAATATTAAGTACACTTTTGAGTATGTGATTTAATAAGTTAGTTGCCAAAATGTTTTTCTCCTAAACTACTGAACGGAATAGCTTGAAATATCTGTCTATAATTTGGTGACCCGATCAGGAGCACATATCGTAAATGAAAAAAAAATTAGGGGTACTTCTAATCTCGGAAACTATAAGAAAAAAATTAGAGATATAGGGCCTCATCTGAATTTTACCGGAAAATAAGGAAAAACCTCTACTATTAATTTTGGGAGGCAAATTACACAATTAAATGGAATATATAAAATTAAAATTGTTTTTAACACATCATGTAATATATCAAATGAAAGGGCTCATTATGGCGAAAACAAATATCTTTTTTCATATTTTTAAAATAAATAATTTTAAAGATATTAACAAAAATATTAAAAAACTACCTATTCCCCCTACTTTATCTCCGAAACTACAAGAAGTAAAATTTTGAAAAAAATTAGAAATAGAGGGCCTCACCTGAATTTTATCGGAAAAATAAGCAGAAACCCGTAATATTTTAATTTTGGGGGAAAAATTGCAGCATTAAATGGAAAACATAAAATTAAAATTATTTCTAAGTTATGACGAATACAAAAATATTTTTTTCATATTTTTAAAATGAACATTTGAAAATATATTAACAAAAATATAAAACAAAATTACCCCATCCCCCTTTATTCCCCACACAATAAAACCTACATTTTTTTGTTTAAAGGAAAAATACGAAGAAATCCCTAATATTAATTGGGGGCAAAATTATAGGATTAAACGGAAAATAAAAAAAATAACGTATCATGCAATACATCAAATGAAGGGGCTCATTATGAGGAATGCAAATATATATTTTTCATATTTTAAAATTTAACAAAATGTATAAAAAAATCTCATTTTTCGCTTTATTTTCGAAATTATACTATATACCTAAAATTTTGAAAATAATTAGGGGTACTGAAGCTCACTTGAAATTTATAAGAAAATTTGTAGAGATCCCCGATATTAATTTTAAGGACACATTATAAAATTAAATGGAAAATAAAAATTTAATTTTCAAACGCATCATGTAATTTATCAAATAAAATGCTTATTATGTGAATTACAAATACATCACATTCTTAAATCATTTATTCAAAAGATATTTACAAAAATATTAAACATCGACTTAATTCCCACTTTTGATACACTATCTAAAATTTTGAAAAATATATTTTATTAGTATTTGTAAAAAATGTGTCCAAAAGATTTAATAATTTATTATTTAAAACTTGACCTATTTTACCCTTTATATTCCAATCTACAGAGCCCCAGAATTCAGACAGTAGATTATAAAAGGCTTTCCTCAAAATTTATTAGTAAAATAAAACTCTAATGTTTATTTACGGGACCAAATTTAAAAAATAGATATATATTTTTATAAACATAAAATAAAAAGTGTACAAAATAAAAGTTTATATTTTTTATAAATTATAAACTCTTCATTTAAAAAATATTAGGGTAAATATAAGACACTGCATTCGTTCCCTGCTTGTCTGAAACTGGAATATTAGAAAAAGATATACTTTGATTCACCTACAAATCTTGAAGGTGGTTAGGTTAGGTGGTATGAAACCCTTAGTATGCGAGTCGAACTCGCACTTGACCAAATTATTTAAATTTAAATTGGAGATTTCGATTTATTTTTTAGGTATACTATGGCTTATCAGTTTCAGTATTTTCAGCATGTGAAGAGAAACCTTTATTGTCAGAGCTATAATTTTTTTTGTACTGCAGCAGAATTTTCTCTAGTTCAGAATCAATATCATTGTCAGAAATTTCTGATCTGCTGGTGCATACAATTCCCGGGAAGGCAGAAAAACAAACTAATATGCATAATAACTAGAGAAAAAAAAACCTGAAAAATGTTCTCTACAAATAATATTTCAGTAGTATACAAAATAAATGGAATTATTTAGTGCATATGTAAAAATGCATGTATAAGAATGAGATATTAATATATACATCAGTAGGCATAAAGATCCAGAAATCAAACCGCACAATTTTGATAATTGACTAGAAATGAATATCAATGTCTAAGAGTTTAAGGAAAAACTATCTCAAAGAGACCCCTAATCGCAAGACAATATAACGTCTCTAGTCGAGAATCTTCATCAGGTGCGCTTACCTTAAGGGAAGAAACAATGTTTTCTTTTTATGTACGTTCGATGAAATAATAATACATTTTAGAGCAAAAGCTGTATATTTAAAAAATCCCAACGTTTCATGATGTGAAGCTGATCCCTTTTTCAACTGCATGGTAAACTAAAACAGCTAGTAACCAGTAATTCCGAGATGAGAAACCTGTGGAATAAAAACTGTCAACTCCTAGAACCGAGGTCTGCTACAAAGTTTCTGGTATGTGTCTGCAGGTCTTGGAACTAGACAATTGGGCACATTAGGGATAAATGTCCTTTGCGTTCAGGATGATTGGAGCGACCTCATGAGAGCTGACATTACAACTTTCGCGTGTGTTAAGAACTTATATACTGATATTTAGGTAGTTTTTTTTATTTGTACTTTAGTATTTCTGTTATATGGACATATTATTTGTTATATATGTATCTTCTTTGTATATTACATGCCAACCATACGAATAACTAAATAAGTAAAGTTGGAAATAGAGCAGAAGCATGGCAAGGCTCGATAGTTTCTTAAGGCTGAAGTATTTTAGAAACAGCTTTAATCATGCACCACTGACTATTAAGAAAAAATTGTTAAAGCCAAGAACTGAAATGGAGAAATAATGTCAAAATTTAGTGAAAATTTTCTTGGCCGTAACAAAGCTGAAAATTACCAGTAAATCATCTGAGAATTTGTTTCAAGCAATAATGGTAAATGATGGTTATCAACTAGTTTGAACGAATCTTTAGTGTTTGGGGACAAATTATAGGTTTTTTCGTAAATGTTAGCTCAATGATTTAATAACAAATCACAATTCAAAGTCAAATCAGGGTTTTAATTTTTCACAATTCAAACTCAAATCAGGTTTTTATTTTTTTTTAATATATTACAAATACAGTGTGTGATAAGTGGAAATGTAGGTTTTCATGGGCAAAGTTATAGATGGCTCTGATTTTTTTGAATTTGGCCCGCTTCGCTTTTCCAAAAATTATTTTATTTGTATGTTTTAACAAACATATAGCAGAGTACAGGTGTGAGAAAAGATATTACTGGTAAGTAGTCGCTGCAAGGTAAGTACAATTAGAATATTTCTTCCTTGAAAAAGTATCTTACAACGTCGGAAAAATTTATATATTTGTTAAAATATATAAATTAAAAATTCTGGAAAGTCGCAGTCGAAATTCGGAAAATTCAGAAAGCTATATGTGGTACGTAATTATTTTTTTCTTATTTAATGATAAATCTTCAATTCCATGAATACAGTGAACTGCACTAATAGACGTTTACATATATATGACCTACTGGCGTGCTTGTATCTATTGCATAAATTTTATTGGTGAATGACAATATATTGTCGAATTGAGTGAAAGAAACAATGCAAACAGTTTTTCTTTGATCGTTAGTGTGTCAGTTTGCCATTTTCATATTGAGTTCATTGCTATTCCAGTCAGATGATCGTTTGCTAAATCTATTATGCCGATTATGTTGGAATTTATATTTTAATTAATGCCCTAGGCAATTTGTTTCAATTAGATGTTTTAATAGGCAACTTTAGTAATTGTAAGTATTTTAATGACAAATCCGTGATTGGAGAAAAACAAAAACATCTTATCAGGAGTACAGATCTGAACCAAAGCAATTAATCATTAGTGGTAATTAATAGGAACTAGTTAACATAGAATCTTTCTAATAGCAAGTTTGAAGGTCCTTTGTTGATCAGAAAGCGGAATTATATATTCAAAAATATATGGTGAATATAAGGTATAGGTACTCCTATGATTGTAGGTCAAACAACAGACGGGTTAGCCCGAAACATATTTTTGAAAATCATTCAAGATATGCCTAAATTTTTAAGATTATTTTGGAACCGTATATGTATAGTTTTATTTTAAGCTTCATCCGGCAATATCTAGGGTTAAAATTCAATAAAAACAAGGAGGGTGGCAGGAAAATAAACTAAAAAGAATAAAACAGGAAGAGTTAACTTTTTATGCATAGAAACGAAATCAAGATAAAATCAAAAATAATCTCCAAAGTGTCAGTATATTGATCCCCGATTTAATAGAACAAGATAGTTTGATAAGTAAATTCCCTGAATGTGGACGGCAATAAAAACTAATGGAATCTAGTTGTCGGATGGTAAAAAAGGGCAGTTTTTCACTTTAAATATATTTTTAAAACCCCGTTTATAGTGTTATTGGAATATTTAAGATGTTTTTCTGTCCCCTACCCACTTCCCACTAAGATCTCCATTTTTGAAAAATCTTCATTTTAAGTATAAAAAACGTATATTATATAATACAATATATCGTTATAATCTATATGTAAAATACGATCCTTATTTCATAATATTAATGTAGTAAAATACCTTTATTATTAATAATATTACAGTTTTTTTTAATATAACATATTTTTATTATTAAAGCGTGCTAGAATTATGAAAAAGATCGCCAGTCATTTGAGACTGAACGATGGAAGTGCTTCCCATCTCCCTGTCTCTGTTTCTCTTTTTTGTGTCATTCTGAGTAATTAAAATATATTTTTATTTTGTTACGATTCAGGTATTAATCCTAATGTGTAATTTAATTCTTAATTTAAATATTACTGCTAAGGAACATGTGATGTGTAAGTCATTTTTTAAATAAAATTTGTTAAATTAAAATATTTCAAACATACTTCACCTCTTTAGTATCCTGGCAACAGATTGAACTGTGAGAAAATGAGTTATGCAAATATTTTTTAATATAACAACATTTCCAGACTATTCTTCAAGGTAGCTGTTGTAATGTAGTTAAATCCAATACATATTTAAAAAATGGGAATTGAAATGCATTAAATTACGATAGCGCTGATATAGTAAGAGGCTGGATTTTATATTACACGCCAAAAGTTTCTCACTCCAAAATACTTTACGTAATTTATGTATGGGGTTCCTATTCGTCATGCTTGTCTATTCTGGGAGTCATTATCGACCAGATTTCTTTGATAATCGCTTGTATCCATCTTTTAGGTGCTCTACCCGGTTTTCCTTTTTCTGGAGGGGCCCTGTCTAAGACTATTTGTGAGAGATGTCTATATCATAAAATTTTATTTTTATTGTTTCGTTTATTATATGTTCTAGACACTCATCTTGAACGCGTTAAATGATCCCATACAATAAGTTTTAAAGGTGATAGATCTGGCGAACCAGGTGGCGGCCGTGGATCCGCATATCGTACTATCGTGAGTTCTGTACTAGAGTGGCCAGGGCAAAAATTGCAGGGCTATCATATTTGCAAGATTTTTTTAAATTACCAAACGTATGATTAAAAAAATCGATTACAATATCATTAAACGTTTTACGATTCTTCTGGAAATCAGACTGTTGTTTTGCTCTTTTGACTGGGGTATATGAACTCTAAATATCTTATACGAGACATGTGACTTGTTGCAGGGCCGTAGCCAGGAATTTTTTGTGGGCAAAATGTATATTTTTGTTATGTATTTCCAGGATATATAAAATTGTATAAATATAAAATTTATTCTTATGAAAAACATGATTAACTGGTTAAAACTGAATCTTGAAACTACATATTCCAAAATTTCCCCCAGACCCCCCGCTGGCTACGGGCTTGATCTTGTTGATAAATTAACAGGAAACACTCCAAAAAGTAAATTTAAAATAAGCTGATTCTACTTTTTCCGGATTTGGAATTTTTTCGAATTAATTAATTTATATATTTTAAGCAACATATAAACAATGTTTTCCGACGTTTCGCCCAAACTTATAAGGGACTTTTCAAGGGTGAGAAAATACTTACATTTCAACACAAATCGCATCAATAAAATAAATCAGTTACATTACCTACTAATAAAATTCCAGGAATGTATTCAAAAATATTATGAGAGCCATAAAACAAACCAAATTAACTCCTTTAAGTACCTCCTACCCTTCTTTCACTTGGAATTTCAGGGGCCAATTATTATTTTATCAGTTGATAGATCCAGAGTGGTAGCCACAGATCATACAAAGAGAATAGATGAGAAACTCAATGGTTATAATTGTGCTCAATAAATTACGACTAGCGCCGTTACGATTGTCAGCAAAACTCTACTATGGTACAGAAACCGTTGTTGCCTACTCTTTTCTTGGAAATAAAACCAGTACAGGAATCTATAATTATAGTTTTACCAAAAAAATAAAAGGAATCTTCATTACCCATAATCCTCGTTTCAAAAAAGTACCACTAGATGTCTGTACTTTAGAAATAAAACTAGTAATTGAAAATTATTTTTTTATTTATAAAAAATCAAACATACAATTTAATATAATACATACAAAGACACATTATTAAAACCAGTGTGTAAATTTTTTAGAATATATATACTATACAGATATCAATAAATAGTTATACTACATGATATAATACTTTCAAAGAATACCAATAGGTTATAAACATTAAATGTAATATATAAAGAAATATTTTATGAGTAACACATGTTTAGAACTAACCTAATCAGTCTGTTATGTGTTTTCTAAGTACACATCTATTTTCTTGAGTAATCAACAGAAAGTTTAACTGATTAATAACATTCTTTCCTCTCAAGTAATAAAATTGTGAATCAATCCCTAAATTTAATATTTTCACATGATTTGTTGACAAAAAGATCAATTTATAAAACATGTGCATGCCAACGACTCTAATTATATACAACAAATTGCTTGCATCATATATAAACTCATTGAAATATTGTGATATATGAAACAACCTCTATAAAAATGCTTACCCTTTCAGGCAAGCAATCCTCTTCAATTTACATACTGAAAAGTCTTCCTACTTTCAACATTCTCATGTGGCAAACTAAACTTGGGAGGTTTGGATACTACTTGATATGGTATATTTCTAGTTTTCCTGATTCTCAAGAGCTTCTACAAAATCATAACATGATTGTTATAAAAGTGTAACAATATTCATTGTCTTTCCTCAACATAATCACTAGTATGTTTCTCTTTAGTCTAGGTGTACAAAATTGTCTCCTGCTTTTCTTGTGTAAACTAAAATAAGGCAATATATGTAAAACAAGTGACAGCATAAGATAAAAACATGAGCATACCTTGTAAATTTGGACAAACAATCTTAGTAATTTGCCATTCCTTCCAATGTATTCCATTTCAAAATGCATTTTACAGATTACCTAACTGTTTAGATTTGCAATAAACAGCTCTTCACTGGTTATATCTTGAGCCCATATTGCCTGGCATTTTGTGGTTTTTGTAAAATAATACCTAAAAAACAATCATTAAATTAAGGTAAAAAAATATCATAAATCATTACCATTTAGACCTATTAAAACAACTACGAATTCAACAATTCTGAATAGCCATTATCTATTCTGTATATTGAAATCATTTTACTGGTGTGATATTCCTTATTTTATATACTCCAGACAACTTATAAGCGATTAATGGCCACTACGTTCACAGACAAAAATCACAATAATAATGGCCGACAACATGTAAACAATCATGCAAGCCTTAACGATCGATAACTGCGCCTCACAAGGGAATTTGGTGAAGCTTAAGGTGTGCTGATAATGGGCCAGAGGTCTCAAAAATCAGAATCAGTTTTTCCTATCTGAGTTACCACCCCCTGGTGGTAGCCATTTGCAATTTGTGCTTCAGTGTGACAAGTTTAACAAAGTGAAGTTTCAAAGAGTGGGTGTGAGAAAAAGACGGAACGAATGTGTTCTCAGTAAGGTAAGTATCAGTATTTTCTCACCCTTTAAAAAGTGTGGGCGAAACGTCGGAAAACTTTGTTTATATGTTTGCTTAGATATATAAATAAATTAATTCGAAAAATGACGCGGACCAAATCCGGAAAAGGCAGAATCAGCCATGATTCTGGGCGCGAAAACCTAGGTTCTCAAGTTTAAAATTGTCGAAAAATTACTTTTATTTTGAAGCATTTGACATGGTTAATGTTATGTATATAGATATTGTTAAAAGTATATAGTTATATAGCTTGATTGTTTCGATGCCAAATGGTAAACAAAGAGTTTATATTACAATGAGGTGTTAATATGAACATATGATATACACCACACAACTCAGAAGTAGTTTTAAAAATCTACTATAACACTTTTAATTCGAAATTCAAACAACATAGTATCGTAAATCCCAAAAAATATATCTTTGTCATTAGGATCATGTAATTCACCAATTTCAGATTAATACCTTCAGCGGTTGTGGCTGAAGGACGAGGCAGACAACATATGGCTAGACTTATTCCATTAATTTCACTAGTTTGTTGACTCTACAAAGGTAATTATTTAACAAAAAATGAAAAGGTAACTAGTCAATTATTTGTTGAGTAGCCTACGTTTTAGCACTTGTTTGTGTAAAGATGTAAAAAAGGAAATCCCGATTTGGCACCCGGATGATGAGTTCAACTTTTTTATCGTTAAATTTTTTATAGTTTTTCGGATTACTATAAAAGTTCCAATTTGCCTGTACAAGCATCATTATTTTTGAGCGTCTTGTGAAAATATTACGGTTGTCTGCAACATGTATACTAAGGTAAATATATGCTTATAAATACTAAGATATTAAATTTGTTAATTGAAATTTTGTGTGTTTATATAGATTATTTGGTTTTCTTAGAT
Source organism: Octodonta nipae (assembly GCA_034190945.1). Classification (NCBI taxonomy): domain Eukaryota; kingdom Metazoa; phylum Arthropoda; class Insecta; order Coleoptera; family Chrysomelidae; genus Octodonta; species Octodonta nipae. The sequence goes on from CM067223.1 coordinate 22,422,974, forward strand.
TTTATGAATGTTATCATTTTGTATACGTACGGTTAACAGTTGTTTAAATATTACTTTGCTGCTGCAATCTATTATCCTAAACTAACTGTTTCATAAACCATTAAAAATTGTCTGTAATATGAAAGTTTTACTAACTGTTCTTTTCACCTTCACCTAGCATCAAGATTTTGTAAACCGTTTTATTAGTCCTAAGCTCTTTCAGCAATTTTATTTATTACTCTTATTTTCCTTAATTCACCTAACATGAAAACTCCATCCTAGTTGTGATTTTCTTTTCAAAATGATTGGTATTCATTGATTTAGTTTAAACTATCCACTAATTTCAAAAGTTTATCATATATTTCATTTTCAACATTTCTTGAACCCCTTCTTTTTACAAGATTTATATATCTCGTATTTAATTTTTCTATTATATAAGGTCCCAATTTTTGCTGCACTCTCTACTATTTACGAAATTATTTAGTTCCACAATTCTTAAATAATAAATTTTTTCACGCTATTCAATTGTCATGTGTAATTAAAATCCAGATTTAATTTTTCTGTTTTTAAACTTTGCCAGACCCAATCTTTTCCCAATTTTTTTATATTTTTTAGTGTTAGAAGAAAATACATTTATTTTTGGAAATTTAGCAATATTGCATGTTTTCATTTCCTTTTAATCATAATATTTTTATGTATGCTCTCTATTATCTTGTGACATTCTAGGCTCATTCCTCATTTAATCGTTAAATTAATTGGTTCAATGTTCACTATTATTATTGACCCTGTCCTCTATTATATTAATCTGATATATTTTTCATTTTAATAACTTGTCTATTTGAATATTCATTGAGTACAAGTGTAATTGCATTTCTTCTTTGTTTTTGTCTTATTCAAGGCACACATTTTAGATTCTAGTCTATAATCAAATTTTGATAAATATGACCCTTCCCTTATACACTGCTTATTGTTTTTATTATTTCCGAGTTCTTTGGGAATAACACCACATAAACTTGAAATTCTGTATATTTCAAATATCCAAACGTTTCAAGGTCTAAATCAGAACCCGTTTTCAATGGTATTACACAAAATGAACAAGAAATTAAAAAATTAAATGGATTCGCAATGACAAATAAGGGAATTTACTGCAATTTTGATATATACAGGGTAGCATAAAACATTTTAAAGATCATGTGAAATAACAAAGCTTCTGCCAAATTGGAAAGAGTTATCCTTAGAATTGCATGTGGCATTCCTAATTACGACTTTGTTGTAAGGTATTGCATTCGCCAAAAATCAGACCAAAGAAATTCTGGTGTTCCAGAGATCTCATTAAAGTCATAAGGGAAAACCTAGGAAAAACCTTATGAACTATACCGATATAGGGTTGTTCAGAAGGGTATTACCATTATTAATTTCATCCATTATTATTGGCAACCAGGAACAGCTGAATTCTATAGAGGTACTAGCTATACAATCGCTTTTATTTAATAAAATTAATGCAGATTCATTCAGCTTTCGTTTTGTGTTGTATTCTACTTTGTCGTTGAATTTTGAAGTTGTATGTTATGACCAATAAATGAACACAAAAATTATATAATAAACTACAATTCGAAAAGTATAGCTATACTTCTATTGAATTCAGCCGTTCCTGGTTGCCAATAATCAAGGATGAAATTAATAATGGTAATATCCTTTTGAACAACCCAATATCGGGATAGTTCATAAGGTTTTTCCTAGGTTGCACTATCTTATAACAAAGTCGTACTTAGGAACGCCACATGAAATTCTAAAGATAACTCTTTCAAATTCTTCCAAATTGAAAAATGCTTTGTTATTTTACATATGTTTACTACCCTGTATATAACAAATTTGCAGTAAATTCCCTTAGTTACATCAGCTTTATTATCAAACATGTCAAATTGTGATTACGATATTTGTCATTGCGAATCCTTTTAATTTTTTATTTTCTTGTTCATTTTGTAAAAACGGGGTCTGATTTAGACCTTGAAACGTTTGGACTTTTAAAATATACAGACTTTCAAGTTTATGTGGTGTTATTGCCGAAGGACTCAGAAAAAATAAAAACTAGAGATGCCACAATTATCATTCAGAAAACAACTGCTTATTGTGTTCGTTGCTTTAAATAGTTTATGAATTTATGTTTAAACTTAAATTCTTAACATTTCTGTTGATTTATACTTCAAATTCTTATATTCCTTATATGCAATTTTTCGTAGACGCTGTAAATGGAGGTAATTTTTTCAAATTTCCGTTATTATCTACAGTTTACACTACTTCTCTTTTATGTTCTTCTTTATTTCCTTTTGTATTCCTTTTTCGTTATCTAATATTTTTCTCCAACTTTTTATTCCACTTGAACAATTTTTCGGTCAATATGATTTTCTAATTTTTTTCTAGTCCATTAACAGGTTTGACATTTACTTCTAGTATATCGTTAACCTCTGTTACAGTCGTATTTAATAGGAGTGCTATTTGCTAAAATAATTGGAGTGTATTGTAATTATTTTTTACAGGGAAGCTTGTGGCCTTTAACAACGATTGGTACAAGTTTTCTTATTTTTATTAATAGCAGAACTATCTTTTCTTTTGTAATAAACCATTTCAAATCAAAATTCAACAGTATTTAAAGTTTCTCGTGTTCATGGTGTTGTCAATGAGCCTTTTTAGTTTTATTTACTTTTCGTTTTTCAAATTACAATTTTTCTAGTTTCACTTGATAACGGTGAATATACAAAGCATGATTTTATTTCATTTTTACTCGAACTTCCTTAACAAAGTCGTGTTAATATTTCTCACTTATCTGAGGTTATATTTTACATCAGTTTCTTTTACTTAACTGCATGTATTTTAGTAGATTTGCTCTTTACTGTAATAATGTCAGACCCGTTCATATTAAATATGCGGTCAACATTAAATATCACGTCGTTTCAGACCTTACCTTGTCCAGACAGTCAGTGTTAGTTCGAAATTCGAATAGCACTAGTCAAATCTCTTCCACCTTTAGAATTTTTTTTTGTTAAAATTGTAGACTAACTTGTGACATTCAGTAATTAATGAAGCTAATTTTTTCAGATCCTACAGAGTTAAAGAGCAATATCTATGTTTCCTTTCTAAAATCAGTTACTACAATTCTTATACTTGTTCATTCGTTTTTCAGTAACTTAAAGTTAAATATCGTAAAAATAACTGAAATACTCATCAAAGTGTCATATAATTTTCGGTTTTCATTCTAATATATTTTTAGTCGTTTCTTTTCTTTAAGACTATTTATTTCGATTATTTTTTTCCAGATTGTTTTGTTGATTGTTTTGTCTGTCTTTGCTATGGCAATGGCTGCCCCTGAACCTGAACCAGAACCTGAACCACAATTTGGAGGATTTGGAAGAGGAGGTTTTGGAGGGGGGGGATTCGGTGGAGGAGGTTGGGGAAGAGGAGGCTTTGGAAATGGCGGTTTCGGAGGATTTAACAGAGGTGGATTTGGAGGTTTCAATAGAGGTGGATTTGGAGGATTCAATAGAGGATTTGGAGGTTTTGGAAGATAATGATTAAGGCCGCAAATATGGGATTATTTTTCAATAAAGAATAAATTTTCAAAACATAGCTTATTTTTTAATGAATTTAAACCGAAATACATTTAAAATACATAATTAACAAACTAATTACTACTAGTTACTATTAACTAAGAGCATTACTCATAATAATTATTTTATTTTCGAAATTCTCAAACGTGCTAGCAATGCTTTCCATAAGAAGGTCCAATTCGTTATACAGCTGAATACTCCTTACCTCTACTCAGACAGGCTTGACTCCTCAGATCTAATGTGACTTAACAGCTAAAGTTGTGACATGCTGAAAGTTGTAATATTTCACCCTGACTGTACGCTAGGAAAAACTGGAGACATGCAATTACTATTAGTGCCCTTTTTGCGACAACCAAACATGTCTGTTAGTTTATTTTTTTTCAATTTATTCAACTTAACAGTGTTATAGATATAGAATAGAATAGAAAAAATTAGAAAGATTTTTGGTTTGGCAAAAAGTAAAAAGCACTATGTTTTTAAGCAACAATAAAAATTTTCTTGAATCTTGTCTTTTTAACCAAAAAGGTGGCGGTTATCAATTCGTCGGCACGTTTTTTTTTATGTATGTTCAGTGATTATTCAAAAACCACTTGGGCAACTTTGATGATTTAAACAGCGTTGTGTTAAGGAATATCAGAAAAAGGTGAGATTTATGGTTTTCAGAAAATCAGAAAAAACAGTAACTTAGGGACTGCATTTCAGTGAAATTCAATAAATCCATACTGTTTTCTCTAAAACGGCTCAACCATTTTGAATATTTTAAATTGTATTCTACAAAGAGATGTTCCAGCTTGATAAGGTATAATTATCTATAACGTAAAACCTACCGTTTTTTTCAAAAACGTAAAAATATTTGCAAAAAAAACTGTAAACATCAATGTATATGTCAAATTTTCATCATAAATATCTAGTCTCTTCGAGGTGTCATTCTTTTGTATGCGAGACAATATATAAAATATATATTGTTTCTGGTTAGGGAACCTTCATCACTTGCCCTTCCCACAATTAAATTTCTCTCGAGCACTTCTTTATGTATTTGACAGATTTAGTTAAATTTGAAGACGCGAGATGTAAAGACCGACATCTATTATTTTCGGCGAAAATAGCACAGAGAGGTTCCGAATCTGGAGCCGTTCCATGTAATTGCTGTTATTCGTAATTCCTAGGTTAGAATGTCACGATGAAATTTTCAGGTTAACTTCACCTGTCAGAGATATTGAATACTTTCTTTGAGGTGTCATTCTTTTATACACAAGACAATATATATATAATATATATTGTTTCTGGTTAAGGAACCTTCATCAGTTACGCTTCCGACAATTGAATGTCCTCTCGAACACTTCTTTATGTATTTGATACATTTCGTTAAATTTGAAGACGCGAGATGTAGAGACCGATATTTACGATTTTCGTACAAAAGAATGACACCTCGAAGAGAGTATTCAATATCTCTGACAGGTGAAGTTAACCTGAAAATTTCATCGTGACATTCTAACCTAGGAATTACGGATAACAGCAATTACATGGAACGGCTCCAGATTCGGAACCTCCATGTGCTAGTTTCCCCGAAAATCTGGCGTCTTCAAATAAATATCTATCTTAGATGTAAAGATATGTCATGAAAGTGTATCGTACAGGGTGTTTGTTTTCATTGCAGTCGAGTGAAATGGCACAAAATATTCCATTGCGTATCGAAAAGAAAATTTTTTAGGTGAGCGATTTTTTCTATATATATACGGTGGTAGGTGTGTGCGTGCACCGAAATTCAAAGTTCAAGCAGCAAGCAATTAGTTGTGTGTACAAGGTGGTTAGAGTTATACAGAGTGGATAAAAAACTCAAAAAAAATGGTTAAATAAGCATATGCAGTAAGGAGTTATAGGGCGGACGGTTCAAAAACTGTTAGAAGCAGTTGCATATACAGGATGATTGAAATTTAAGGTAGTGTAGAAGTATAGTTATACAGGGTGGTTAAAAAATATTATATAGTGTGGAACATAAGTAGTTGCTTATACTTGCCATATTGGTAAGTAAAATTATAGGTATACAGAGTGATTTAAATAATAGAAAAATAGGATGGAGAGGATTAATACTTATACAGAACGGTTGCAACATCGTGTAGAGTTAAATTATAGTTGTACAGGGTGATTAAAAAAATATTAGAGAAATAATTTATATTGGGTGACTAATACACAGAAACATATACAGGGTGGTTGCAATATAGAAAGTGTGCCAAATAATAAATCAAATGAAAAAGTTAAAAAATATTAGAGATAAAAATACACTAAAATGATCAACAGAATTGTACCTTAAATCAGATTAAAAAATATTTCAGAAAACAGTTATTTATTGCAAAACGGTTTTTATTTCATGCCAGTATAAGTCGGTTTTTTTTAATATAAATTATTTATTCTTTGATATACATTTTTTTTAACTTTATACTTATTTTCGGATTAAGATGTAATTTTCCTTTTAGCCGAAGATAAGTAATTAACAGTTTCCTAACATGTCGCAATGATTTCATATTCATGTTACATTTTGAAACCAAAGACTTTCACACATTATTTTATATATAAAAAAATAGTGAGCACGTTTTAATAGGTACTAGGCAATTAGTTAAATTAAATGTCGTGACTTCAGATAAATAATCACTTTTTTCTAGTTGAATTTCATATTATTTATACTACAATTATTTAATATATCTACACCAACCAATTAAACGATATCAAATTAATTGATAACTATCTTCCGCCAATTTTTTTTCTTTCGTTTTCACGCTTCGGTGATCTATCGATATAATATTTCACGTTGCCGTCTGTTACTTGGCAACTATTAGCAATTACTCAACGACTTTAAAATTCATAACTGTACCAAAGATTACGTTAGATAATCCATTAAACGAACAGTACAAACAGATTCAATTCCAGCATTTTTTTTCGTCGTACTCTTTTCGAAAGCCTAATTGTCCTAGAAACGGAAATTAAATATGGAAATTTATCTTTGACAGAAAGATTATTAGTACACAGCCTTTGAATGTTAATCACTGTTACAGTAACATTTATCTGACATAAAACTTAGTTAGACTTAATAGTGTTGCGATATTTCGATTGGATTTAGCTGTGGGAAACTGTTATTTTATAATTAGTGATTACTTTTTCGTACTAAGTCCAGATTGAGCTCCGTAATTAGCAAGATAAGTTGAAGCTTGTTAAAATTCTAAAGATTATTCAACTCTGAGGGGAATCACGTAGATTAATGATTATTTTGGTTTGGTAAATGAATATAAAGAAAATTGATTCAATGTGGTGTGACTATTCTTTTTGTAACTTTCTCTAATTTCTTGTTTGCAGGTTAGAGCGTTTGTCATTAATTTTATTTCTAGAAAATGAAAATTATCACAGTTTTTCTATAATAGCGGGCAAATGTCAAATTTCTTTTCATTTTTAAGGACTGTACGGCGAGTTTGGACAACTCCGTATACAGGGTTTCACATGAATTCAGTCTAGACCCTTAAAGAGATGGTAGTTGCAATCATCCCTGACTGATTTGAACTTAACCGTGTGACACTGACCTGGTATTTATAAAATCAGAAATCTGAAAATTCAACAACCTACTTTACCCTGCTCACAATTGCTAGGCGGCTGCTTTTCATCGAGAACAATAAAGCGTGTAGGTAACATATTAAAACACAAAAATTATTTTTATTATGAGCGAAATTTAGTTAAAAACCTGTAAGTGAACAAACATTAAAAACCGAAAACAGTATGAGGTTTTGATGTTATGTCACACTGCCTATATTGATACTGTATATGTTCCTTGTGAATGAACTGTTTTGTTTTCTCAAAAAGAATAATATCTGCGTCAAAATTTTCATCTTGTTCTCACTTTAAAAAACTCTAACAAATCTATAGGCTCAGGAGTATTAAAAATATACAAAATGTAAACAGAGTAGAGTTTAATAAAATATAAAGAAAAATATGGTTTACAAAAAAAAAGATTTAAAGAAATGCAACACTCTTTATAAAGATTGAGGTTTGAAAATCTAATATCATAATTATATATTATTGTATTTACAAAATAAAAATAAAAGTGAAAATTAGTATATTTAAAAAAATACACAATTGAAACTCAACTCAACTATGATCCCATGATCAAATTGATTTGTTCAAAAAGATACCGGTATAATACCTTGTTCAATGTTATTTGAAAAATTATCTATTACTATATACAGGGTCAGTTTTTTTTTTTTGATGAACAGTATGGTGACCTCGGAAACTAGCGGAAAGATTTGTAGTTTTACTGGCCCAATTTAATGGCACTTTCGGATTTTTTTAAAAAGTCATGGCTTAATAGATATTTTGAAAAAACGAAATTCTGTCGTTGTAGTCAAATCCCTCTAGATCCTTTTTTTGATTTTATAAAAAAAGTGTAAACATCAAAATTGAAGGAGATTTTATCCTGAATGTGATAATCATGTCCTCGTTTGCCTGACAGCTCTCGCCTTCGAGATATGACACAAACTTATCTTTTTTTTTAATGGAAACCATAGCTATGACCTCAAAAAATCGGACATTTTTAGAGATTTTCAACGATATAATACTCGATATAGTTATTCATAAAAATAACGGAGTTATGGATGCTTTTCCCTCTTATTTTCACTTTTAACGTAGTTAGCTATGAAATAGATTGATTTATTAATAACTATTCCAAAAAACATTGAACGATTTTTTTATTAATTATATCAGATATAACAAAAAATCTAAATAAGTACTAAAAATTTAAGAAATTAAAGTACATAATAATGTTGTTTTCTGAAGGATACTTGTGGCATATTTTTCAATGTCTAAGTGTTTATTGGGAAATAACACCACACTTTAAAGGAAATTGTTGTATATTTCAAACGTTTCGGGGTCTAGATCAGAGGCCGTTGTCAATGGCTAAGAAGCTACGGATTAAAAAGGTACAATTCCAAGATGTAAATTTAAATATTTGACAATGTTTATTATTTGATTTTTGACGTAACTAAGAGAATTTTATTTGTAATATACAGGGTAGCACAGAAATTTCTAAAGATCATATAATCATAAAGTTCCTTTCAAATTGGAAGAATTTGAAAGGGAGATCTTCAGAACCTTATGTGGCGCTCCTAGGTGCGACTTTCTTATAAGATAGTGCATTCGCCAAAAATGCGACCAAAGAACCTTGTTGATTCAGTGATCCCATTAAAATCATAAAGGAAAACTTAGGAAAAACCTTATGAACTATGACGATATTGGGTTGTGCACAAAGACATGACCATTAGCAAATTCTTCCTTAATCATCGGCAACCAGGAACGACTGAATTCTACGGAGGTAGTAGCGATACAATCGTTTTCATAACAGAATTAACAACTGAATTGAAACTGTATTTTAGACCAGTCCCAAGCATTTTCACAAATTTTGGTTGAAACTGTATTTTATGACCAAGGTCCCAAGCATGTTCACAAATTTTGGATTCTTCAAATTGTCGTTTTTTATGTAATTTTTGTGTTCGTTTATTCGAACATTGGCGAAGAGGTCTAGGAGCGAGAAGTCAAATTCTCCAATTTGAAAGGGAATTTAATATAGAACCCTTTATACAAATAAAATTCTCTTAGTTACGTCAAAAATCAAATAATAAACATTGTCAAATATTTAAATTTACATCTTTGAAATGATACAGCAATTTCCTTTAAAGTGTGGTGTTATTTCCCAATAAACACTTAGACATTACATAATAATGGTTACAATTTATGTTCGAAAAGTCCACCATTGTTATTTAGACAAAAATTGCATCTTTTTAAGATTGACATTACCGCTTTCCTCACAGACCGCCTATCAATTTCTTGATTTGCTTGTAATACCGCCTCCCTTGGGTCACCAACTTTCTCATACTTTCTTTTGTATATTTTGTTTTTTAGAGCACCCCATAAATAGAAGTCTATAACTGCCAAATCGGGAGACCGGGGTGGCCATTCGCCTGGGCCATTTCTTCCTATCCAATAGTTTGGATAGATATTATCTAAGTGTTGTTTTAGTAATAACGAGTTATAAGCTGGTGCTCCATCATGTTGGAACCAATCAATTTCTAAACGAGTTCTCAAATTCAAATTGTGCAACATGTCTTGAAAAGTGTATTGCAAGAAATGCAAGTAGCGCTCCTCAGTAAATGATTCGTCATAGATAAAAGGCCCCAGAATTGTAGACCCTATGATACCAAACCAAACATTATAACCAATTTTTTTCTGGGGGCGTCTTTGTTCTACATGGAAAGAGTTTTCTTTAGCCCCGATATGCTCATTGTGTTTATTGAACATACTGCAGTTAGTAAATCTAGTTTCATCTGACCATAGCACCTTAAATGGAAACTGGATTGTCAAGGCACATGCCTCTAAACCATGTACAAAATAAAATACGTCGAGGTTCGTCACCAGCATGCAAAGTTTGAGAAATTTAAAGTTTGTACGGGTGGAACTTGTGCGCTTTCAGTACCTTAACTACAGTTCGTTGAGTTGTGCCAGCTTCTGCCGCAATCTCACGAGTTGGTGTAGATGGATTTTGATTTACCCTTGCCAACACATTTATTTGTAATGCTTCGTTAATTTGATTACGTTCCTTTGGTGTTTTAGTAAAAGATCCATATCTGCGGAAACTATCGTATAGCCTCTTAAATGTACATAGAGCTTGGCGACGATTAAAATATTTATGAAAGTATTCCTCAGCTGCAAGAATTGCATTTTTATGGCATATGATATAACATTCCACCACATTCAGTTTTTCTTCGTTAGAAAATTCCATTTTATCACGAAAACTTGTAAATATCGACTGTCAGTTGAGCACTACTAATGGAATTACTCTCAAATGAGGAAACGTCAAATTGAAAACAATCTTTTTCATGGCTACCTACGTTAAAAATGAAAATAAGAGAGGAAAGCATCGATAACTCCGTTATTTTTATGAATAACTGTATCGAGTATTATATCGTTGAAAAACTTTAAAAATGCCCGATTTTTTGAGGTCATAGCCAACTATGGTTTCCATTAAAAAAAAAAGATGTGTCATATCTCGAAAATGATAGCTGTCACGCAAACGAGGACATGACAATCATATTCGGGATACAATTCCCTTCAATTGTGATATTTACACTTTTTTTATAAAATCAAAAACAAAGGAGCTAGAGGGATTTGAATAAATCGACAGAATTTCGTTTTTTCAAAATATCTAGTAAGCCATGACTTTTTACAAAAATCCGAAAGATTCATCAAATTGGGCCAGCAAAACTGCAAATCTTTCCCAATTTAACCATTGCTCTATCTCCGCTAGTTTCCGAGATCCCCATACTGATATCAAAAAAAACTCACCCTGTATACATCAAAATTGCTGTTTGGACTGTATTTCTAGAATTCACTCTACTAGAATCTCAAAGCCAATTAGTTAAAAAATTCTTTGATATCAAGGGGACTGTACTTCTCCCACTAATAGCTTTGCACTAAATGAATCATTTGAGGTTAATTGCTAAATAGCCATTTGAGGAACAGCTAAATTTTCCGAACATCTGTCACATAAGCGTCAAAAAATGCCAAATTCACATGTCCTGACGTGACATAATCTCCGCCATAAAGCCACCATTCAAAACCCAAATACTTACATAACTTTCGGCCACATTGTGCTGCACCAAAATACTTCAAAGTAAATGGGGCCAACTCTAAACTAACAGATCCTGTTCCATCCTAGGGGAACGATTCCAATATAAGGGCAAAATTCCAACGTGAAATAAAGATTCCAGCGTCAAAGGAAGATATATAGATATAAAAGCAATATTTCAGCAGGAACAAAAAACTTAACGATCTTAACGTAAAATAAAGATCCCTTACCATGAAAAAGCCTCTTAATCTCAAAATTCACTAACCATTAGCTTACCATCTAGCTTGAATCGAACTATAAATTCGCGTGCATCGCGTGACAACGTTCTCCTACCGGCATCAAGAACCTAACAGAACAGAACCTGGAAGCTGCCGCTGGTTTTCAAATGGACCTATTACTTTCCGAAACGACCAACAGAAGCGGTAAGGTCAGGCGACTGATCGTTTCATTTTCCATGTTTCTGTGAGAAATTTTACCATTTAATATCTTGAGGAAAAATCAACTTTTAGTCCACGTACTCGTCCTAACCAACGATAAATCGGACAGATGTAAACATTGTAAACAATAACCCTTAAATTAAATGATTATCCAAATGAGGAATTATAAGGTAAAAGATATGATTTATCTAAGAAGATTTAAGTTGAAAACATTTTAGGAATAACTAAAACGTCGCTGTTAGAGGTTTTGAAACAGGAAACTAACAGGATTTGTACAGTGCGAACAGAAGAAAAAGTTGTCCTAGTTAGTGCTGGCTGTACAGATCCGAACAGACAATGGGCAACTTACCAAAGGAACGACTCCAGCTATAATAACTCTAGAGAAATAAAGGTACATTTTACTTCAATCTAAATCCATCGTTAGTCAAAAAAGGCTTCAAATTTTTTACATGTTACTATCGTTTTCCAGATATTTGACTGAGAAGTTTTTTTATGTGATTTTTTTGTCTGATAGCCTATTTTTGGGTTTTTTCTTGTCATTTATTTGTGCATTTTGTCTAGTAGATAACTTATTATTCTTAATACTAAAATTGCAGTTGCCTGAACCGACTGGGTCGGAAAAGGCGATTAATAGCTCTATAAATTATTAAGGAATATTTTTTCTTTCCGAAATATTTGAAAAAAAGTCTATGACAATTATGCTGCAGCTGTGTTTAAAAATATTTACGTTTCATTAGCTATCAAACAAGGTATAACAAGCTAGTATTATCAGAATTCTTAAAAAAACTTTATGAAAAGCTCCTAGGTATTTCGATAGTCCTCTTGGTTTTTACTCGACTTGGCTCGTTTTTCTGAACAGATGAAGATGACGACCTTCACAAAGAGGAATATGCAGATATCTTGATTTGTTATGGGTACTGTGGTTGTGTATCCGTACGAGCTCTTGATGAATATATAACACGTTATCCAGGTAGTAGTAAACTATAACGGTCAGTTCATAACTTGGGTCAGAAACCAAAATAAAACAGTCCAAATAGATAGCAAATCTCATTTTTTATTATTTCACAGAAAGTCTAAGATTACAGTTCATTCTACACATGCGCGCCTCTGTCTCGCACAGATACTCTTAATCTATGTCATAATCTACTTTTTACTACAACAGTTGTTAAACTCCTCCTTATTCTTTTGCCGCATCGATTACTTTCTGTTTCAAAACATCAACAGATGTAATTGGATTAGTTTTTTCTGAGTTCTTTGGGAATAACGCCACATAAACTTGAAAGTCTGTATATTTCAAAAGTAAAAACGTTTCAAGGTCTAAATCAGACCCCGTTTTCACTGGTATTATCACAAAATGAACAAGAAATTAAAAAACTAAATGGATTCGCAATGACAAATATCTTAATCACAATTTGACATTAATGACAAATATCCTAATCACAATTTGGTGTTATTCCCAAAGAACGTAGAAAAAATAAAAACCAGAGATGCCACAATTATCATTCACAAAATAATTGGATTAGGTTCTTTGCAAACTAAACTATTCATATCTCTCCACAATTTAAAATCCATGGCCTGTCCACGGTATGGGTTCACCTATTCCTATCCACTTATTAGGATAATTAGCGTCTAGCCATTCTCCTTTAGTGTGCAGGGCAACGTTCATGTTGAAATCACATGTTACTAATGAGATCTTCAAGTAAGTAAGATTCCTACCCACACAATCAAACTGAAACTTATCTGTGATCCCTTTGTCCGCTCCTTATTAGAATTTCCTTGAACTTTTGAGGCACAATAATGAGAGTTTTGTATTAACTGGCTCGGTTGTCTTCATCAAAATTCGACTTACCTGTCCACAAGATATTTCTCACAAATAATGAGTTTTTTAAATATGCATTGTGCATGAATCTAGAGAAATATAACCTCCCCACACATTGTCCTTCTTCGATAACGTGTACGAGCGTGTAATGATGGGGTTAGATGCCGGCAGTAGTCATCGTAAACCACACTTTCTACTGCGAAAGTCCTTAGACAACAATATTAGTCAAATTAGTTGAATCAAATGTAAACCGTTGAACTATTTCATGGTCTTGTTCTTCCTTGTTCGTGGAGGTCGTCATGTTCAACAGTTCCAAATCAGAAGCACAAGTCACAGTGCTGTTTGCAAGTACAGTTCAAAAGTAACAGTCCAGAAATACGAGTCGAGTAACAAACCAAGAGGACTATCGAAATACTTAGGAGTCTTTCATAATAATACACAATAATACTTGTTATACCTTGTTGGATAGGTAAGCACATGTTTAGCAAAATTATCATAGACTTTTTCGGAATGAAAGGAATAGTGTTAAAGAATTTATTTCAATTTATAACTATCAATCGTCTACTCCGACGCAGTTGGTTCACGTAACTGCAATTTTGGTTTTGACAATAATGAAGCCTATCTACTAGATAAAAATCCCAAACACGTATAGATTACAGGAACAAAAACTCCAAAAAATCAATATCTTGAAAACGGTCTTGGAACTGTGTTTCATAGTCAGATCAATCAGGCATGATGGAAACTACAACTACAACCTCTTAAAGGATCTAGGTCAAGTTAATCTGTAACCCTGTTTTACAATCTAAGACTGTATTGCCAAGTTTTCCTTGTAACAAAGTTAATAATATGTGTCAAAACTGCACATTGTAGGGATCTCCTGAAATATGGGGTGACATACGTCATTATATTGAAACACTTGTGAAAATGCCTTAAAATGGAAAATTTTGTGCATGACACTTAAATTTGCTACATTGACAGTTATTATAAAAAATTCAAACAATAAATAATCATAAAATTCAAGCATGCTTATATCTCTTACTAAATCTATTAACGCCGATGGGAACATTACATATATATATATATATATATATATATATATTAGAGAAAGTACATCATTTTGAATACTCAAGTCTTACAATAACATTTAATAGGAATGAAGAAAAATAAATAGAAAGGGACTAGTGAGAGGAGGTAAGGCCACAGGTACCTTTTCAAAGATTTTAAAATCTACAAATATAACATGTGAATCAAAACTAAAGGTGTATCAAACAATAATAAGACCCACAGTTGTCTTTGCGTGCGAGACATGGACAATGACGAAGCTATCGAAAAGTAAGCTAGAGATTTGTTAACGTAAAATATTAAGCGAGATCTTTGGATGAATTAAGTAAAGACGAGAATTGAAGAAGAACAACAAGTGAGAATACAAAGAGACATGGTTAGGACATATTGCAATGGTGTGTAAAAACAATACGGTTTGGAGGTGAGGGAGTAACAAGAATAAGAGACAGACCTAGGAAATATGGCTGGAGGAAGAGGTGTATGATCTGGAGCAAGTGAGATTAGAGTCTGGAGGGAACAGGCATTGAACCGAAAACAGTTGAAGAGAAGCTGAAAGATAGGATAATTTCGGCCCAGTAGACTAAAACTCTTATCATTTGTAAAAAAGGTTTGATACAAGATAGAAAATATTCGCATCTGCATAAAACAGACTCACCTTGATCAGCTACGGAGATATAGCAAAGTAAGTAAAAACAAATATAGAGGCCCCATAGAGCAGCCAGAATAACACAATACAGAGAAACTAACATATTAGAAAGGAAAGGCAAGGATTTACAACGCTATTATAAAACGAATAATGACATGCCAGAAATAGGATGTAACACTTCCAAAACATAGCAGATACTAGAACCGGAAGTAATGAGAAGTAAGAACATCATGCAACATGAAATAAATGAATACTGGATATTGAAAGGAAGGTAGTGAGAATTGATAATGGTCAGAAGGTAGAAGAGGTGTGGCCCTACCTCGGAAAAGATAGAATGATAATACAATATAAAGAGACAAGACAATAAAGAAACAGGCAGACCTGTCTAAAAAGTGATAAAATTAAAAATATATTATAATTTACCTCGATTGTAGAAACTGTGAAGATTTAACATAATTGCAATCTCCATTTTGGTTGTCAGAGTTTTCTTTATACAGCTAGTGTTTTCATATAGAAGTAGTACACCGCATAAATATCACACATGTAGTACAAATTTTAAAAATCCTCCAAACGACAGAGTGTAATATTGAAAGCGTTAAACATCAATATTTACTTAATATGAACCAATCTTTCCAATCACTGGAGGCAGCTGCACTCCAAACAAAGAACCGAAATCAAACAAATACCCTCCTGTCTGCACTTGTACCGAATTGCAGCGGTAACACCAATTTATTTTGATTGCGCCCCCATATCCCCCCGCAACTCTTCCATTACCCTTGCGAGCCCCCTTCGCCGTTTTGATTTCATTAAGGGTGTCATCCAGTATCGGCTGGCAAACGGCAATAAACGAAACATATGGTATACGACATACGTTACACGTTACGTATTCCATAGCACGGGTCTCGCATATAAAACTAAATTAAATTTCGTATTTTCGCATTAACGTTGCGATTGCCTTATTATACTGGCGCGACCTCTGTCGGAATTATTTTTCCTTTACGGCGGGGTGGCTAGTATTTACTTTTCGGTTCGTTTTCTGGCGAACGGCGTTTGATAATGGGCGAGCGTTAGCACTGCGAAATGAGCGATATTTTAATGGAGAACCCGCGCCATATCGAATTTGCAACGTGGTTCAAACATCGGAGGGTGGAAAAATGTAATGTGGAGAAAAAAGTTCGAGATAAACATCAGAATTTAATTCGGTGTTGTTAGCAACTTTTCGGTGTCTTTTGTGTTCGTGAATAAATTTGAAAAATTAATTAGTTTTTGTTTTGAAAGTGAACAATGTAACTTGCGGATCATTTCGCATTTGTTATTTTATATGCAGTTATAAACATTAAATGCATACATAATTTTTCACAACATTGTCTTGCGTTCCATGGATTGAAAAATCCTTTACTTCGGGCACCGAAACTTAATCATGGCTTATAATTGGAGAACTGCTGCCCCATTTATCATGACGTGTTTGATTTAAGTAAATATTTTACATAGAGGTATCGATAGGATAGACGAGTGGGTAATCGTTTGTTGGTCTTACCTACGTGGGGTATGCAAGAAAGGTGTACAGGGTATACCACCATGAGTTATGTCAATCTGAATATAGGAAACTACCGCCTGTATTAATCTGGAAATTGGAAAAGGGGGTTTTCACGAGGAACTGGTTTCAGCTAACATATTTTCAGTTATCTACGACTTTATTGAAAACATCATATGTCTGAAAGGCTGCAGTTGAAAGTTTTTTAAACTTTTGTGAAAATTTTGACAGTCATTAAAAAATGTATTTTTTTGGAAACAATGAGGCCCTGGTCATATCCGGAATTTGCCTTACTAAAACTTGAAGCGTCCTAAATCTTTGGAAAATGTTTAAAAAAATTATACTACGTGCTCAAAAATTGACTCCGACTTCGGCTACATCGAAAATCTCATTCTTTTCACAACGCTCTCAACGCCAGTGGATTCTACGCTAAAAATAGGGGAAGGGTGGGTTATGCTTATAACCACATACCTAAATTAAACAGTTTTTATATAAAAACTACAATTTCCCTGTGGTTTTTAGAGATATCTGAATTATCATTAGCCTTTTTTGACCGAATATACAAGAAGCTAATGCTGAAGTGCCAACAAAAATATTTGCTAATAATTTGACGTTAAAGCATAATTATATCGAATGCATTTATCATGTCCCAGTTAGGATTTATTAACCAAGATTACTTCAATTTATGCAATGTGCTTGTGGTGCATTCATCCATTGTCTACGACAGATTAATTTTATTTTGCTCATTACCAAACTGTCTATCTGTTTTACACTTGGGAATGATGCTCATGGTGTCATGCGTATGTTTTGCTCTATTCGAATACCGCGGAACAAATTTACAGACTCTTTCAATATCAAAATCTCCATAAATGAATAATTAATTAAAGTAATGTTCACTTATTTGTTGTCGAGTCTTTCTAAAGATCCTACTGATAATTCAGATAATAACAGCATGGAAATTTTAGATTATCCAATTTTATACTAAAACTGTTTAATGTAGGTATGTGGTTGTCGGAATAAACTACCCCTATTTATTTACAGGGCAATTTTTTGACCGACTTCCAAATTCTCCTCTAGGTTATCAATTCGTCGGCACGTTTTTTTATGTATACTCACTGATTATTCAAAAACGGCTCGGGCAATTTTGATAATTTAAACGGGATTATATTGAAGAATGTTACAGAAACGTACCATCTAATTTTCTATAACGTGAGATTTACGGTTTTCCAGAAAATCAGAAAGAACAGTAATTAAGGGCCTACACTTCAGTGAATTTCAATGAATCTACAATTCTATTGGGTGACCAATACACAGAAACATATACAGGGGGGTTGCAATATAGGGTGAATTAGAGTTACACTTTTACAAAGTGGGCCACATAATAAAACAAATAAAAAGTTCAAAAATATGTGGATAATATAGAAAAAAAAATACAAATTAGAGACATATGGAGACATCAGGATACGCTAAAATAATCAATAGAATTGTACCCTAAATCAGATAAAAAAAGAATAAATGTCAGAAAATAGTTATTGATTGCACACAGTTTCAAAAATGCTTTTATTTTAAGCTAGTTATAGTCGGTTCTTTTTTAAATATAGATTATTCAGTCTCATTTTCTACTACTTCGTATATATCGGTACCATTACTGCAGTCAAAATACCATTACCATATACAAAAAATATACAAAAAATTGCAACTAACGAAATATTTGTTTGTTCTTGTCTTTTTTTTCAATTGAGTTTTTATTAAATTTCATTATATAAATTAAATACTTCGGTAAGATATAAACATATCGTTTGTAGCAATAAAAACAGTCATCTGATATTGCAATATTTTCTGAGGTTTTATGTTTTAAAATGTACCATTTAATTAAAAGATGAGTAAGGAAAATATTTATGACTTGCAACTTTTATGTTCGGTCTTTGTGTACGAGAATCATTTAAACGAGCAAGTATAAATTACCATGCTAACTAAAAACAAAATGTTGCAATTATCTGCTTATAATGGGCGTGGTTTGTGGACGAAGTGGTTTGGAGTTCAACGTGTTGTGCATTAACGCATATGTAAATGGCAGAGGCGCACGGTACTCTTGCCGAAGTTAAAAGCTATAATATATTACACATAAAAATTGCACAACTAATATGAATTTTGCTATATTATGTAATAGCTATGCCTTAACAATTACTGTTGTTTCATCTTGTAATCTGATTCTTATTTACAATTTAGGTTAATTAATTTTGGAGTCCTTGCAACAGCCCAAGGCTATTCAAGTAGGTGCAACACCATGTTACCGTAATTGATGATCCTATGGAAAATTTCATAGTATGTCATTCTTAGCACTTGAATGCAAGGCAGTTTTGATACTAAATACGTAAAAAGTAGTGTATGTGCTCATCTATCAAAAACATCGTCGAGATATTTGTGGATTTCTACCCTTGCTATTTTGTCCATTTGTCATTATATTGTATCATCAGCAAAATAGAGAATACTTTCTTCGACCATGCTAGTTAGTATGTCATTAACATATTATAGAAACAGAAGTGGTCCAAGTACAATACCTTGAGGCATATTAGTTGTAACCCCCCCCCTCGAGATTAAAACAAAATATTATTCACTCCATCTTAATTTATAATTATTACTAAGTAGTGATACAGAAGAAAAGTAATTCTTATCCTCCGAAAAACTGGCCTGGTTACGCTTATGATAGGCGAAAAAAAAGATGTTGAAATATAAGGTGCACTAGAAGTCATTCCTGAGGAGATGCCTAAGTATGCTCCAGAAATGGTTATTGGAACTATTATGAAAATATTTAGTAAATGTTTAAATGTATCATTCCAAAAGAAACATTAATAGCCCATATTCAACCGTTGTTTAAAAATTGAAATAAATAAGATTGAGCAAATTATAAATGCCTGAGAATAACAGAAAGATACTGAAAGATAAAATGAATGACAAGTTAAAGAGAAGGAGGTGGATAATGGTTTTAAACTCGGTTGATCATCTGCCGTTAATTTATTCTGCCTGAAACAAAAAAAAACATCATCTAGTGCTTAATGATATCAACAAGACTTTTTGGGTGCCAATGAACAAGACAAGCGAGGTTAGAACAGATTTCTACTGACAGAATCATTTTCAGTAACTAAGGATCTAAAACGCTTGCTGCCTGTCTCTAAACTTTTTACTTTATGTATGTTAGAAATCAGCTCTGAAAAGAAAGAATGGGACCGAGAATAGTAAACGAATAGGTGTAAAAATTGGAGAAATAGGGTACTCATGCGTTGGGTTTTCGCTTATCATCTGGCTGTCTAATTCTTCGCACTCATTTTCTTGCACTTCTGTTCTCTAAGAGTACCTCACACTATCATCAAGCAGATCGTTGTACTTATTTGTACCTAATTTGCTGAATTACTCTAGCCCTCGATATTAAGGCTTATTGATATTTTCTTTCAAAGATTGATTGGATGTTATAATTTCTTCCCTTCATTGAGGATTGGTGACAGCAAGCAATCTAGGTTTTGTCGAAATTTTCATGTCTCCTTTTAACAGTCGTATCTTCGTCAACTATGTCCAAATAGCCGGATCACAAGGTAGTGATGCGCTAATCCCTCCTGAAGTCCTGAGTTGCGTGAATGTCTAGACTACATCTTTGATACGGAACTACAACACTCTCAAAGATGCCGGACTGTTGGCTCACGCTTTTGAGGTAGTATGTGCAATATGCCTAATCACGAGTTAGGGGAGTAACTTACTAACTCTGTTCCACATTTGATAGTATATAAACTTAAAATGAACAAAGATTTTCGTTAGTCATACTCCTGTAGCTTCTATCCTTGACAAGATCCGCAGTGATCAAAATCCGATAGCTTTCCAGTGTTCTCCAGCAATCCCCCGCATGTAGTGTTTCTGTGGTTTATCTATGAGATGTTGAAAAATACTCTTCGGATAGCCTTGAACAGCTATTCCCACATCAGCTTAAACATCCATCTTCATGACTACTTCTTTCTTCGTCGTACTGGTGATAGCCAATTCCAGATGTTAATGATCTACATCAGATACCCTTCTATTTCTCTTTGAAATGTGTCTCTTATATCATCAATTTAAAAAGCTCGTAATTTGTTTCTTTTATTTATTATTCATTAGTCTGAAATATATCCTCTATAATGGCTAGATATTTTTTTATTTTCCTGTCATGCTGTTGATTTGATTTTCATAGAGTGGATACTTTCTTCGAGGTGTCATTCTTTTGTACGCAAGACAATATATATATATATATATATATATATATATATATAATATATAACATATATTGTTTCTGGTCAGGGAACCTTCAAGTTGCGCTACCCACAATTGAATGTCCTCTTGCATACTTCTTTATGTATTTGATACATATCGATAAATTTGAATTAGCGAGATGTAAAGACCGACATCTAGGATTTTCCGGGAAACTAGTACATAGAGGTTCCGAATCTGGAGCCGTTTCATGTAATTGTCGGTCTTTACATCTCGCGTCTTCAAAAACGATATGTATCAAAAACATAAAGAAGTGTTCGAGAGGACACTAAATAGTGGGAAGCGCAACTGATGAAGGTTCCCTAACCAGAAACAATATGTATTGTCTTGCGTACAAAAGAATGACACCTCGAAGAGAGTATTCAATATCAACAGGTGAAGTTAACCTGAAAATTTCATCGTGATATTCTAACCTAGGAATAAAGGGTAACAGCAATTACATGAAATCGCTCCAGATTCGGAACCTCTATGTGCTAGTTTCCCTGAAAAGCCTAGATGTCGTTCTTTACATCTCCCATCTTCAAATTCATAGAGTGGCTCAGAAATTCTCTGCGAAATAGTCCAATACTATATAAATTTGCTGGCTTCCTTGCGTAATTTTATCGAGCTTATGACTTTTTGGACATTTTCAGCGATGTTCTTGATCTTATTTTATTTTGCTGATAATAGTTAGGAGGGAAGGCACTTACCGTAGTTGTCTCCGACTTCGTTATTTGCCTACTACCTCCTTTATTGACAATGGAGCTCTTTTGTATTTTATATTTTTGGTTATGTAGGCTTTTTCGCAGTTTATCCACTTCACTAGATAGACATAATTGGTCTAATAGTGACTTTGAATACTCTCACCGATTATTTTAAATTAAAACTCTGTTATAAGAAATTATGAAATTAGCATTGTTTGATTTTTAGTTACTGCAATTAACGGCATCTACAACAAACTTCTTGAAGGCAATACACTAATGCCATCATTAAAGAGTTTTTAATCAGAAAATGGCTTTGTCATCAATTGTTCTTAAATTAGTAGAAATTGTCAGTGTGGTCAAGGTGTAACAACAAAATTAAAAAGATTCCCAGAACATCAAGACAGTCATATAACTCGATAAACTTCTTAATAAATTCCGATCGTAACAAAATTTCTTGTCAAAACATAAAAAAAGATGAGTCGATTTACAGAAATTAGAAAATTACGGTTATACGCTATAACAAGCATAAACTACTTGCGTATTAGGAATTTCTCTATAAAATGAAGGGGGAAACCCCAATTAAAACAACAAATTCTCGTAGAGTAGGCAAAAAAAACAGCCACAGCTTCATACCTACCTAATTGACATTGCGTCGATGATCAAACCAAATCTCAAATTTGATTTGGACCATGACGCAAGATCAGGTTGACCACAATTTCATAAAGAAAGACGTAAAACTAAGTGAACGCAACGCTTATTTATATAATTTTTGTTACATCTTACGCGATCGAAATGACATTCCAAAACGACACTCATTTGTTGCTTTTATTGTTGAGCACTATGATTGACAAAATAATTTCCAATCGAAGACATATCCAATGGAACGTGAACCGAAAAATAACGCAACAACATTTCTTTGTCTAAACCATGAACGCGTAACAAATGTATAGGATTCGAGCAGGAATAGTGTGGGTTTTTTAAGTTTGAGCTCTAATCTTTTCGGCTAGAGAAAAATTTAGGAAAATGTCAGCTTACAATTTGAAATTAAAATATTGAGGGCACGTTAATTAGTTAACAACGGTTTAAGTAAACTGTGTCCAAAATTTGTTTTTGTTGTTAACCGATGTGATGGTTTGTTAGTTCTTTGCCGCCTACAGATAAAGCTCGCATGCACGAAATATAGAAAAGAGGCATAGTATTGATAATCTAGAAGCTTTTGAACGTTAAACGATATATTGACTGAAGGTGGAACCCGTCAGAAGTTGCACTACCTTTGAACCAAAGTTTTAAAACGTCGAGAGTGTATTTAAAAATTCAAACGTTTCAAAGTTAGGGGCTGCCCTCGACTTCATTCATTTATAGTTATCGGTGAGTAAGGGGATGTCACTTGATGAAGGGGGCTGTGTTCTGATTGGTTTGGTGTTGGTGTGCGTCTCTGGTTTGTTTAATCTGGCAGTTACGGAGGTCTATGTTGTAGTATCATCGCGTCGGTTTAGACAGAGAGGTGTTTTCTCTACTTCTATAGCTTCACGAATGGTGGATGCCCGAAAGGAATTAAGACATATGATAGTCCTACTGTCCTCAAAGTTGATAGAGTGTCCTGTTTGGATATGATGATGCGCGAGAGCTGAAGTCGGATCTTTTTTGGGAACTGACAAAGAATGTTCATATACTCGATGTTTGACGCGCCTGTTGCTACGACCGATGTAGCTTTGTGGGCAATCGCGACATGGAATTTCGGTCGCTATATCTCTCTCACTCTAAGTCTTTAAATAACGGTTTGGTGTTAGGGTGCAAAACTATGTTTTTAGATTTGTGACACACCAAAGGTTCCACAGTATTTCCACTAATATATGAGTTGTTCCCGTCTGTCTTCAATAACCCCCATGGAATCCAAATTCTAAACTTTTTTAAGCTATTAGTTAACCTTTTTTAAACTATTATTTAGCCTTGAAACGACAAACTGAAATTTCTGTCGGAAAAAAAGACTATTCGAGCAGTTTCCGCAGGTATTGCAGACACCTTAAATTTTCGAATAATAAGGAAGGGGGAGATATTTTGCACTCCATAGGGGTTTTTGTCTAACACGACGTATTTCTTCTCTAATCTAAATAAAAATTGAGGGTTTATTTAATGTACAGACACTAGCAATTACTCTCAATTGCTGCTATATATACCTGAATATATCGATTATATTTCAATACACAATAATTAAACACATTTCGTCTAAATTTCATAAGGTATAGAGGCGTTTATTGACTTAATGGGGTACTTTTCTAACCTACGGCTCCGGAATCTTTTTTCCTCTGTGTGGCTGTGAAATAAAAACAAGAAACGACATTGTTTTAAAAATGAAGTACAAAACTTTAATTAAAAATGTTATCCAACATATTTTAATTGGCAGCCAGGCAGAAATCTCTCTATTAATCTATTAAAATTGCTTTTTAATTTAAAAATTCATGGATGTGGTAATGACGGTGAAGAATCTTACCCTAGTTCTCTATCAGTTTTTTTGAGTTCGGTCTTTATTCATAAAATTTTCAATATTAGTTACTTTTTGAGTAATATTAAACATAAACTACATTATGAAATAAGATAGATTGAATATATATTGTTTAATTATATCCGAATTTCAACAGTTAAAGCAAACTAATTGCCTTCATCAGTCAGACCGCAATATGATCCAAGTTCCATGCTTCTCGACGTTTTTACAAACTGATAAACAGATAACATGTTTTAGTTCGTTTTCAGTCAATCGACTAATACTGACCAATGACGTGCATGTCTTACATATTTGCTCTTTCTTTTGCAAAGATTAATATTTGCATTTGTGTTCGTTTTGTCTGCTATATTCATGAAAAATATTATAGATTGTCCGCTGGTGACAGTTTTTGGTTTTGAATCAGGGGGTCGGGGGTCTAAGGATATGTGACGTTCTCAGTTCAACAAACCTTTCTACTTAAATATTTCTCTCCCCTGTTTTTATTTAATTTTTCTGTTACGATGGAAAATCTTATTTTCCATTTTCCGAATTTTCTAGGCTCTGTCATGTTGACTAACGAATTCTGTGATGCAACCAATAATCAAAAAACAATAAGCCTGTGCCACATGTGGTCAGAGGGTCGAGATGAAAACTTTAAATGTAACAATATGCCACTATTTTCTCGCTTCTGCCAAGAGGAAGAATAAAAGTTGATATCGAGAATGGTCCAAAAAATTGGTATAAGGTTGTGTGAATGGTCAAGTTAGATTAAGCAACGGAAAATATGAAAAACCTTTACTATCCTTAATCTTATTTGGCCATTTACAAGCGTTATGCCAATTTTTTGTGGAGACTTTTTTTTCTCAACCCTTTGACCTCATGCAAAACGTATGCTTTTGATGCTTGGTTGCATTACAGAATTCATTTAGACAACATGTCAGAGGACTCAGAGCCGATACAAGCCGCAAAGGAGTTTTCATACGTTAGCCAGCTGTATTCAACAATAACACAATTTTCAACCTCATTCGAGGCAGAAGCGAGAAAATGGTGGACCAAAATATGTCACCAGCTGACTGTCGATATATATACCATTACTAATTATCAACAAAACTGATCATCAATAGTCCTTAGCTGTTGTTTTGGGAGTGAATCGAATTCAAAATAGATCGGTGAAATATCTTTTTCGAAACTTATTATTTGTTTAAAACAACATGAAACTGTTCATTGTCATTTGTAATAAAAAATATATTATTTTATTACATCTGCACAGTCCCCTGACATCATAAATCACTAATCTCTCAATAATCCTACATGAAATAAACTACTTTAATGGTGTTAAAAGATTGAATAGCTTCATTTAGTTTGTCAACTACTATAGTTTAAACTTCTAAATGTTCTTCCTACATGGTAGAAGCACTTATTCAGTTTAACTTACCAATCTTTGAGAAACTGGTTATATTTTTTTTGCAAATAACACATTCTAAATAACACACTCTTCAGTTGGTGTGAACCACAAACTTGAAATGTCGTATTTCCTTCGTTTTGTTCAATATTGTCTCAATACAAAATGAAAATTCTTCTTTTGAAAAAAGCTTGCAGCCTTATTTGTGTCATTTTGTATTTAATGTTGAGTTACACCAAACGCTTTATACATAAGTTGAAATTAGCTTCAGAACTGGCAGTATCATCATCAGAATATTCTTCACTTTTCCTAAATCTAAGGAGAGGTTGTGCGTCGATATTAATACTGGAAAACACTACACATACATCACCAGCAGCCGATGAAGGTCTGCAGTCATTCGACATTTAATACACAGAGAATCTCCAACGTTAAGTAGTTTTGTGTAAGGAACGTTCTATCTTCAGTTCTCATTAGTTTTTTCGTTTGCTCTTCTTCTACAGTTTAAACTATAATTACTCCATGTTCCTGTCATTTTTTGTTTCTGGAACAGATCAGTATTTGTTATGAACCCATAATGTAGTTAAAGAAGTGTACCTCACTAATGTTCTAAGATAAAGAAATCACTTCAATATAATCAATCAGTCGTCATATGTACGAATAGGTGTATTGTTCATTGTGAATATTTGTGTGTTTGCGACAAATTTAAATGCCTTGTAGAAATTTATCTCTCTCGATATCTGTGAGGAAGACTTTCTGTAAAGCAATATATACCTTGTCTACTTACAAATTTGAAATAAGTAGAGCCTCAATGAACCACAGCTATATGCTAAACATAATCATGTACTTCTTCTTCGCATGACTAGGAATTTGATATAGTGTTTGTCTGCCTTTTATTCAGTTTCTGTGGTTTTTGACTCTAGCTTGCCCTTCCATCTTTTTCATGGTCTTCCAATTGATCTTTTACTACAAGGCTTGCTGTTCTTACAGTTGTACGCAAGTTCGATCTCATCCCATCTTTTTTCTTGTGTTTTTTCCTTAGCACCTTTATTTCTACATTATTTAGTTTCTGTTTTGTTCTATTTGTTTCTACCCTTGTTTCTGCTGTGTATGTTCTAATAGGTCTACCTCCCTGATATCCTTTAACCAACAAACTGTGAACGTCATATATGACGAAGATGTAACCTGGCGCAATTGTTAAATGAAAAATGTTAGACAGTAAATGTTAAATTTTATAAATTTAAACACAAACGCATTATTATCAGGTTTCTTTCTCAATATCGGTGGTATAAAACTATGTAAGACATGCTAATTACTTTTATAAGAAGGATTGATTTTATTTGTGATTTATAACTGGTGAAATTGCAACAACTTGGGGGACATGTTATTTGAGTTTTTCTATAACGTTTGTGGACTTTAATTTTTATATATAGTTTTTTATCCTAACTGATAATCATATTCTTTGAATACTAAATTGTTATATTAGGGTAGTTAGTTCAAAAAAAAAAAAAACTTTGTAATATTATACAAAAATCATGCTACGAAAATAGTGATTAGGTTATATATTTTTTTTGAACCTTGCTTGATATATCTAGCAGTTAATGTTTTAATTTTCTGTTTGCGACATTTTAAATTAGAGACATCAAAACAGTACGAAAACGGCAAATTTGAAGATGGTAGAGAAGGATGATAAACTAGAACTCCACAAAAATGTTAACGTTAATATGTTTATAGATGGTTGAGACGAAAATAACAAACTTTTACGAACATTAAACTGAACCAGTGTCTAGCTGAAAGCATCAACTACAAGTTCAAGAAGTGACCAGAATGCATGGGCGGATCCAGGGTAGGGGGTGATGGGGGTGATCGCCCCTACCGAGAGACTCAAAGTTAGTAAATTTAATATCAAAACGAGGTAATCTTAACTCCAAGAGCCTAGAAGAAAGTCACCTCTGTGAGTTTCAACCAAACAATGACTATTTTTAATGTAATAGTTCAAGAAATATAGATTTGAAATTATATGTTGGTATATTTAGTACAAGATCGCCCCCCTTGAAACATGAAATCGCCCCCCCCCCTCCGGAAGTCCGTGTCTGGATCCGCCAGAATGGCGCTTGTGTAGAAAGAGAGTATGATGGGACTTCCTAAATATAAAATAATATTAATCTTAAGCCACCAGTTTTGTCTTTTTTGCCACCAAGACATGTAAGCTATATATTTTCTTCGTTAATACATATGAGATATTCTAAAAATTTTTAGTGAAATGTATTGTTTTGGATCAAACTATATTAAAAACCAACTATTTTGAAAAATCTGGAGATGTAATTATATTTAAAAAAATATCTACTTAGATATTGTGTCTATAATTTAATGTGTTTTAATTAAAATGACCTTCTTACATATTGCCAGAATATTAAATAGATGAAATATGTTTGCAATATTGTAAATCCACAAATTTTGTATTTATTTATAACTTAATATACACGTCATATGTTCCTTTGCAATTATATTTAAATTAAGAATTTACTTACAAATTAGGCTTAATATTTGGGTCGTAACAATACGGTGACATTTATTTCAATTCTCCAGAAATTTATATCCCTTACTAAGAATGACACAAAAAAATAGAAACAGAGACATGGAGATAACCAGAGGCGATAGGTACATTTCATAAGAAACCTACGCTTTCATCGTTCAGTTTACTTTTGGCTTCGCCAAAGGGAACGTCTTAATATAAATTGAAAAGTCCGCCATAAACCCGCCATTTTGGTTTATTTTTCCAGTTATAAAAGTTACTTACACATATTGCGTTGAAAACAGTCATCATAAGGAACATTTCTTAATATTTGTAGTAACCTGTAGTATTTGTTCAGATAGAAAATAATATCTTCTGGTTAGAATATAGTTTCCTATCCTAGGCTGTTTCCACCTGGAAGTCCTTCTCGTCCCTCTGGCGTATAATAATACGTATAGTAATACAGAAATACATGTTTACAATTAACTGCTGAGTAAGAATCGTTCGTCATATGTCTCGTTTTTATCTAAATTATAATTCTTTTTAAAAAAACTAGCGGTATCCTTTAAAAAAGCAACAAAACTTTAATATTAAGTTAATAATATTTTGAAAGGCAGCAAAGCTAAACATTAAAATTGTATTTTATTTAAAAAACTGACGGACCTAGTAATCATGCGGTTGGATCTTGTTCATAAACTTTTCGATATTATTTACTTTTTAAGTAATACTAAACATAAACAACTTTATGAAATATAAAAGATAAAAACATTGTACGTTGTTGAAGTGTACACGGATTTCTACAGTTAAAGCAAACTAATTGCCTTTATCAATCAGACTGCAACATGATCTAGGGTTTTGTCGAATGATATAATTGTGTTCCTGTATCCATGCTTCACGACGTTTATAAAAACTAATGAACAGATAATATATTTTAGTTCGTTTTTAATCAACGTTTAATCGGCTAATAATTCACTGTGGTGAAAGCTTATAATAACAATAAAATTGTTTTTAAAGAATTCTTTATTTGATAATTAAGAACGACTTTCTCTTCTCGATGTACTTTATTTCAATCGAACGTAAGCATAGCAATAAATTTTGTTATTGGTCTCCATCTCACTCTCTTGATGGCGTCTTGCTCCGTTAATGTGCTGGCACATTTTAAATGTTTGTGAGTTGTGTTCATATGATGATGAAAAAGAAGAAGGAAGAACAAAAACATGAACTCGACAGGTGGGTGTGGCCGCGATTGGTATTGTGACAGGTGAATTGGAATGTTATGTAATCGGAAAATAAGTGAAAACTTGTGAACGCGGCACACTGCTGGTAAATTTTACATTTCATTTCTAACCTCTCTTAATACAAATTAATGGCGGTGACAGGAGAAATATAAAAGTTTTAAAATTTACTTACCTCCAGTATGTCAAGGAAAAAGGTCGACGGTAAATACTGGAATCAGTTTCCACATAAGTTACTATGAGGTTTTCACTTTTCTTTTGTACCAAATAAGTTTTGCACTTATACAAATAAAGCTATGCTATAAAGTATCTGACCTTTGCGATCCTATATTTTAGCCATTGATTTAGTTAAGTATCAGAGTAACGCTGCCAACACAGACAAATCGAGACCTGTCAAGAATAAATAATAACTGGAACGATCTATTTTCGATCGAAAAGGAAGGACCTGTTGCGACTCTGCTTGGAAGTTTCCAGTATATATGTCGATACCTCAGTTCAAAAACGTAATAACTCAAAAAGTATCGTTTTCGAGTTATTATCATTATGATTTAGCCACCAACAAGTTCTTTCCATTTCTATCGAGAAACAACTCGAACTACGAAAACTGGCCACTAAAGGTCTACCTATTTGAATGCAACTAACCAAAATTAGAACAAAATTAATTCCTATAATATAATAATTTGAGTTGTTACAGTATAGAATATGGTATGAACAAGTTATCAAAAGCCTATGATTTTTGTTTCCCCGAGTAAGCTCTGATTATTGTCGAGCTAGAACAACCAAGGAGTACCTAGATGGCAGTCTCAATATATCCACCATGTACCGGCCGTATCAATAAAACTGTATACAAAATAATGAAGAGTATGCCAAAATATCAGTTCACAAAAATTTTAAATACGGAAACTAACATATCATTCCATAAACCAAAGAAGGATCAGTGTTCATTATGCATTAATTACGAAAATGGCAATGAAGAAGTTAAATAAAAAATTAAGGAATAATATGCGGGACATTTAATAGAAAAAGAGCTCAGCCGAGAAGAAAAACAAAACGATACAGAAAGGGCAGATGAAAATGTTGGTGTATGTTGTTTCGATCTACAATCTGTGTGCGGAGAAGTTAATAGTTTTTATTATAAAAGAAGACTGGCCACAATTTTTGATATAAAGCAAAAACTAGGGTTGTGTTTGGCTGCGAAGGTTTGGCAAAAAGAGGAGCCAACGAAATTGGTAGTTGCCTTTATAGCTAATTATGTAGTAAAGATTGCCAAAATGAACACATAATTTTTTATTCAGACAACTGCGTTGGGCAGAACAAATATAAATTTATTTTTTCCTTGTATATATTTTATGGACTAAATATCGATAAAATTCAAGCTATTACACTTAAGTTAGTTAGTAAAGGGTCATACACAAAATGAAGGAGACACTGTCCATGCCTT
The DNA here is from genome assembly GCA_034190945.1 of Octodonta nipae. NCBI lineage: Eukaryota > Metazoa > Arthropoda > Insecta > Coleoptera > Chrysomelidae > Octodonta > Octodonta nipae. The sequence continues at coordinate 22,453,764 of CM067223.1, forward strand.
AATTGAAAAAGAGAAAACCCGTTTACTTAAAAGCGGCCCAATATACATTCCTGCACAGTGGGCCACCATAATAATGTCGGCTAAGGAAAAGGGAACCCCATACAAAGATAACGAAATAGGCACTATAGATATTTTTGGTTTAATCGGGGAAAAAATTTCAAAAAATACAGAAAATGTAAAAGTTTTTTAATATAAAATTTTTACATTAAATTATATGAGAAACAGTATTGTTATTTTTTTAACGTATTACCGCTGAAAAACCGCGAAAAAATTTTACAAGTGCGTCGTCTGCCTTTCTCTTACTCATCTTATGTATCGAGATGAGAGTCAGATAAAGGTACTCCTCTCTCAAAAGTGCATGCGCGTAGGAACATAATTTTGTCAAGTGCGAGTTGGACTCGCATACTTAGGGTTCCGTACCACCTTCAAGATTCGAATATTCCAGTTTCAGACAAGCAGGGAATGAGTGCATTTTCTTATATTTACCCTTATATCTTTTAAAGGAAGCGTTTTAAATTTATAAAAAATAAACACTTTGATTTTCCACACATAGACTTTTTATTTTATCTGCTTTAGGATTCGCTTGATTTTTATCACAATACATATGTATTTAATTTTCTAATTTGGCCCCCAAAAAGTAACGTTAGAGTTTTATTTTACTAATAAACTTTCAGAGATGCCTTTATAATCTACTGTCTGAGTTTTGAGGCTCTGTAGATTGGAAGAAAAACGGCAAAATAGGTCAAAGTTTAAATTATAAATTATTAAATCTGTTATTCAAATTATTTAAAAAAATAAATAAAATATATTTTTCAAATTTTAAATAGTGTAGTTTCTAAAGTGGAAATTAAGTCGATGTTTAATATTTTAATATTTTTTATACAAATGATTTAAAAATATGATATCTTTGTAATTCACATAATGAGCCTTTTATCTGATATATTACATGATGCGTTTGAAAATTGAATCTTTATTGTCCATTTAATTGTATAATTTGTCCCTAAAATTACTATGGGGGTTTTCTAATAATTTATTTTCCGTTTAATTCTATTATTTGGAGGCCACATAATAGAATTAGGGATTTTTTTCATATTTTTTCTATTTTTCTATATAAAAAAATGAGGTCTTAGAGTTTGGGGAATAACGGGGAGAATGGGTATTTTTTTTAAATATTTTTGTAATATATTTTAAAATATTTATTTTAAAAAAATTAAAAAATATATTTGTATGCGTCATAATGAGCCCTGGGATTTGATATATTACATGACCCCTTAGAAACAATTATAATTTTTTATTTTCCATTTAATTCTATAATTTGCCCCCCAAAATTAATATTAGGAGTTTCTTCTCATTTTTCCAGTAAAGTTCAGGTGAGGGGCTATACTTCCAGTTTTTCCAAAAATTTTCAGCTTATGGTTTCGGAGATAAGGGGGGAATGGGTAAGATTTTTTATATTTTTGTTAATATCTTTTAATTTATTTATTTTATAAATCTGGAAAAAATATATTTGTTTTCTTCATCATGAGCCCTTTTATTTGATATATAACATGCTGGGTTGGAATCAATTTTAATTTTATATTTTCCATTTAATTCTATAATTTGCCCCCCCCCCAAAAAATATTAGGAGTTTTTCCTTATTTTTCCAGTAAAGTTCAGGTGAGGGACTATACCTCCATTGTTTTTTCAAAATTTTCCAGCTTATGGTTTCGGAGATAGGGGGGGGAATAGTTAATTTTTTTAAATATTTTTGTTAATATCTTTTAATTAATTTATTTTAAAAATATGAAAAAAATATATTTGTTTTCGTCTTAATGAGCCCTTTCATTTCATATATAACATGATGGGTTAGAAACAATTTTAATTTTATATTTACCGTTTAATTCTGTAATTGGCCACCCAAAATTAAAAGTAGAGGTTTCTCCTTATTTTTTTCAATAAACTTCAGGTCAGAACCCATAAATCTATTTTTTTTCAAAACTTTACTTTTTATAGTTTCGGAGATAAGGGGGGGAATGGTAAATTTTGGTATATTTTCGTTAATATCTTTTTAAGTATATTTTTTTAAAATATGAAAAAAATATATTTGTGTTCCTCAGAATGATACCTTTCATTTGATATATTACATGATGCGTTTGAAAAAAATATATTTTTAAATTTTTATTTAATTCTATAATTTGCCCCCCAAAATTAATATTAATGTTTTCTCCTTAATTTTCCTGTAAAGTTTGGGCAACGCTCTATATTTCCCATTTTTTTCAAAATTTTAGGCTCAGTAGTTTCGGAGATTTTTTCGATTTTTTTAGTTTTTCCCCTCAGAAGTACCCCTAAAATCAAATTTTTTTCTTTTACGATATGCACTCCTGATCGTGTCACCAAACTATACATTGATACCAAATTTCAACCTTTTCCGTCCAGTAGTTTAGGAGATATTATAAGGGTATCCGTATATTGTATATACGGAACCCTAAAAACAGAACTAAACAAAATTTTTAAAATCTATTTCTGATAAAAAGTTAAAAATTATGGCATTTCAATTTTTAAGGTATATTATTTAATTCAAGAAAATTAGGAATTCCGGCTATTTCCAATTTAAAACAATGGGTTGGAGTTACGATGATGGGTGTGAGGACTTTTTTCAATCGAAATAATGTAAAGAATATAAAAAAATTAATTAATTGCGAAAAAGCATTTTTTCGATGCTATATAGTTTTTCGTTGTTTAAACAATACCGTCAATAGATATCAAGTTTCATCTTACACTTTTATAATCAAGAAGACCTCCCGGACATTAAACAAATATACATGAATTAAAACAATTTTGCAAACGAATGCGCCACTATGCCCTGCACTAATTTGACCGCCAACAAACTGGCGGATTAAATATATATTTTTTCACACCTCTTCAATATGGGTATCTGATGAAAGAGTTAGAATGGAAGACTAAAGTTCACTATGAAAAAGAAGAAAATTCAATATGGCGCCAACAAAGTGGCGAATTAAGTTTACATTTTTTCACATCCCCCCAATATGGCTATCAAATGAAAGAGTTAGAATAGAAAAATTAAATTCGCTATGGGAAAAGAACATCTAATATGGTGGCCAACAAAATGGCGGATTAAGTATATATATTTCAACACCACTTCAATAAGAGCATCAGGTGAAAGAGTTAGAATATAAGAATAAATTTCACTATGAAAAAGAGGAAAATCCAACATAGCCGCCAACAAAATGGCAAATTAATATATACTTTGTCACACATTGAATGCGTAATTATTAAATATATATTTTTCACACCCCTTTATTATGGATATCAAATGAAAAAGCTTTGATACAAGCATGGATCTCCCACCCAAATAAAAATTTTGTATCGTGTCGAGGACTATTGTGGCGTTAGGGTGGCTTAAAATGATACGTCGTTAACTGCACTCCATTTAATTAAATGGTAAAAAGGTTAAAAAGTGCCGAGGACGGTGTGACATTAGGGTGTATAAAAATGACTTCAAATGATGTAATTAGCGTTTTTTCCTCAAGGCGCATCTTCTTGTATAAAGCCTTGCCCCTCTATGGACAAACGATCTACTGAACAACTGAGACATGAGATCTTCCAGTTCAAAATGATACGTTTGTACCGTGATGGTGATTCAAATCTTTTGGAACACTTCTGTGATATGGAATAATGAATCGTTTCAGTACAGATCTACACAATTCTAATTCTATTCGAGGGGAAGTTATCAGTCGCACTAAATAATATCAAATACCAATCACATTGGCCTGCATAGACTTCGTGAAAAGGCTCGACACCATATTGTCGATGGCAGTAACCAATGTTCTTGAGGAGCAAAGTGTAGATACAATATATACAAGAACGTCAGAATTTTTGTAGACGGGCTACAGTTTTCCCCTAACAGGAGTCAAAGCCATTACGGTAGTAGAAAATATCTATCGATAGTTATATTGAAGTAACAAATCACTTAATGTAGACCGCGAACGTCTGAAGCTTGTGAAATTTCCTGATGTTATGGTCTTAATTACCAAATATCTAGTGGAACAACAAAAAACTATTAACGAAATAGAATTCATTATGGAGATCATAATAAATAATACGACAAATATGTATACCTGTACCTGGGTAATTTGATGTATATATCAGGTTTGCTACCACCTGAAATAAATAGAAGGATTAAAGTTACATGGATGGCATTCGGAACTCAATGTCTTCCAGTCTCCAATAGTAGTACACTTCAAGAAAAAAGTATTTGATCCATGAGTTCTACCAGTCCTATCATATGGTTGTAAAACCTGGGTTCTGATTAAAAAAATTACACAAAAATTTCAAGCTACATGGATGTCTACAGGAGAGACCGAAAGAGAATACTGTAAATAGGGAATAAGGCTAAAGTCGCTGTGTTTGGCTCGGTCCTCCGACGAGTTTATCCTCGAAGCTCGAGTGTACACACCACAGTGTTAGCCACTGTTACAGCATTTTCTAAATCCATGGCATTAAAACTGACGCAGTCTGCGACAGGCGCCTGGTGGAGCGTACACCTCGCCTCTCGGTCGACTCAACCGGAAGACCATTTCTCTAATGTGTAGACGATGGTCCCGGACCTGCTTTACCGACCGTGTTAAACACGGTTTTAGGTTGCAGGTGTAGACTATGGTAGGATTTGCGTCGGCTACTAGACTGGACGGGAATCTCCCCCTTTTACTTTTCTGGATGAGCGGACATTCGCTTTCGAGGTGTAGGCGCCTCTACTTGCGGGACGCTATGGCCCAGTTTTAGGAGTAACAGACAAGAAGTTGGCAAAGGGCTCTTGTCTCGAATACTAGGTCGCGCCCCATACAGGGCCATGACCCTGTCCTTCCCTAGTTACTAACGGGCATCGCCTTGTCGCCAGAAACGAGGTCTGGAATCGACTGCCGTGACTCCGAAAGTTTTATGGGTAGCTACCTGGAAGTATTTTTGACTACTACTATCCATATATTGAAATTCCTGAAATGCCACAGGGCATTTGGCGAACCGACAAGATAATAGGTGGACAGGAAATGGATCCCCAGGGGTACGAAAAGACTAAGAAATCACTCAAATATATAATTTTTCGATATTTACAAAGGAAAAAACCGCCAGTTTACATTGTTTAGCAGTTTTTCATATAGTAGAGGATTCTCCTTATGGATAATGTAAGGTTTACTCAATATTTAATAAATTGTACATTGTCTTAATCATGGATCTGTTTGTTATAATTATGTAATCTCCAAAATTTTCAATGTAACTAAGTATAAAGAAAATACGTGATCACTGTAAATATTAAAACAGTGCCCTATTAATTTCTACCAGGTCAGTTTGCTAGACTTGGGACAATCCCTCATTTCATATTTTTCATTGCATAAATCCAAGAACAGGTTATATTACTCGCGAGTCGAACCACCTTCACGGCAGACTTGATGTTGATATTAACGCGTCATGCGAGTTCCGTTGTTCGAAGTACAAAAAAACTGTCATAAGTGAAATATTGTCACGCACCGCCTGACGTCTTCATGTAGCGCAAAAATGAGGAACGACATCAAAAAAACGCCGACAAGTCATATCTGATTGATTGGTCTCGTTACCGTATGCGTAGCGTTCGTTTTGTTCTCATTGTTTTAAAGCCTTCATCTACCACTTCATCTTTTGTAACGTCACTTTTTACTAGAGCTAACGCAGTAATTTGTCATAAAGTATTGATAGATTGTATTACCAATAGTGTTGGCTCTTGGTCAGGAATTTAGTTTTTCAAGCTTTGAATAAAACATTATGGGAGAAAAGAAAACTTTTATAATGGAGAAAATATTAATTAAATGCTTGAATCTAGATTTATAAATGTCTTAATATTAGTATAACGCATTCCTAAAAAAATAGAAAAATGCAGGACTTGAAACTAGATAGTAACTACAACAATCAAATAATGAATTAAATTCAAAAATATAGTAGCTCCTGCAACTTTTATTTATATTGCCGGTTATTCTACAGATGATTAATAGACTTGGTGATCTACATCATACTGAAATAATCATGCAAATTCTCCGCTAGATGGGATCAAAATTTGGGAGAGTCGCAATAGATTAACCAACTATATCCTATAAATGTTCGATGGGGGACAAATCAAGTGATCTTGATGGCCATTCCCGACTTTTTACTCCAGATTGTTGTATGCTCACCAGCGTTATCCTATTTAAAGATGGCATTATGTATGGTTTATAGGCAGGGATTTAAACTCGTTGCATCACTTCATTAATATACTACACAGTCGGCAGATTGCTGTGGATGAGAATTAAACGTGCTTTGGTTTTCTATACATATAATGTCATAGAACCATACGATATTTCATGAGTCACTCCAGTTTTGTTGTATTTGTCTAAAGGTGAAGTTACACGGCCTGTAGCACGGCACCTGAATCCTCTGAAGATGATTTTCGACCCTTTCTTGACCTGCAAGAAGTTTTTTGATTATTACTGCAACTATCCTTTGTCTTTTCTCTGTTACCGATACAAATTTCTATTGATGAACAACACCGCCTGTCAATATATGGGACAAAAAATCCGTAATTTATGCGTGTATCAAGGATGAATTTATTTTTATTCGGTTTCCACAGGTAGATTGGCGAGGCGCTTGTTAATCAACAAATTTTGGTCCACATCAAAAGCTCGTCGGGCTGCTTTGTAACCGTCATTGTATCAATAAAAAATCGACAATTGATTGAAATGAAGATGTTCGGCCCAATTCAACACAAAACTATGGAGGTAAATTCAAAGGTGATTACGAAGCCGGGTACCATAAAGTTGGATCGCGAAAAAAATACATCCTTCGTTACCTCGAGAAAGGGTCGTAAATCATCTTGGGAGGTTTCACGCACCGCGCTACAAGCCGTGTAACCTCACCTTAAGGTAGCACCGCAAGGAGTCGGTAAGCTCTCATTCCGATTCTAAGTAATGTTTGATTAACAGTCTGCCTAGAGAATGTCTTATTTGGCATAAACTGTTTGTTCTGCCTATTTCTGAGAGCAAGGGGTCTGACTCGAAGCAAATTACGGCCTTGTAATAGTCTGCGAAATTAGAACCTGCACTGGGTCACCTTCTCAAAACTATTGACACAATTTTGAAACTTCGGCAAACCAATAACAGCTTACATTAAAAATATAAGATAAGAGCCATAACTGCTCTCAACAATCCAATAAGAACCCAATTAAATTCATCTAAAAATTTTTGCTAAATCTACTGAAATTTTACTTGTGATGAACAATTCTCCAATAATTATAAACAGTGGGGTAAGTGTCTAAACACGGGGAGTTACAATAGTAATAAAACTGAATTAGTTAATAATTTCAGATCTATGATCAACTACTAATACCAGTAATTTCATAAACTTTATTCAAACAAACATGTGACAGTTGTTTCCTGAAACTCCATGTTCTTCAGGACAGGTGTCATTTGTTGGTATAAGTAAAGGGTATGTAAGTACTAATATTACTGATACATGATGATTATTAAGGGTTTTAATTAATATTGCTCTTTGTTTTCTGTTCCTTATTCTCTATTTTAGCATTAATATATACTTTTTAATATTAATATATGTGTAATGTATAATGTATATGGGCTAAACCTATGTACGGGTATTTATACTCCATATAGGTCATTTTGTATTGTTATATATTATTGTTAAAGGGATAATTGCTAATAAATTGAATGACGCTTTTTAACTTTTTCCAGGTAACGGTTAACTCGAAACAGTTATTAGGTATTTGAATCTAACGACGTAGATGTCGATACTGATTTGTTGGCATTACTTGTGTAAATAAATTTTGGTAGGTATAAAGATTTTTATAAACTTTAGGTAATTTTAAAATGAGAATATATGATGATTGTCTTTTATTGTTTGCTGTTCATACCTTGAAAAGATGTACACACAGGGCAAGTGTAAACTAGCCGTTGGGGCACTTGCCTCTGGCATCGTCTCATTTTTATTTATTTTTTAGTTTCGACCAATCAAATCTAGAGAATTATGCCCAAGAAACATTGCAGGAAACTTTATAATAACAAAAGGAACAACTTAACACTTAAAACCTCAAAGTCTTGAGGTAGCAAGACCAACATGTTGTAATCCATTCACAATAAATCATTATTTTGAGCTAGTAGAAAACATATTTCAGGGAAAGCTAGCTCACACAGTCCCCTACTCAGAAGTCGGTCGTACTGTGTGTAACGCCGTTTCCCTATGATTCATAGCATTAATATTCCATCATATCTTAGGAGGTTTGTAAGGCACAAGACCCCTCATTATACTCATTTTATGACATTTGAAAGCATTATTGTCTGGTTATCGCAAGTATTTTTAAGAAAAATCTTGTAAATATTTAACCAAGCTCACCTTTAAGTTTACGTTTCCTTGACTAACCATTAGGTTTCACTGCAATGAATTATCAAAGGACACATTCCTTATGGAAAGTGGCCCCCGGTGGATTTGGCTGAAATTTTGATGTTTTGTAGCTCTCAACAAAATGAACAAATGTCTTCATGGTCGCAAAGTCCGATGACTGATGGTTTTCAAGTTAGGGTTATTTTTATATTTATCTTCAGAGTATACCACGAAGAGTTGAGTCGATATGTATATGAGGTACAATATTTTCAATTGTCTACGACTACCGGTTCTCCCGGAAGTGGACCCAAACTTTGTTTTTTTTAATGGAACATCCTGCTTTTTGTAGCATTGTTAGAATCTATGATGAATTTTAAGATAACTTTATTGGAAACGTCATGTGTCTGAAGGGGTTCGGTTAAAAGTTATTTAAACTTTTTAAAAATTTTGACAGATCCAGCTCTTCACAAAATATTATTTTTGTGGAAGCAAATAGGGCCAGATCAAAAATTACCAGAATTTGCCTGAATAAAACTTAAAGCTTCCTAAATCTTTGAAAACTGTTCAAAAAAAAAGGAAAGCTCAGAAATTGGTACCTACTGAATCCGAAAATCGTATAATTCATTTTTTTCCAATAGCAACTCTAACTTTTCCTCAAAACCATTGGAATCTAGACCAAAAAGTAGGAGTTTATGCTTGCAAGACTAAATGAAACAGTTTTTATATAAACTTGAAAAAATTTTAATTTCCGTGTAGCTATTAGAGATATATGAATTATTAGTAGGCTTTTTGAAGGAACCGTCAAGAGACGTATATACTTTACTTTACTTTCTTAACCATGTATGTAGAATTTGATATGGTTATAAAAAAGTATGTGAAACGTTTCCATTGCGATCTCCGTATAGACCAAAGCATACTCATAACACCATAACGCAGATCTTTTCCTGGCAATCTACCTTTGTTGTTAGAGGTGCAGCATTGACAATATTTATAATTCGACCCCAAATAAAAAAAAAAAATAAAAAAAGCTAAGGAGTGATATCGGGAGAAAAGAGGGTGTCGTCGATGAGGTCCATTATTCTCTATCCAACGATCTTCAAAATGATTGTCTAAAAAGTTATTCACAGGTGCAATATTATGAGGTCGTGTTGAGACCACAGCTGATTCTAAGTCAGCTCTAATGGATGTAAACCATTTTCTAAAATTTCATCTCTCACCTAAAAATAATGTGTGGATTAGTATCACTCCAGTAATGTGGTTCACTATTCCATAAATTTTGCCTCAGCCGTCCAAAACTATTTTGTGTAGAAAATGTTCGTCTTCCTGAATTTTGATTAATATGAATTCGAAAGATCATTCCGTCTTTGAGCGTCATCTGCTATTAAATTCTTAACTAATGATAATGCAAACGGATGGTTCTTATGTTTTTTTAGGATTCTCTGAAAACTAATCATAGATATTCCCACATCTCTTTCTGCATCTGCTGACGAATTTTCTGGATATGCTCTTAAGCATGCGAAGACTGTAACTTAATTGCCTTTATTATCTACGACAGGCTTCACTTTTTCTTGTTTTTCACAAACTGTCCATCTGTTTTGCAATTGTGAATGAGCCCCGTCAGCGTGTCATGAGTGGGTGTTGGTCTATCCGAGTATCGCGAACGGAACCTAGTTACTAAATTCTAAACGGGACATGATAAATGCTTTCGATATAATTGTGCTTTAAAACCAAATTATTAGCAAATACTGTTTGATGACATTTCGGCATTTGTTTCTTGTCGATTCGTTTAAAAAAACCTAGTCATAATTTAGATATCTCTCATAAACACAAAAATTCTTTAATTTGGGGAAGGGGATTCAAACATAAATTCCATATGAAAAAACTAAGAGCCGAATTCGGGACCAATTTCTGGACACTCCGTATATTCTTTTGAAAAGTTTCCAAAGACTTAGGAAGCTTCACGTTTTATTCGGGCAAATTCTGGTAATTTTTGACCTGGCCCTCTTTGTTTCCAAAAAAATATATTTTTTAGAAAGCTGCATCTGTCAAAATTTTCAAAAGATTTAAATAACTTTCAACTGGAGCCCTTCAGACATGTGATATTTTTAATAAAGTTATATTGAAATTCGTAGTAGATTCTAAAAAAGCTTTTAAAAAAAGGGTGTTCCATTTATAAAATAAAGTTTGGGTCCACTTCTGGTAGAACCGGACGTCGTAGATAACTGAAATTATTTTCACTGAAATCAACTCCTCGAAAAGCCCCTGTATACAAATTTTCAGATAAATAGTCCTAGTAGTTTCTGATATACATATGGACTCAGCTCATCGTGGTATACCCTGATATTAAATATAAAATTAACCATAACTTGAAAACTATCGATCATCGGACTTTGCGACCATGAAGACATTTGTTTCCATAAGGAATGTGCGGGGTCCTTTCATCCACTACTCACATACACATGAATAAAAACAAATGAAAATAACCTACACGCAAATGCTACTTTTTTTCCGAAAAACTTATGACATATTTTAGACTTTTTGGGAATCGTAAGCTTTTGTGATCCCAACTGACACTCATTTTCACTTAGGTTTGTAGTTGGCTTATTAGTTTCGATATTGCAAAAAAGTTTGGTCCTTCAACAGCATATAGTACACAGACCCGAAATATAGTACAGAACTCCATATTATACTATGGTTGACAACTGGCAACAGGTTAACTACTAAAGTCATTTGAGTTTTGTATTCTGCAACTACACTAGTTTACTTTTGTGATGTAAAGTCAGCGGTGTTTTATAACAATGAATTTAATCATAACAACTCTCTTCTGAAATATTCTCATGATCATTTAACTCTTAAAACTTAATATTCTTGTACCGCACTTTACATATTAGACAGTTGCCACATCAAGGTCACACATACCATTAACTGAAGATTAAGGATGCTTAGCTTATACACCTTAAGGCTGACACACCTGCCGTTTAGACTACAACTTTAATTTGCCTATTAAGTATAATTTTCAAGACCCTATAAAGCTGTGTAATTTATTAATGACGCATAATGTCCTCGCTAGAGGTATGGCTATAATGAGCGAAATTAAGTGCATTTTAATTGTTAATGTATAGTTTCGTTGGGCGAATATTTGTGTCAACGATGTTATCTTGAGGATATAGTGTTAGGAGAAAGAATGTTGTTTGGCAATGATCAAAGAAGCTTTCCAAATAAAATAGGCAGTGTTGTTATAGGATTGATATAATCGGTGCTTAGAATTTACATTTACTTGGACGTTCTAATTCTACAAGTTGATGAGATGAGGAAATGTAAATATAACTTTATTATAAATTAAATATGTAATTTTGGTATAACTATTTGAAGAAAATGTGCTGGTAATAAATCGATTTAAAAAAAAACAAAAACCGACTTCAAAAAAATTAACTAAAAAGCATGAAATAATTGTTTGCTAGAACAATTAATTACTTTTTATGAAGTCAGTGCCAAGCTAAAAGTGAAACTATTTTGGGAAATGCATTTATAATTTGTCTTCTAAACGTTGTTTATGGCATGTTCTTGATTATTTTTGTGTTTCTTTGGGGAATAACACCACAATAGAAATAAAACTACGTATATTGCAGGAATACCAAACGTTTCAAAGTCTATTCTGACTTCGTTGTCAATGGCTTTATATTTATTGATGTAAATTGCAAAATGTCAAATCAAATTTTCATTTTGCAATTTACATCAATAAATATAAAGCCATTGACAACGAAGTCAGAATAGACTTTGAAACGTTTGGTATTCCTGCAATATACGTAGTTTTATTTCTATTGTGGTGTTATTCCCCAAAGAAACACAAAAATAAACATTTATAATTTGTACTTTGCCACTTCACTGTTCAAATTGGTACCAACTTCAGAAGAAGTATTTAATTGTTGTAACAAAAAACTTTTTTTAGTTGGTTTTTGTTTTTTTAATGCATGTATTTTACAATTTTTAATGATGCAATGACTTAATTGGATGCAGTTTTCAAATTTAATTAACTTTATCGATATTATCTTTAAGCATCATATATTAGCTTGATCAACCTCGTTTATTGTTGAATAGAATACCTTGTTTTCTAAATATGTATACGTATTAAGAAAATTTTGTTTATGATTCTAACTTAGGTGGATCCACTATATTGTAGATGATCTGAGTATCATCATTATTTAAGTGTGTTAATTATACTGATATTCATTGAATAGTCTCGTCTCCGTGGAATCTTATGATAAATCGTTATACAGTTTTATATGATTTAGCATAATAGGACGTAGTTTTTAATTCCAATAAACTTTGTCTAATAACATGTTGAGTTATTATTAAAAATAAGGTACGCAACTTGAAGAAAATTTATATTCGTTATTAAATCTAGTGCACATTTTGGAAACGTGACATGAAGATCTATTATAAAATTTTTAAAGATGTGGCATAATTAGATACATGTATAATTCTTATTACCCCTATTTGATTAAAATTGTATATATTGTGACAAATAATGGTATTTTCCTTTAAAGCAAAATTCAAATAATGGTATTTTACTTTCAAGCAAAATTCATATTTGCTGACAAACCTCGTATACAGTTGAAAAAGTGATATGTAATGATTACATTATAATTTAATTTATAAGTATAACTTTTTCTCTAAATAATATTCATAAGAACATTTTCCGTATGAATTCAACTTATGAAGACACACTGTATACTGACTATAGAAACCAACTGAGAACCTCCACCTTGAAGTTGATTCCCTGACATTTATTTCGATTTATTTCCAATCAACTTTCAATTTATGACAATTTTTAATTATACAGCACAATTGGACTCAGTTTTCAATAACAATAAACTTTGTTTGATTCAATTTGAGATATTATAAAAAATTTAAGGTACCTCACTTTTAAACAAAATTGAAATATTTTTTAAAACCTAGTATATAGTTGGAAAGTTGCAGAAATACTTTATATAGAATTTTTAGAGCAATGTCATACGTAGATGCCTAATTACTTCTATTTGATAACAGTCTATTCTATCTGATGACAGTCTACAGTTAAAAATGTGACATGAAATGATTACTGTCTACGTTTTAGACCATGAAAATCTGTTTATGGAGAATAACTTTTTCTCTTAAAATTATTATTAGAAATAAATCGTTTGATTTATGAATACACACTGTATATACATATTAACTGACATTTATTTTGATTAATTTAATTTATTTCCAATCTACCCCAACTTCCGAACAATTAACACCAGCAACACCAAAGCTTAATGTATAAGAATTTCGATAAAAAGTTTTTCCCGATTTTCTAAAAAACGGCACAAGCTATGTTATTGAAAAAAATGTGGGATCATTTCGGGATCCCCCGGAACTAGTCCAATTTCTTTTTAATTTATTATACCCCATATTCCGAACAGAAATTGTTTCCATATTTGTAATACTAACGAACCCACCAAAGTTTACTGTATAAAAAAGTCGATGAAAAACTTTTCTAAGATATGGTACAAGCTATGTCATTGAAAAAAATATGGGACCTCTATGGGATATCCCGGAACTAATCCAATTTCTTTTCAATTTATCCTATGTTCCGAATAGAAAATATTCTATATTTTTAATACCGGCAACTCCACCAAAGCATACTGCATAAGAAAATCGGTAACAAAGTTTTTCCCCATTTTCTAAGAAATGGCACAAGCTATGATGTTAAAAAATATATGGGACCCGATCTCCCGGAAGAGGATCCAGTTTAAACGGTTGAAATTCCTTGAGCCATTTGTGAGTCATCGCTGAACAAACATTAAAAACTTAGATACACAGACGAATTCAGAACTTCCTTCTTTTTGGTAGGTTAAACATTCGAATTTATCTTTAGTGATAGGAACTATAGTCTATCATGCATACCGATGGACAAATTCCAAACGTATGTATCTATGAAATCTTGTTTTTCAAGAAATTAAATTTAAAGTTTGAGAGGTTCTAACAAATCGAGTGTTAAGAACTATAATTAACATTGCTTATCAGTTATTGACCGTATATTTTAGTAAATAGATTCTTAAAATACCCACCATTACTACATTACTTTACTTTTTTGGGTATAAATTTAACAAAAAAAAATATTTGACATTAATATTTTATACAATATCTATGGTTTAACAAAGCAGACAATTAAACTTATAATAAGAACATAAGCCGAATATTTGGAATATTGGTAAAAAAGACCCTATTTCAGAAGATAAATAGGGTCTACAGTTTTTAGGCACTACCTTCAAATCTCTAATTCATTTTTAACTGATGAAATGATTTACCGATAATGTGGAAATGTTTCTTTTTTGTTTTTGTAAAGCATTTAAAAACACTTTCCATGTTAATAAACGTTATTCAGGGACTAGAGTGTAATGATTTTTTAAATTAGTTTCAACTTTCATTATGTAAGGACGAACACTGGTCAGCATAAATAATCACTGGGGTCACATATATGTGCTTATTTTGGCCCCCACAAATATCTATCAATAATTTTATGACACTTTTCAGGTGATGAAATAAGCCCGACGCAATTTCAGATGGTCCACAACCATCCTCTTCTTCGATCTACATCTAGAATTTTCCTGTTTTACTGCCAGAGTGAAATGCAGTCAAATTGTAACTTTATTTTATAGAAAAGAGTGGAATTCATAGCATCCGTTGGTATGAGGAATAGGGAGAGAGGTCAAAATTACATCTATGTAACGTTTCATTTGTGTTTTAGCTTTAGTGTTGCCTATTTTTTTTTCAAATATGGAGATTATACTCTTCTTCAAATGTAATATTTACGTCATTTTTAGCAGAAAAGTATGCGCTACAAGTTAGGCATTGGACTTTTCGTTTAAACATTTCATGTCGAATATTGTATACTAGGTACTTGTGTACAATTTTTATACATACGAGTATATTTTATATTTCCTACAGTCATGAGACGAAAACATTAGAAAATTTTTAATACGACTTTTAAACAAAATACTGAAACTTTAGGAGTTTTTCTCATACAATACACACCACTTTCATATTTTTCTGTTGTAATCAAATTATTACTTGGGAACCATTTTGTAATAGTCACACTTAACACACCTCTTTATATGTGGAATGTATTTAGAAATATTGTTCTGCAAACTTGTATCAAGAAAATTTTCAATGATAAAAAAACTCAAATATTTTGGCTGACATGAATTTTCTGCATTTTTAGTTATCCTCCTACTGATGCCAATCTCCATAAAATTAATAGTGTAATCACGTCTCTGTTATTATTAGATTGGTTCTCATAAGATTTAAAAAATTCTGTTTTTGTTGATAAACCCACGCATTTTTAGATGAAAATCAAAAATTTGATTTAATAAAATAAGATTGTTTGGAACCTTTAGCAAGAGGCACTACAAAAGTTTTATTATCAATACTGAAACAACATTAAAACTACTGTAGACATGTTTTGCTCTCTTGATGATGCTTACACGCGTTTTGATGTAAATGTTGTTTCAGTATCGGCGACAAACTGAGTTGTAGGAATGTTTTTAACATAACAAGGCAAAATGAAAGTTGACTGAAATTATTAGTCGACGTTATTAATCCCTCTATCAATGAGTATGTAAAAGGAAATAACTGGGGAAAATGATCAGAAACCCTAAGTTTATAGGAGTAAATTCACAAAAGAAATACCTAAAATTTATGTGTGTTCGGTATTTCAAGATCTTTGACAATTAAAGATAAAAGCGTTCTTGGTTATTTCATTACACACCTTTCAAACCCACACAGAAGAATCCAACGACCTACCTCAGGTCGTCGTTCCTAATTCACCTAACTCTATATATCCATCGCGAGTCCAGCTGATGGTAGTCGAAAGACCATGAAGACATATATCACCTTACGGAAAGGGGTTTCGGACATTATCTACGTTATTTTTCCACGTTGAGGGGTGAAATGCAAATTAAAGTCCGTCGACCGACACGCGAATACAACGAAGAGGAAATGAGAATGCGTGGGATTGCGGCGAAGGGCGGCAAGAGGGCGCTGTGAGGGGTAGGGGGTACCGAGTCCCGAAGGGGTTGATTATTAATTAAGCGGAAGGTTGATGAAGACTGAAATCGCTGATAAAATTTAGGGATATATAGGTGTTTGTGCATATACGTTTTTAATTCATTTAAAAAATAGAATATTTGCAACTGTGAAGAATATATCGCTAAATGACAACGAGCTGCTGTTTTTGAGAGAAAGGTTTTCGATTCAGAACTCTAATCGCATAATTTATTATCCTCGTAACACCAGAAATCACTTTTTTGATATTTTAATTGACTTATTTGTCATATTTACCAATAATAACCAAATCTCTGGGGCAAGTTTATTTAATCTCTACTGATTTCTCTGAAAATCCTTAAAATTAATTTTAATATTTTAAGCTGTATTCTGTTAAGTTCTCTTCTGGGGTAATTCCATATATTTTTTTTTAGAGTAAAAACAAATTTTCGAAAAAACTGTAATAAGTAGTAAACGTCAGCGGAGTGTCACATAAACATTTTCACGAATATTTAATTTGAAATTTCAGTACATATCAGATAACCATTATTGATCGCATACGGTTTTGATTTTTATTTTCATGAAGTTGGTTTAATGTCCCTTTGTACTGTTCCCATAGTCAAATCGGTATGGTTGCCCCTACAGAAGAGTCGCTGGACTCCCAGAATGGGGGTTGAATATGTACACATACCTAAAGCACCCAAGACTCGGAATCAGGACAGATCAAATGATGACGACATTTGCAAAGACAAAGAATAAGAGATGGATTTATAATACTATCAAAGATCAAATCAAAAAAAGAAATATTGACTTCGCTGCAGAAACAATAAAATATGAAAGGGCCAAAATATATAGAACACTACATAACAATATACAGTAGCACAGATCTTTATATGGACAGAAAATGGGACAAAATATAAAGAATTACAGATCAATAAGGAAAATATTTTAACTATTAAAATTAAAAAGAAGTAACGCAAATCCGACAGCCACCCACAAGAAGGAAAAATTGAAGAATCGAATTGGAAATACTTCAATTACAAATATAGTAGGATGCAGTTAAAATGGAGACATAACTTGAAAATTACAAAGAGTTTCTTCCGTAAAAAGACATACACAAATATATCTGGACGAGCCGATGCCTTAGACCCTTATTTAGCAATAACTGCAATTGCTGTGTTCTAAAAGTGAAAAACAAACGAACACAAAAACAAAAGAAAAGCAGGAAGAAATATATAAAGTTTACTTACTAAATGAAGAATGCATAGGGAACCTCTATAACTACATACTGAACAGAATTCTTGAACTTATAGAAAAATATACAAAAAATAATAGAATAGCAGCTTTAGAAACATTAAGCAAGAAAAAAGGTTTAAGGTTTTCGCATATGGACAGAAGAGCTTTGGGAAGCAATAGACGAAAAGCAACTAGCTTATAACTAAAGAATCCCACTAGCGAGAGTAAAATGTCATGCATTGTAGATAATAAATATCTTATAACATAATGACGGCACTAAATGAAGAAGAAAATGACAGAATCCAAATTAATAACGAAGAAGAATATAACTGGCTATAACACTACAGGAAATTATGGCAGGAGGAAAATTTAAACGAAGAAGAAACAGAAAGAGCAGATGTAAGAGGTCTAGATAATATAGATTTATAGGAACTAAAGTAAGCTCTCAAAGCCACAAAAACAGAAAAGCAACACAATTGCTGATATATGTAGAAACAATACTGGAACTGCGAATTCATCACCTATATAGTCAATGGTGGAAAAACCATAAAAAACCAGAAGGGCTATTTAAAAAGGGCTATAAATACAATAATACTAACTATAGACTTGAACCCATAACAGAACAAATAAATAGGTTTTAGAAAAGGACGCTAAAAATAGATGGAATATTTACACTGCAACGTGTGATTGAAAAACACAGAGAATTTAGTAAAGAGACATAGATTACAGAAAAAGTCTTCGGTAACCTAAGCAGAGTAAAATTATGCTATATCGTGGAAAAACGGGGATATCGAAAATAACTAATAGGGGCAACAAGAACCCTGTACAACAATACGAAAGTACTAATCTAAGGTAGTGGTTAATTTTGAAATATTATTATTAATTAAATATCTAGGTTGCTATATATCACATGATGAACTAACTGACTTACGACAGCGAGACTTGACAATGACCAACAACGATTAGAACATGTTACAAATTGAACCGAACCATTTCAGCATAAAAAAAAGAATTACAGTAAATAAGAAAAAATGGAAAGAGCATGTAAATAGCATTCAAGATGATACGAGTAGAATCCCTAAGGAAGTATTGAACTAAAGCCTTCAGAGTTGATGGTAAGTTAAATATTTCTAAATCAGTTCCAATCTACGAATTCTATAATGGTTTGCATAGATATGAGGGAAACTTAATATATAAAGTTAGAATGTGAATCTTTTATAGCCACAGTCGCCACAAATAATTAAAGGAACCGGTCACCCTGTTCTCGTGACTAGCTTTCTTAGCTGGTGCTGTATTCTTTCACAATAGTTAACCTCTAGTCCTCGAAGAATTCGTCGTTAAGTTTAATGAAGTCGTCAACCGGTAGTATCGGCATGCAAATGCACCGCATATCAACGAGATTCAAGTACCTAGGTGTGAAGGGTGTTGTAAAAGCGATTGAGAAAAGCCGTCTTTTTCTTGGCGAATTTTTATAAAAGCGTCTACATAATGAACCGGTCCAACTATGACCAGAATGTGAACGACCTACGACACTGCAACTCGTTTCGCCTCACAGTCTGACCCCGAATGATGAGCAGAGAACGAATGCGAGTTCGTGAGAAGTCCAGATGGTTCTTATCTTGTTTCACTTGTGTTATTGCTAGTGGTTTACTTATGCGATATTCTTTTTTGGTTTGGTCTTTATAGTCGACACGTTAACGCTAATATCTGATGAGCAAAACATTTGCGCTGCACTCGCGAAGGCACGACGGCCAACAACAATCAGATGGGACGGCTTTATGAAGGAAATTTGAAAAGCGAGTATGGAAAATGTTGGTGGATGCGAAGTTACATTATGCGTATAAATTCTTCCCTGAACACGACGTATATTTAGAAACATTTTTGTTTGTGACGCTTTCACGTCTAAACCGCTGGGCCGATTATGATGAATTTTGGTATAGAGGTAGATAGGACCCTGGAGACTGCTACAGACTGCTTTTTGCTAAAAAAATAGAAGGTGGGCTGACAGTATTTTTTGTAGAAAACTTTTTATTGTTTCCACTAATTTATTTCAAACTTTATAGAATATAAGTATGATTTTTTTTTTCAAAATACTGTTGAAAGAGTGTGAAATGAGGTTGTTAAGATAGAGAAATAATATTCATAAAGCTAAAATTTGCCAGATGGACTGTTGAAAGGTAGTAGACATTAGCTATGAAAGGTTTTTTGAATATTTAACTCTCTATGAAACTTTTCATGGTAACGCCTAATTTGGTGGACATTTTTAACCGACTTCTAAAAAGGAGGAGGTTATCAATTCGTCGCGTATTTTTTCGCTTTTTTTGTATGTATGTTAGCTGATTTCTTCTCTTGTGGTGCACCGTTTTGTCTTGTCTTGTTTAATAGAGCATATATCTGGATTGGCAAACTTCAAATTTAAGAAAAGAATTCTATTGGTAAACTGATAAAATTTGTGAATGAACACATGCGTGCATGGAAATCGACCAATATCCCTAATATTTTAGTCGATTTTTCCATAACTCCTTATGGATGTGTATAGTTTTTTAACGTTTAATTGATGAAGGAAGATCCTTAGGTGATCTCATATACTTTTCTGCGACGTGCAACTTGCAGTTTTGCAGAAAACCGCCGAAAATTCCAAAATTCTTATGAAAAATTTCATCGAAATGACATAAGTCGGTGCCAAGCATCAATCAGTTTGATGAATTAGTAGTAGTAGTAGTATGCAATGAAAGATTTTAGATTTGCTTGGCACTGGCTTCAAAAATATACTAGATTGGTAGGTAATTAATTTGTACAGAATGAGCACCTTTTAATATTTACATTTTTTACTTCCTGGGTAGGTACCTAACAACATTTAATTTGTTATTTATTTGCTAGAGTTGTATTTTGTTATAATTATTTTTAGCTTTTTAGTTATAGGTAGAAGTCGGTTATATATTTTTTTAAAATGTTTTATTCCATTTTGCGAAGACGGTGCTATTGGTTGTCACATTCTCCCGGCCTAATAGAAAATTCAGTGACAACACATGTCAAACTTTCAACTGCTATTTGGTACGTTTATAGACAGGGTGTTTAGTTATAGCAAACAAAATCACAAAGTAAAGTGATAGAAAGAGTTGCATTTATATGAAGATTGAAATATAGGACGGACTAGAATGATAGTGGTCCGTAGGCAGCCTTATATACAGGATGGTTGGAATATAGGGTGGACTGGACGTTTGGTGGTATAAATATGTTGGAAAAAATGTGAAATTAAAATTATATAGGGTGATTAAAAAAACTGTTATATGATGTGGACATAAGCAAATCATATACAGGATGGTTGAAATATATGCTGCAGTTGAATTATATTTATACAGTGTGATTAAAAAATTATTTCTTTTATAGCCCATAAGAAGTTGCATAGAGTGTGGAAAGGAATTAATGTTACACGGGCGATAATATAAAATGTAAAAAATGAACTAATTTATGGGCTAGCCCACAAGAAGTCATATACTATGGTTGAAATATAGGACGGATTTGACTCCGGAAATATGGGATGGATTCTACTCCGTCCTATAGAAATCAGCTAACAAATTTATGCTTGTCCGTGGGCAGTCGTATGTGCAGGATGGTTGTGGTTGGTACATAGTTTGGAGTGGAATTATCTACAGTTATACAGAGTTGTCAAAAAAAAAGTTGAAAAAAGGTTAAATGGCGTAGTTCGTAAGGCAAAAATATATTTTTGGGTTATTAAGTCAACGCTTACTAGTACATTTTGTTCGTAAAGATTTACCTCAATTTAAATGAGAAAGTATCATTGTGTAATGTTGAAGCTTTCGATGTTACCTGGTTCTGTCTATTAAGATTATACATACAAAATAAAAATAAACAATGAAAACTACCTGAGTTCAAAAATACTAAAAAGTTGAAAATAAAACATTTTTAATAAATATATAACCGACTTCTACCTATAACTAAAAAGCTAAAAATAATTATAACAAAATACAACTCTAGCAAATACATAACACATTCAATTTTGTTAGGTACCTACCCAGGAAGTAAAAAATGAAAACGTTAAAAGGGGCTCATTCTGTACAAATTAATTACCTACCAATCTAGTATATTTTTGAAGTCGGTGCCAAGCAACAATCAAGTTTGATGAATGAGATAAGTACGCAATGAAGGATTTTAGATTTGCTTGGCACCGGTTTCAAAATATACTAGATTGATAGGTAATTCATTTGTACAGAATGAGCACCTTTTAATGTTTACATTTTTTACTTCCTAGGTAGGTACCTAACAACATTGAATGTGTTATTTATTTGCTAGAGTTGTTATAGGTAGAAGTCGGCTATATATATATTTTTTATGTTTTATTCAGCAATGATTTTGATGACGAATGATTAAAATTTGTGCATATTATTTTTGGATTACGCGTTAAAGGGGATGAGTTCGGGGTAACAAAGTTTAGTGGGGAAAGTCGTACTCTAAATGTCTATCTTAAAATAATTACATTCAGCGAATTCAGCTCGATTGGTTTACCACGTTAAGGTAATTGACAAAATTGTCGTAACAAGTTTGGTATTATACAGTGTTCTTTTTATATTTCTTAACAATTTAGTTAAAGGTATTAAAGAATATGCACAAAACCGACCCAGTCCCCCTTTACCTTCGAAACTATTGAACATACAGTTTTGGAACGTAATGAAAATTTTGAGCGTCGCTGAAGAAAAATCGAAGATCGAACAAGCCAGGAAGAACGTCACAAAAAAAATCAAATTCAGCTCCAGATATTCGCCAGAGCATTAACCGGACACTACATGTGTCAGAAATTCTATATCGTATCCATTTATAATAAAGGCGTTAAGAGGATATGTGTGCCATTTAGACGAAACAGCCTAATTGGGTAGATGTTTGTAATGATTATTAAACATAAACTGGAACAGTCAATGGAATAAACGAAAGCCAAACAGGGTTTATGTATATGTAATCCAATAATTCATAGGATTTCTTTATAAAATCCTCTTCCGAGGCTCTCCAAATGCTGTTTGATTATAATATCAATTTTAATGATATGATTGTTACCACCTCCCCCACACTTTTTAAAATATCCCGTTGGTACCATGTTAGAAAAAAAGTGAAAGTATTGGATATAGATCAGAATTGCACAGCTAGATACTTTAATCATTGCGGATCATTTTATAACATATAAAAATAGTGAAGCTCTAAGATGCCTGATAAGAAGATTAGATAAATCATAAAAGAAATCTATCAATTTAGTCAAGCCTGAATATGTAGGCACAACAAGAAATAAAGATATATTCCAGAACTGGATGTTAAACATAAAATAAAAAGGACGGAGGAGTTTAATTATAATAGCTACAACAGAATAAGAAATATGTCAAACAAGAGTGAGTGGCATCACGCCAATGTAGATTATAAACAAATATAATAGAGGAAAGATCACAGAAATGTCATTAGAATGATTGACAAGCCCTAATAGAATGAGCAAGATGGACTAAATAAGAGAGTATTCAATCAGTAGAAGAATAAACCTTAAAAATGTATTCAAATAATTGTAGACTACAAAATCTCCACACATGTTACGAAATTAGACAGATATGTCAGGTAACATAGTGGGCCCGCTATTCACAGCAAAATATGCTGAACCCAGAAGATCTAGGAGAAGAGAATTGCGGAACAGCAATTCTGAAGTAGGAAGCCGCTGTAAGCCTCCATGGTCAATGCTATTTTGAAAATATGAGTAGGATAATCTATAGAGTACAACAGACCCCTGGTCCTAATCTTTGTTGATTCATTCTGTACTATTGAACTGCAATGTGAAATCATTAGTAAATTGGTTAACAAAATAGAGATACTCATACTATATCATATATATACAATAATGCTACAGTTAATCTATACTATTCATAAATGTTATACAACATATATTTAAAACACTACAATGGCAGAATAAGGGTATCAATATAGACCGACAGAGAAAACCTTCACTACCTGTGGTTTAAAGACGATGTTGTCCTCAGAACGAATAACTTGAGGCTAGAGTACAGAACCTGCAACATGCAACAAGAAAAATTGGTATCCCAATAAGTTTCAACAAAAAAGGATAATGACTAATCTGGTTCGTAGTAAATCAATAAATGTGGATAACAAAGATGTTCACACTGTGGAGAATTATATACACCTGGGACTTGCAAGAAAAATTTGTAGAGGCAACCAAACTACAGGACTGTCTCGACGAAGGGTACTAGGATGGGCTTCGTTTGGTTAACTGCGGGCTGTATTCAAAATCGATGTGCCAGTCAGTCCAAAGAGAAAAGCTTTCAATTACCGCATTCTTCTATTCCTAATCTATACTACGCAGACCTTGACTGACTAAAAACACTTAAATTGCAAATTACGCATCGCAAAATGGAAAAGGGTTCCACTTTGAGAGACAGGATAAGAGATAAAGAAGAGCATAGAAGATCTGGAGTGAATGCTGTCATAGACTACATACAATACTAAACTGACAGTGAGTAGGACATGTTGTGAGGATGCAGGAGAACCGATGAGCAAACAGAATCCTGGAGTGGAGACTAAGAACAGACAAGTGAAGAAAAGAAATACCCCTACAAGGTAACTGACCATATCAGAAGAATACGTACAAATTGCTCAGAACAAAAGACACTGGATACCTTTCAAGGAGGCCTATGTCCAGGAATGGACAAGGTCCTGAATTCCTGTAGAAGCTGCTGCTGCTGCTGAATCTTGATTAAGGATCTCGAGTTGATGGAAGAGTTTATAACAAGAGCAACGTTTTCCAATAAGTCAGATAAATTTATTCTCCATTTTTGGGCACACACTATATATGAGTGTGTGTGTGTGTGTGTGTGTGTGTGTGTGTGTGTGTGTGTGTTTGTGCGCGTGTATTACTTTTTAGAAGAAATAATTGGATTGATTTGAAACGCTCATAACTAATGAAATACCTTCAGCTCCAACCAAGCCGTGCAATGCAATCGATCTAAATTAAATCATCTATTGCCATCGACGTAGTGAACGTAGCGATATGAGACAATTTCACGTAGTTAACTGGACTATGCACTAAAAGTAAACAAATTGAGTGACATTGGATTGCAGAGCAATTCAGCCTTAGTGGCCGATCAATTCGATCGCTAACTAACGACCTCATCATTCGGTCGGTTGTCCGTAACCCTATTTATCGTCACTTTTAATGAAGCTATCAACCAATATTAAAGCCGACGCAGATGTTACGATGGACGACGCAACGCAACTCGAATAAACGCAACGCCACCACGAAAATCGTCATTCCGTGTCTATCAATGTACAAAATAATAATGTGGGTGAGCGAATTTAAGTTATTTAAGTGTATGTTAAACGCTTGAGCAAATATCAACGTGAGAAATAGATTACTAACACATAAAACTGTTTAACAAAATTTTTATTTTTATTATAGCTTGTAAGAATGGATTATGTTGGAAACGAAGTTGGTGTGTACAAAATGTACATATATATGTAATAATATGATAATGATATGCCTTCGTCTTGCTTTCCGAGTTTAGTTTGTGGTGTTTCAAAAACGGAATCAAAAGCTTTATAACAGCAACGAAGGGAATGGAAGAAGACATCAGACGTCCACTGTTTCGATTGCACCAAAGTGTGTAAAAAATAAAAAAGAAGAGTGGTATCAAAAACTGCAGAAAGAGAATAAGTGCAATTTGCAAAAAGCTATAAGAAAGCAAAAAAACGGAAAGAAACAAATTACTGGAAAATTTCACCAAATTCTACAGGGACTTACTAAAAACCTACTGAAACTACATGATAGACCATAGTGGGATTTGGCAAAGATCGATTCCACTGTGGACGATGACTCTTAACGGTAAATAAGGCTAGTTCGACGACTGCAGCAAGCACTATCGCCTAGTAAAGTCACATTGTTTTGAGCCTTTCGACTCTTGGACCTCCGAAAGACATCTTTGCCACCTTTGACTAGAAAGGATTCGGCCTTCGAAGGGTTCAAGGGGCGACCATAAATTTTAATTTTCTGTCCCTCCCTCCCCTCCCTGGTGAGATGTCGTGAAATTTTATTCAATCCCCTCCCCCAGCCCCCCATCTCACGTGAGATTTTTCAAAATGTGGGTTTCTTACGTAAACGCGTTGGAATGTTATTGTAAAAAGAAGAAAAAAATGCTTTTGCGAAAACAAAGGACGGGCTACACTGTACCGTAAATTCAGATTAAATTCAGATATTTGGTATAAAACAAATATGGTGGTTTGACAGTCAGTAGATGTATAACGTCGAGGTATGAATGCAATTATTTTCTTTCGAACGAATTGGTGAATGATCTTAATCGTATTACGATTACGCTTAAGATTAAATCTTAAGCTTGTACAATCTGGATTTAAAGGACCATTAGTTTCAATCAGAAAAAAAATTGCCTGACATTTACCGAGACCCCCCCTCTCTCCAACGTAAGATTAGATTTGACTCAACCCCCTCTCCTCCTTAAACATCTCACATAATTTATGGACGCCCCTCAGGGATAATCCCGTGGATGGTAGCTTCGCACCATCCACCGCTCGAGCTAGTGCTCGGACCGAATAGTTGAATACAGTTGTTATTGCTTGAATGAAAGGCTGTCCTTTTTTTCCCTTTTACGACTGAGGTATCTTGTCCAGAGGCCTTGTTGTCGTTCTTCAGCGCTAGCAGAATTTCTTTTTCACTTGTATTTGAAAACTTTTCTGCTCTCTGGTTTAATATTTTCGATAGCATTGCACACGATTTTTTTAACATTGTCATAAATGTTATCTACACTTTTGAACTTTAAGTAAGGAGATATATACCTACAATATAAATAAGAAGTTAATTAAGTAAGCGCTCTAAAACTTTGAGGAGAGTGAATATTATCGAAAATATTTACAACAACGGTACAAGCAAAGGCACAATAGAATCGATACAAAATAATGGAGCAGTTCATGAGATATACAGGGTGTTTTCAAAATAGTCCTTATTAACATCTGCTCAAACAAAACTGTGTTTTTTCTGTTACTAACAAAACGGTCGAAAATAAATACAAAAAAATGTATGGGTCTTGTACAAATTTTTACATGAAATAACATGTGCTTCTCTGTTTTTGGACCTGCAAGTCATAAGCGACCTATTTAGATTGGTGAAGGGGTTTTCGGCCCGTATTAGGGGATTTTCACCAAGTATTTTTTATTTAATTTTTTTTACAATTCTACGTAAAAACTACTATGTTTGTCTAAATCGATATTTTCAATAGTTTTCGAGTGAATTGAGTTTGAAAACGACGCTGCTCTTACAGTTATTAGGCCAACAATTACAAAAATATGTTTACCATGGGAAATAAAAGACTGACGTTGCCACAACGCTTAACAATTTGTTTCAGCCCTTTAACTGTGCGTTTTAGGGCACATCTTATTGGTACTTGTTTGCTTATTTTGATGAGTTCTATACACAGCAGAAGTTTGAAACACCCTGTACTAACTGACAACATTCCGGGAGCCCTATGGCACTATAAAGAAAAACAGGAAGGTCAAAAAGAAAAAAAATTTGAACCTAACGGAAATCCAGGACAAGGTTCTCAAAAGACCGCACAATACAGAAAACATATTCCACATATTAGAGAACACTACGGAAACATGAGCCCTATTTATAATGAACCCTGAAAATATGGCAACTAGTGAAGATCAACTAATTACATTAATCCTACATGGAGGAATATCGGATTATCTGTCGGAAAGTGTTGTAAATTATCTTCCAAAGAATCTTATGACATAATTATTGAAAAAACATTGAAATCTGCTGATTTTATAGTCGGAGAAGAGAAGAAAAATGGTATCCCAGTGTGAGTCCACAAAGTTGAAAAATGTTAGATGTTTTCCAAATATTTTCTATTTGTTTCCTCCTTATTATTTTCTTCAATATGTATGCCCTGTTCCTCTCTAACGAAAATGTACTTTGATTCTGAAGTTCTTTGGTTCCCAGCATTTGTCCAGATTGATAACGAACTCTATACTGTGTATGAGGATCATGTCATGGATCTCGAATTTAGTAGAACGAGTATTCATGATGAAAAAGCAGTACTGATTTTGGACGAAATTAGGGCAATATTTTCACAAATATCCAAGTGCATAAAATCGTTACTGAATGTATTCGTTATCTCACGTTAGGTGAGAGTACCAAAACACAAAGTCATCATAATGACAATAACATGTTAATTTCTCTAGTAAGTTAATGTTGAAGGTTAACAATTACTCATCAATTAAAAACTTCAATGAGGTTTTTTGATGGGTGTAGATTCCCTCATGATTTTTTTGCTCTAAGGAAAAAAGATAAGGCTGCGCGAAAAAGTAAAACCCAAATAAACGAAGGGGAGTTATAACCAGCAAACAGTAATAATAATTAAGGCAGTGTTCTTGTTACATGACAATACATGACCCAACAAAATCAAGGTAACAAACTAACTCTCGGATTCGTTCTGCTGAGATATTATTATCTATCCCACTCACCATCTCGACCTGAACCTCTTGATTTTTTTTCTTTTCTGCTCTATGGAGATATTTGTGGTTGGAAAAGGTTTTTAGCCAGAGAGGTGATGGGATATTTTTCAGGTTCAGGTTCATGTACATGGGACGTTATTTATAACCAAATTAGTGACTATCGTAAAAGTTAATACAAATCATTATGGCTGATACAGAAACTCATATTTCGACTGCTTCTGCGACATCCGTGTCGAATTCATCAGCACAAACCCAAACGGTGGCGAAGAAGGAAAAAAAAGCCAAGAACCCAAGGGCTAAACCCTCTCATCCACCGACATCTGAGTTGGTCAACAATGCTATCAAAGCTTTAAGGGAACGTGGTGGATCATCTTTGCAAGCCGTCAAGAAATATATTGCTGCCAACTGCAAGTTCGATGCCGAGAAAGTAGCGCCTTTCATTAAGAAATATTTAAAATCAGGAGTCGCTTCAGGAGTTTTAGTTCAAACTAAAGGAAAAGGTGCATCCGGTTCCTTCAAATTGACAGCTTCGTCCTCTTCTGGAGCTTCAGCATCGAAACCGTCCAGCGGCGACAAAAAAAACTGGGGCTGGAGGTAGAGCAAAGAAGTCACTTGCAAAACGAGCAGCTTCCAGCGATAAACCCAAGCCGACAAAGAAATCGGCGGCTGCGGGAGCAGAAAAAAAAACGGCCAAAAAGACTACGACTGCAACCTAACCTAAGAAAGTTGCCGCAACTGAAAAGAAGACTTCTGCTCCGAAGTCCACCGCATCGACAACAACTTCATCGTCATCATTATCAGTTTCGGTTGCATCTAAAGCAAAGTCTCCTTCGAAAGCAAAAAAAAACAGTAAAGGTGCCCCTACAGAAACACCGAAAGCTCCAAAACCGAAAACAGCAAAATCTGCGGCATCCCCGAAGGCGAAGAAAGCAGCTTCTCCCAAGAAGAAGAAATAAATAGAAAAAAATTCATCGACATTATTTATGCTCTAAATTGAGTTTTCTAACTTCTTGGATATATCCCTCGTACCAAAAAGTGACGTCAGTGCTATACAATTTCTCATGTTATAATCTCGAGATTAAGCAAAACAATGTATTGCCGACATTTCATAACCAAAAAGTGTGCAAAAAAGCTGCGGCGATAACCCCTAAGTTTGTTTTAATATTTCATGCGACATCTCCCAAGAAATAATACTGATGTTGAAGTTAAACGGCAGCAAAACCTCAGATCTTCCACCGCCAATATTTCTGTCTGTGCCGAGCGACTTGACGAACGTCAGGGACGTCACTTTCCCTCGGCGGGCTCGTATCTCACGACACAAACTGGATTCTGCGAGCGCTTGTCATCTTGGTGTGCATACCGCATAAATTTCCCTTCTCATTTGCTTATGATATGCACTGACGGCCTCGATTTTTCCTACTAAACTTTTATCGTTTTGTTTTGTTTTCGATGTACTTAACGACGTTACAGTATGTGCAAATATTTGCGTAATAAAATGCTTTCAATGTCGGTATGAAGTGCGTTTATTCAGTGTTGACTTCTTAATTGTTAAAATAATAATTTAGGAATTTAGACTGAACTAAGATTTTGCTGTGATCAATGTAAAAAGTAAAAGATATTGCGATGATGAAGTTTTGCATATGGGTGTAAACTGGAGCGAATCCGATTATCTACCCAAAACCATCGTGATATCAAGCTCTATATTTGGTAAATTTAATACGAGATCGCCCCCCCCCCCCAGCATGAGATCCCACCAGCGTGAGATCTCCCTGAAACTTGAGATCCTTGCCTCCTCTGCTTAGTCTGGATACACCTCTGGGTGTAATAATATGACAAAGCTATCTTATACTAGTGGTCGCCCAGTGGTCGAAATTCCACCCTATTTCCTGAAATTGTAAAAAGTATATTTTTATAAGAAACATAGTTGTGGAGAAATCAGAGAAGTAGATGTAATGACCAAACTTGTTCACTCATACTGACAAATCTATTGAAATAAAAAGAAAACAAAAATATAATCAAATATCGGTATTTGAAATATTTTTTACCAATAAATGACACCTCAAAGTTTTGGCTGGAACCCCTCCTGGTAAAATATTCCATATAATAATTGGAAGATTGTTCTTTGCAATCTAAAAGTTTTCGTCATTTGCGGTTTCAATCAAGTTCAGAAATATTAAAGAAAAGAGAAGACCAACAACCCTAGGAGAACTTAAATATTTAATACATTCTCTATTGTCCGCTGTCTGACAATTTTTTACACAACACCTTCGGGAAGATTGTGAATCATATATTAATCAAATAATTAAATTCACATTAAAAACTGAATATTTAATATGAAAATTACTGCAACACGTCCGAAAAATCAATACTGATCTATTACATTGTCTATTTTACTACTAAACAATAAAAACGCTTGCATGCCACTTCCAGAAGTACATGCTCTAAGAATATATCTAACGATCGCTCCCACACCACAGGTACAGATCAAATAGGCGGCACTGTCAGTTGTTTGGCGTTGACAGTATGTAAGTAAATAATATTTTTTTATTATATTTTATTTAATGAATGAACCAATATTATAAATTAATATTAGCATTCTGCACTGAAGTTCGTCAGTAGCTACTAAACAAAACAAAAATGAAGAAAATCTATTGATAGACGGAAGAGAAAATGGTATCTAATCTTTTTTTTTGCCTATTTATATAAAGGTTCTCACTGAATTAGCTAAGGGTAAGTTCAAAATTTTCTAAAAGAAATGTTAAATACATTTCCGATATGCGACGAGTCATTAAAATTTCAGCAATGAAAAATTGTAGTTCACATTGCCCTTTTCAAGATATGTTATTTTGAAAAGTCCTGCTTTAAAATAAAATACATACTTTATAAACAAGTCAAGATTTCAATGCTCCGATACGACTACCAAAATAATTAAAACAGTAAAAAGGTGAATTCGAGGGCTGAAGCCTTCGATAAAATGCTTTGTGTCAGGCTATCCATCAAATAGACCAATATTCAGGCTTCCATACCGTCTGACAATGATTCTGACCACAGTTCATACAGAGAGATTAGAATAGGAAACACAGTTGTAAAAATTGTGGTCAAAAATAACGACTACTGTTCTCTGCGATTATGCAGGCATCTGAAATATGCTTTTATCAAAAATAAAACAGGAATCTACTTTACCTAAATTTATTGCTTAAAAAAATACCACTAGGTGATTGTACGAAATAAAACTACCAATTGGAAATTAATTTTTATTTATCAAAATGAATTAACAAACACAATTCGATATCTAAACTCCAAGAAATAGAAAGTATTGCAATATAGTGTATGCAGATCATAAATGAAACTCTGTTTTAACCTTTTAAATATAAGATATGTTTTAAAATTAAAGTCAAAAATGGGTATAAAAGAAACAGTAAAATGTTATACATGTTTGCTGTTTTCTATGATAATTTATTCTGATCTTTATATCAGAACTCATTTATTGATAAAATTATAAACGTAATTGATTTGTTGACAAAAGAGGAATACATGTCATATTTCATGGCAAAATAGTGTCTCTAATGAAATTTAAGAATTAATTATTATAATAATAATAATTATTAATACTTGAATCGTAACAAAGTACTCACAATTATTTTAATACTCTTCAAATTTATATCTTATATCTACCACTAAGAATGACACAAGTAAATATTAACAGACAGGGAGATACCAAGAGATAGGAAGTATATTTTGTAAAAAGCTTTCTCTTCCAAAGCTCAGTATCAAATGACTGCGGCTCTTTTTAAAGATTTTAAACCATGATTCAAACCGCAACTGATGATTATCCCTAATCATAAAGTATACCAAGGAATATCTTGAGTACGGAGGCATAAGAACCCTGAATATCATTATACGTTATACAGAAATCTATGTATATTTTTCCACAATTTCCATAATTGCATTCGTTTTAATGCACCAGACCCTAAAAACACAAATAAGTACTGCAATTCACTTGTTTTTACAGCTTAAACGTATCCTAATTTCCATATCGTATTAGAGGATAACTTTCGCCGTGTTATTCACCCAATATACGGATCCCATTCAAGCGAAGACCTTCGGTCCAAGCTACGAAGCTCGACCAATCGATATTCCATAAAAGTGGAATATTATTTTTTCATCAAGAATAACGCGCTTTATATATATATATCCATACGGCCACCCCGTAATGTGGGCCAGTATATATTGGCTGGGACCCCCTTTTTGCATGGGGACCCTCTCGATGTATATTGGAAACCTGAAAAAGATGGATAGTCCAATGTACCTACTGTTTATGCGAGCTGTGAACGAACAGGGAAAAAGCCACAAGATGGAAATGGAAAAAGAAAATTGGAAATTGAGCCGGACGTTGTTTAGGTGATTGGATAAAGAACGGAAAGGTGGTATGTGAGCAGGAAAGGGAGAAACAAGACGATGTTATTAGTGATAGTGAGATATCTGAATTAGATTTATAATGATATTTCAGTGCATTTAATAAATGAAAAACCTATGGGGTTAATTGTTAATTAGATACATGGAGTAAAAGTAAAAAATACATTCCTATCGAATGAGTTTAATTTTTCATAAAATGTACGACACTCTCCAGATTTTGCAGGAAATATAATTTAGATTTAATAAAGAATCGACTTCTGCTGACTGAAAATAAAAACCGTTTAAAGACCGTGTGCAATCAATCCCCTAGATAATTTATTTGTTTATCATTTTCTGAACCACCCTGTACAACCATAATTCAACTCCGCACAATATTGCAACGTTCCTGATATCTATAAAACCACCCTGTGTATACATCCTCTCCACATTATTGAGTGTTTCTATTTTTCTATTGTTAAATTATTCCTGTATGTCTATCACTTTACTTTTGTGTCTATAATTATATTATACCCGGTCCTATAATTAAAATATCCTAAATGCTTATGCTTATATAATAAAATTTTGATACACCCTGAATAACAATAATTTTACTCCATCCTTACTTCAAACAACTTGTAGAAGCAATTACTTATGTTCTACACTATAACCGCCCTGTATAACCGTAATTCTACTCCACTTTATAGTTCAACCATCCTGTATGTTCAACTGCTTCTAACATTTTTTGAAGCTTTCTGTATAACAGTAATTATACTCTGTCCTATAATGCAAATATCCACTATGTATAACTATAGTTTTGCTTCACTGTTATTTCAACCAGCTCGTATGCGAAATAACTTGTGCTATTCAATATAATATTTCTTCAACCACCCTGTATAACTAATTCAGTTCCATCTTATATTTCTACCATCCTATGTATGCAACTGCTCATGTACCACCTAATATCACATGCACGCACGCACACACCTACAACCGTATACCATTTAGAAAAGATGTCCGGCATTACAATTTTCATTTCCATAAAGTAATTGAATATTTTCTGACATTTCACGCGACTATAAGGCGCGTAACATAACTTCATCTCTAACAGCAAGTGACTTCAAAGGAATCAAAATTAAAACCATTACAAACATCCTGTAGAATATATTTTCATGGCATGTCTTGACATTTAAACTAGATATATTTTGCACATATTTTTCTGATTTTCAGAAAAATAGTATGTTTTACGTTATGGAATAATATTCGGAATTAAGCTGGAACATATTTTTGTAGAATACAATTTAAAATATTCAAATTGCTTGAGCCATTTTAGAAAAAACAGTGAAGATTCATGAAAATTTACTGAAATGTAGTCCCTTAACTACTTATTTTTGAGAAAACCGTAAGTCTTATCTTATAGACTTATGTTCTTTAATATAATGCATTTTAAATCATCAAAATTGCCCAAGCCGTTTTTGAATAATCACTGGTCATATATAAAAAAAAAAGATGCCGATGAATTGTTGACCTTCCTCTTTGTGGAAGTCTAGTCGGTTAATACTGACTTTGCTTGAATTTTAAATCTGGGAATACAAAAAGTGATACAGGCATGAAAATGAGTGTACATACTTTTTCCATAAATAAATCATTTTAAAATAAACAATACATTGCTCTCTGTCCTCATATATACCAAAACATTTAACCCAATTCAGAATTCCAAAAATTGTGTGTACAGTGTTGTATGTAATTTTGGCCATACTTATACCGGTGAAACTTCAAGAGCTTTAGAAGTATGGAAAAAAGAACATCAATATAACATTTCCAGAAGACATATGGACAAATGAAATTTGGCCAATAATGTATTAACCAGCACCGGCAGTCATAGGATAGACTGGGATAAAACAAAGATCTTGTTGAAAGAGGAAAATTTAAAAAAGGAAAAACTTAAAGGAGTCAGGGTCCCGAATCTTGAAACGATTCGACGGCTCTACCACTCGACGAAAGACGTATGTCGTATAAAAACTGACGTAAATGAAATCTAATATATGGGTTAAACGTCATTTATGTTAATATTTATGCGACTTACTTCGAAAGTCGGGTGCTAGAGCAGTCGAAAAGTTTCGAGAGTCGGGCCCTAGCTACAGCTTACAAGATGATAAACAACACGGAAATGGAGGCACCTTCAATCGATCTTTATTAGGACTGGAGAAATCAAATGCTAGCATAACAGAAAAATGGTACTCTCAGTATCAATTGATCGCCAAACAACAAATTGCCATTGTCAAATTTTTGACAAACAGCAAAATCAATTACTTTTATGTTTTTTTGGGCAATAACACCACAATAGAAATAAAACGACGAATATTGCAAGAATACCAAACGTTTCAAAGTCTATTCTGAATATGCCACAAACAACGTTTAGAAGACAAGCAAAATCAACATCAAACTGAATTTTTTTAGAAAAATAATGTAATGCAACACAAAGCGATAGACAACGACTCCAGAGTCGGAGTTGAAACGTCTCCAAACACTGATAAGAAAAAAAATTTAGGAGAGAAAACCCAATCAACAGGCAAAATAATTAGTTGATGAACCAAACGAGAGAAAATGGCATATGCCGCCAACGTGATCCCAATATCTCATTTCTTCTCAACTTATCATATCATATATCAGTCTCATTATCAAATTTACCTAGAGGTTTAAGAATATTGGTATTAAGCATATAATTCGTTGCTTTTTACTGCTTAGAACTAACTTTCTTTGGAAACCAACATATTGTCGCGTAGTGTTTGTACCTTTGCACAAAAGAGAAGTGTATTTGAATTACCGATTTCACAAATCTTGATAACAGATTTGCATGCATTGCACTTTGAAAACAAATCAAATTAAGAGGATCCACTACCGTTATTAATCAACTTTTACGAAACCGAAATCCTTCTAATTTTTATTTTAGTAAAATAATCTGAAACGTTCTTGATTCATATTTCAATCAAATATGGACCATTTGACATTTTCTTTAAACCAATGCTGCACCCAATCGCAATGCTTTCCCCGAGTCAAGTTTTTGTTATTCTTCGTGATACATAAGTTCTCCACCTGCCAAAAGGTACCGCTGAAAGAAAACACAACAAAGAATTACCCGTAATTACAGACGAATAGAGATACGTTCGCCGATAAGATCGGAACGTGTGGGAAGATCGAACGGTGTGGTATGAAGACATTCGATTGGGCAGATAAAACTGCAATTTACTTTTCCATTGTGGGCAGCGTGAGGAAATGTTAGACATTATTTTGTCTATTGGAACGCCAGCTATTAGTAAAAAGTTAAGTCTTTTCTGTTGTAAATGACGGAAGTATTAATTCGTTGGTTTGGAAGAAAAATTGATTTCTGTGAAGGTAATAAACACATTTTCAAGACTGGATGTTTCAAACTCATCATCTTTTTCTAAAATATTTGAGAATAATTGTTTCTTCAATAACTTGAACTTGAATGGATTATGTTGAACCAGCTGAGTGCCCTGTAGGTATCTTTTGTGATCTCAGCATGGCATTTGACAGCAGCATTAAACAAGATGAATGTCTACTAAAATATATATATATATATATATATATTTGTTTTTAAGTTTTCGCGGGCACTAAATATTTTAGGTGGTTGTCGGGAATTCATCCGCGTAGTTGATAACTGATCCCTGCCGGAATCGATGGTAAGATGACGACGTTTCGGCAGAGTCACACCTGCCCTCTTCAGGTCGGTTAGCATAGTTCTCGTAGCCTTCTGCTTTCGCTTCTAGTTACTCGAATACTAAGTAGTACTAAGTAGTATTCGAGTAACTAGAAGCGAAAGCAGAAGGCTACGAGAATTATGCGAACCGACAAGTCCCACAGCAATGTCCTTGTCAGCTCTTCGAGTGTATAATGCTCTTCCAGCTAAATTAAGAATGATTTATTTATTTATTGACTGACCACGAATGTATTTCAAACAAACAATGTAATTCCTAAAGAGGTATACAACATTTTACCTGCAAAGTGTTTTAAAAAAATATGTGACTATCAACATATGAGTTTGCATTAAAATCATTATTCATATTTTACATTTTCATTTCATATTATTTATTTTCATATATATTTCTTCTGTTCGTTTGTATGTCACTGAACTCCTCCTAAACGACTGGACCGATTTTAATCAAAAAATTTATGAGTCTTGATTTACAATTCGGTCCAATTTAAATTATTTATTTATTTATTTATTTTACTTCTAAATTGTTGTTGATTTTGGATTGTATTACATTGGATCCGACAGACTACGCTACGGTCGCAGTATCCAATATGCAATAATATTCTATTTTAATTCCAGCTTCCATTTTGTCCCGACAGTTAATGCTGCGATCAAATTCAGGAAATTATTGTGTAACTTCGTGTTATTATGGTTTTACAAAAATTCCTGTGCTAATTGAAATATTACATTAAGGTGTGATTAGTGTTTGAAGAGTGTGCATAAAAAACTATACATTTTTGCAAATTTACTGCGGAATTAAAGTGAGTATTCTATAAAATCTTCTATCAATTTTACACGGGTGTTGATTAACAACCACCCAACTTACAAATATATTTGTGTAGGTTAGGTTAGGTTTAGCATGAAATCAATTAATTCCATAATATATTTTTTCAATTGTTTTATTCCCCTTTGGAAATATTAAATAAAAAATAGGAAAAAATAAAATTACACATTTTTTATCTAAAATTTGATACTATAACTCTTTTCCAGATTCTTACCGCTTATTCAAAACAGTTTTGAAATTTTAGAATTAAAGATGGGTGCACAGGACGTCTGTCGGTAATAAACTGTTGATCTTATTAAAATGTTTCTATTAATTTATTATTAAAATCCTAAATTAAGTTCAGCTAAAAGTTAACACCCCATTCATTGTGTGTTCGGTGCTACGAAGTTCGCCTGGTCCGCTAGTACGTTTATAATTTTATAGAAATGTACCGATGTAAAAATCTGAATTTTTTCATACGATTTATAGCTGTCTAAAGGAATTAAATATATTATTATTATTTAATACTGCAGACTAAAGTGGTGGAAGAAGATGGATTTTATCGGTCTGTGACAAGATGGTCAGCTTATTAGAGGTCGTTGTTTTCTGAAGGATTTTTGTGGCATATTTTTTAATGTTTGAGCACTTTTTTGGGAAATAACATCACAAGTCACGAAATTACTGTATGTTTCCAAACGTTTCGGAGTCTAGGTCAGCCCTGTTGTCAGTGACAAAGAAACTATGAAAAAAAGGACAATTCTAAAATGTAGAATTAAAATTAATTTTACATTTGTGAAAAATGTAAAAAAATGTAAAATTAATTTAAATTTAACATGCAAAAAAATGTTAAATTATAATTAATTTTACATTTTACAATTGTGCCTTGTTTCATAGTTTCTTCGCCATTGGCAACGGGGTCTGGCCTAGACGATGTAACGTTTGGAAATATACAGTCATTTCGACTCGTTGTGTCATTTCCCCAAAAAAGTGCTCAAACATTAGGTATTTTAAAAAACGTTTGCTCATCGCCAATAACCCTCCTCACAATGTTATATCGAGATTTGCACACATATGCGTCACTAAAACAATATTGACGTTAATTAATTTACATGTAGTATTTTATGTCGACCAAGTATTTGTCCTATATGGTAAATCGGGAATATTATCCCATACACTTTTTATTTTTCTCATACCTCCTAACGTTACAAGAAAAGGCAGCCCTCCGTCAGCTTTCTTTTTATTCCTTGTCTATAAATGTGTAGGATACATGTATCAATTTCGCAAAATGCAGTTTTAATACTTGTAGTCTGCCATTTTAGAATCTAATTTTTCAAAGACCATTTTTGAATTTAGTCTTTATACTTTGAAGTTCTTCTTCTATTTCCATTAATCCTTTAAAATTACATATAGGGTGTATGTCAAACATTTAAATTCCATTTTACATATGGAATATAATCCCATTGAACTCAAGTTATGCACCAGAGCGTTTGAAATTTTAAATATATAGTTTTTTGTTTTTAAGTGAAATTTAGTCTTCCCTTTTTTTGGTCCTTTCTGATTCAAACTTTCTATTTAGAATACCTGATATGGTAGTATGGTTATACGGAATGTCCCTAGTAACTTTTTTATGAATTAATTTTGTCAGAAGTGTTATTATATACCATAGGTTATTTATACCCGCTTATTACTGTTGACACAACTTAAAATTGAAGTGAGGTTATGATCAATTTTGGGAAACTAAAGTAACAACTATAAAGTGTCTTAAACATTAATAATTATATTTTTTCTATCTAATCGCACATTTTTCAGTCTTGGGATTATTGAATTTTCCCCTGTTTACTTGATTTTGAATTAGATTGAAAAAAATATAACAGTTAAAGAGTATTTCTCGATACTGTTTTGCATTTAAATCAAAATAGAATTTGTTCACTACAAGTGAATTTTGTCTAAATCAATTACAAGCTAGGGCAAAACTCATCAATTTTTTATGG